>VZRZ01007004.1:1083-26883 GCA_013398175.1 Climacteris rufus
AATCCCTTAATGCTTTACACCCCTCACACCCCTGACATCCCTTACACCCCTCACATCCCTTAATCCCTCACACCCCTCACACCGCTCACACCCCTCACACCCCTCACACCTCCACATTCTCACATCCCTCACCCCAGGACAGGCTGCTGCTGCAGGGCACCCCCAGGGCAGGTTGTGCCCCCTGTTTGCAGCCTCCTCTGCAGCCCTGGCCGTGTGCCAGTGCAGCAGCCCCTGGTTCTGGATCCCGACCCCAGCCCAGATGCACAAGTAGCAAAGCAGCACCAGGCAGTTCCCAGCTCCAGCCCTCCTGGCTGTGCAGCAGCAGCAGCTCCAGGCTCCCTGAGGAGCTCAGTCTTGGCCAAGGAGAAACAGCGAGGGCAGGGTCTGCTCCATCTGCCCCTCCAGCAGCTGCTGCCAGGGGCCTCAGTTCAAACGAAAACTCGGCAAAACTTCAGCTCTGGAACTCCAACCCCACAGAAAGATCCCCTGCCCCAGTTCTGACCCCATCTGCACACGCTGCCGGAGTGGACAGAGCTGCAGGAGGGGCGGGAGTGCCACGTGTGCTGCGGCCCAGCCCGGAGCCCCTTCTGCTCAGATTTTGAGTTTTACCTCCAAACCTGGCAGGGCTTTGGTTCCACACGGCTCTGACACGAAAGCAGACGCTCTCCCTCGGGCCCTCTCTGCCCAGGGAGCTCAGACTCTGCTCTGCAGCATCGCTCTGGGGCTCCGTGTCCCTGCTGGCTGCTCTGGCTGGGCACGGCCCTGCCGGGAGAGCCCTGCCCATGGAGGGGCAGCGAGGACGGCTCTGGGGGCCGTTTCACCCCCCCGGGGGACACCGAGCAGCCCAGCAGCTCTGAGTGAGCCCCGAGCCCTTTGCTGAAGCTGTGGAAGTGGAGCAGCTTCCTGGACACCAAGGACTGTTTGGAGACTTCCTTGGCAACGTCCCACTTCATCCTTTCTAAGGAAAGAAAGGAGTTTTCAGGAAACAGCAGCTTTTTAGATTTAGCATCTCTTTCCATCCCCAGAGTCGGCTTTGGAAAAAACATCAGAGGGAAAAAATGTGTGATTGGGAAAGCACTGCCAGGACTGTGCTCACAAACAGCCGAGGCAAGTGCTGCCCACCTGAGGGGGAAATGAAGGCAGGGAGAGCTCAGAGAGCCAAATGTGGCCAACCTGGGAGAAGCCAGGGGGGTACCTGGCTGCTTTCCTGGGGTGGAAGGGGCTGTGGGATGGCCCAGCTGTTCCCTGCCTCCCCCAGAGCCATTCCCTGGGCATTCCCTCCCTTGTGACTGCTGGGACAGTGTCTGCACTCTCACAGACATCCCTGTGTCCCCTGCAGGGAGAGGACAGCTCTGTCCTGACAGCAAATCCCCATGGAATCACAGTCATGGAATGCTTTGGGTTAGGAGGGACCCTGGGACCCAGTGCCATGGGCAGGGACACCTTCCACTGTCCCAGGCTGCTCCAAGCCCCATCCAACCTGGCCTTGGACACTGCCAGGGATGGGGCAGCCACAGCTTCTCTGGGCACCCTGTGCCAGGGCCTCCCCAGCCTCACAGGAAACAATTCCTTCCCAATATCCCATCTGACCCTGCCCTCTGGCAGCGGGAAGCCATTCCCCATGTCCTGTCCCTCCATCCCTTGTAAACAATCCCTCTCCATCCCTCCTGTAGCCCCTTCAGGCACTTCAAGGCCACAATGAGCTCACCCCAAAGCTTCTCCAGGCTGAACACCCCCAGCTCTCTCAGCCTCTCCCCACAGCAGAGCTGCTCCTTCCCCCTGAGCAGCTCAGTGCACCCCTCCCAGAGAAACCCAGGGTTCAAACAGCAGCCTCAGGGCGTCCTCAGGAGTTTGTGCTGCAGCCCCAGCAGCTCCCCGGGCTGTGTCTGTCAGGGTCTGGAGGTGCCCACCTGCCCCACCTGAGCACAGGCTCAGCACAGGGACCCACCAAGGGTGTTCCTGCACCCCGGAGGTGAATCCAGCAGGGTTTGTGGCTCAGCTCCTGAGTCCCCAGGGGCTGTGGCGCTGTCTCAGTGCCCGGCTCTGTGCAGGGACTCAGGACTGTTCTCTCCACAGCACAGGAGCCTCCCCAGCCTCTGCTGGCAGCTGCCCTCAGTGCCCACAGCCTGGCAGCTCCCACTGGCACTCAGGGAGGGCACAGAGAACCTGCTTGGCCCTGGGGCACAGGAGGAGGGTGAGCAGTGACCACAGCACCCTGTGTGTGGCACCGACCCCCGTGGGCTGCAGGGGACCAGGCTGGGGTCCCCAGGGACAGTGGGGACAGGGTGATGTGACAGCAGCTGTCAGGGAGGGTGCAGAGAAGCAGCTCAGCAAAGAAGGGATGAGTGTTCAGCGTTGGATCAGCACAATGAGGTCAATGAAGAGATTTAATTACACAGCACAGGCACCAGAGACCCCTCTGCTTTCAGCAGCACCATGAGCACCCCAGAACTGCACAGCAGAGACTCACTCAGTTAAACCTGTCCCAGCACAGCACTCAGACAGCAGCTCCCTGCCCAAGTCACAGCTGATGCTTCAAGGCATCACAGCTCAGAGCAGAGAGAGGCGACCCAGCACAGCCCCTGCCTTCACAGAAGCCAAGAACAGCAGCAAAGCAAGAAAGCAACAGGGGAAGAAGCTCCTGAGAGCCCCCAGGGCTGGCTGGGAGCTGTGCCAGCCTGAGGAAGGCTGGGCACGGGCACAACCAAACCCTGAGTCCCCGTGGGCCAGTGCTTCCCAAGCACTCAGAGCAGAGGAGCTCCAGGGGAAATCAGAGTTTGGCTGCTGGGGAGGGCTCCTGCCCACGTCCCACCAGGCAGATCTGACTGATGAAAGGTTTTTATGTCCCTGTGGCAGCAGTTGCTGTGCCCACCCCACCTGGCAAAGGGGAATCCTGAACCCACCTGAGCTGCCCCAGCTGCCAGAGAGCCACAAGCAGGTGGCACATGAAGACCCTGTCCCCTGTGGTGACACCACGGCCAGGCAGGGCTGCTCTGAGCTCACAGCGTCCCCGGGGAACCCTCTGAACAAAACAGAGAGTGGAGCTGCTCCAGTGGGGATGTGCAGTGGGGAGCAGGGGCCAGTCACCTCCCCCAGGCCCTTCCATGGGCAGAGATTGTCATATTTTTGAGGCAAAAAAAAGGATGCAGTGTTTCTGTCACACCACGTGCTCCCATGAGGTCCAGGAAACTCCAACAAAACCATTGCTGGCTGCCCTGAGCCATCTCACCAGGACCGAGTCTGCTCCTCTGTCTGACCTGGGGCCAGAGAGGCAGGAATTTGGCTATCCCAGAATGATGGACAGGCAACAGACAGTGACATCTCACAGCCCTGTTTCTTTAGGAAATGGGACTAAACCCCAAAATAGACAGCAAGTTGTTTTGAGGCAGAAACACCACCAGAGGTGAAGCACAGAGCAGCCCCCAGGAGCTGGTGCTGTGCCCTGAGCCAGCACTGAGCCCCATCTCAGCGCTGCTGGGGAGAGCCCTGGGAAGGTCCAGGTCTGGTGTGGAGGCTCTGAGGACTCAGGTTATTTCCTCAGGTCAAATGAATGTTTGGGACAAGCTGTGCAGCTGGAGCAGGTTCAGGGATTTCACCAGGCTGAGCCAGGTTCCTCCACTGCAGGTGTAGGAGGGACCTTGGGCTGGAAGGGCTGGATTAATGTCCTGTGTGAACTGGGGAACTGCTGGGGAAAGCCTTGGGAACTCAACAACCCAAATACCAAACAGGTACACACCTAAAAGCTTGTGTGATACCCAGAGGTGATAAATCAGTCCTTGAAGCCGAGGTGAATTTGTTTCTGTGGTCAGGCTTAGTCAAGAGAAAGAATCCCAGAATCGTTTAGGTTGGAAAAGGCCTCCAGGATCATCGAGTGCAACCTTTGATTGAAGGACAGAGGGGAAGAGAGCAGCAGAGCTGCAGAGCCCCTCGGAGCTCCTCGGCAGGGCAGCAGCACCGCGGGGAGGTCGGTGCCGTGGGCTCTGGCTCAGCCTGAGGATGCAGAGGGAAGCGCTCCGGGCAGGACTAAACCCTGCACAGACTTGGCTCAGCTGCGCTCTTTTGCAGCTCCGAGCATTCAGCTTTTCGCTTCCTTTCTGGATGGGGCTCTGCTCTCCCCTCGTTATCGCCGCTGCCATCGCTCCGGATTGCCCTGTCGGGGCCGCGGGGACAGCGGGGGCGCCGGGCCAAGGGAGGGAGCCGGGAGCGACACCACTGCACCTAAAGCCAGAACGGGCATCGCCCTGGCTGTCCCCGAGCCCCGGCACAGCCCCGGGCACTGCCCGCGCTGCGGGACAGGGAGCGGCACCGGGACTGGCACCGGGAGCGGCACCGGGAGCGGCACCGGGACTGGCACCGGGAGCGGCACCGGGAGAGGCACCGGGAGCCCCGGGCCCGGCCGGGAGCGGCGCTGGGCAGGTCACTGACCGTGGCCGTGAGGAGTTGTCCCGCTCGGAACGGAATGAACCAGCACGGGCAGGTGCTGAACCAGCCCCCGGCAGTGGTGACACTCGCCCACCCGTCCGGGCTGTCCCTGGGGGTGGCCGAGGGCCTGGAACGAGGGTCGGAGCAGCAACAACACCAAAAGCAGCCGTGTCCTCCCGGGGCGCAGGCAGCTCCTCCCTGGGACAAACCCATTTCCCACCAGGGTCCCGCTGCCGGCAGGACGAGCTTGCACAAATGTCCCTCTCTGCCCTGCAGCACCATCGCTGCCCTAACCCTTCCCGAGGAAAGGCATCACACCCGCCCCGTCCCCGGCCCTGCAGGTTCGTCCATGGCCCGGGCTGCAGCGCTCACGCACACGGTGCCAGCCTCACAAGCAGAGACAGAGCAGCTCTTGGGAGCACCGGGTGTCCCTCGGGGCAGCGGGGAGACCGGAGACAGGAGCAGAATCCCTCTGACAGCCCCAGAGCACCGCCGGGCTCTTACCTGCGTCCTCAGGGCAGGCACGGGCAGCCCGGACGGTCACAGCCCCCCGAGGTCCCGCCCAGCGCGGGGGGCACAGGAGGGGCCCGGGGGGGCATCGCAGGGTCCCCTCTGCCCGGGGAGGAGCCGCCGGTGCCGCCGGAGCCCGGGGCGGCTCCGGGGCTCTGCAGCCACTTCAAAGTGAGCAAAGCAGCAGGGGAAGTGCCGAGTTATTTCGAGACAACTTCCTCTTTCAGCGAGAAGCGCCGCGGTGACAGAGCTGTCCCGGCGTGGGTCGCGCTCTCCCGGCGCTGTCCGGCCGGGCCGGGGCGGGCGGGGGCTCAGCCCTGCCCTGCCCCGCTCCCCACGGAGCAGCCCCGCTCGCCCTGGACGCGCCTGTCCCGGGGCACAGCCGGGGAGCCCTGGCACAGCCCCAGCCGCGCTGCCAGCCCTGCCACACGGGGACAATTCCTGTGCCGCCGCCCCCGGCACCTCCCAGCTCCGAGAGACGAGCAGTCCGCCCAAGAGCACGCTTTTCCAGCTGCCCGTTCCAGGAGCTCTGCCAGCTCCTCCCGCCCGGCTATATTCCCGCATCTGCTTTAGCTCAGCGCCAGCCCCCGCGGCTGCCCCGGCAGCTCCTGGCCCCGCCAGCCCGGCCAGGGCACGGCCCCTCCGGGACGCGTTCGTGGGGAGGTTTCGCTGTGCGCTGCCAGAGCAGCTCCTGGGCAGTCTGGCCGTGCTGGGCACGGTGTCCCTGTCACCGCTGTCACTCGGTGTCAGGAGCGCCCAGGGGCCCCAGGTGAGGCTGCTCGGGGCTGGCTGAGCTCTGTTCGCAGGCTGGCCCCAGCCCGGGCTGGCACAGGGCGGGGATGAGCAACATCCCAGCCCAAATATGGAGCCAAACGCCGATCCCTGTGGGATGTGGGTGCAGGGCTGCAGCCCTGCCAGCCTGGGCACTGCTGCAGCTCGGCTGTGCCCACGTGTGTGCCCCGGGCTGCGCCGGGCAAAGTGCCCAGGACAGACCGGCCCCGCCGGCCAAGCTCTCCGGCCACGGCCAGAGCTGTCCCCACTCGGGCCAGGGACCTGCCAGGTCAGCCCCCCACCCCAGCTGTCACCCAGAGCAGGGTTTGAGGTGCTGAGCTGTGCTGGGGGAACCACGCTGGAGGAAAAAAGTTCTCCTGGAGGGAGCGTGGGAACCGCAGCTGCTGCCGTATCACTTCCCATCTTCTTGTACAGGAGGAAGAGCCTTAGGTACAGCTCCATACCTGGGCCCCAGGTTTAAAAATAACCTCCTTCCTTCCTGGCCGGGAGAGAAGGGCGGCAGGAGGCAGCCGAGCCGGCTCTCAGCGCCCCTCGCCTTCATCCCCCCTCGACCGCGGCTGCCAAGGAGCCGCATCCCCTTCCCCAGCCCCGCCCGCGGCCGGGAAGGCTCCGGGAAGCGACAGCAGAGCACGAAAACATCCTCGCTTGCCTTGCCCGGCCGTCATTCACCGGCGCTGCCGTTCACGGGGACACCGGCGGGTCCCGGTCCCGGCACAGCCCCGCGGGCAGCGCGGGCACAGGCACAGCCGGGACCCTCTGTGCAAAGCTTGGCCCTGCCACGGGCACGATTGGCACCCTCAGCGTGCCCAGGAGGAGGTTTGGGGTCGCTGCTCAGTGGTGACAGCACCGTCCCTCCGTCCCGATGCCACCTTTGCCCGTCCCTCCTCAGCAGGAGCCGCCCAGCGTGCAGGGGATGCCCACGCTTTCTATGGATTGTTCATATATTGTGGCTTTGTAGGTTTCTAATCCATGGCTGTAGCTCCCAGTACTTTTCCTACCCTTTCCCCCTATATTTTAGAAGGATAAGCTGACCTTCTAACACATTCCTGGAACCCTATTTATTCTTGCCTCTTCAGTCAACCAAGGGTGTCTTGGTTTTTTACCATGGACCAGAGACATCATAAATGTGGGGCTGAAAGCTTGGGGGAGGGACTCCATTGGGGGCAGAACCAAAAGGGGGATTCCTTAACTAACTGTTCCTCTAATTGGATGATTTTTGTTAAATATGTTAATTTGTTAAGCTTCAAAAATTGTCAAAGTCCTGTATCGTGTGTACATTTTGCTGTATTGCACCTGGTGGGCCTCCATTCAAGACCTGCATTTTATATTAATTCCTACATTAATTTACATTAATTCCTATATTAATTTATATTAATTCCTACATTTATATTATTTCCTACACCAGTATTGTCTCAGAAGTGTGCTGATTTGTTTGTGGATTTTTGTGGGCATCCCAGGAGCTGCGGCCAGGGGCAGGCCCTGACACACTCTCCCGTTTTCCCTGCGAATGCCAGAGGGCAGAGGGCTCTGCCAGGAGTGGGGTGAGCCCCACACGCTGCCCAGGAGGGAAAAGGGGCTCCGTGGCACCCCCCTGCAGTGCCCCTGCCCTGGGGATGGTCCACAAGCAGCTTCCAAGGCTGAGATCTCCCAGGGGATGTTCTCACTCCTCCCCTCCCAGCTGCCAAGCCCTCAGCAGCCCTTGTTTGTGCTGCAATTGGACTCTCTCCTGCTGCAGAAGATGAGGCCAAATATCTTCCCTGGACAGCGTCCACAGCACACACCCAGCACCCTGCTCATTGCCATCGAGTTTGGGATCCCAATCCAAAAGTTCATTTCACTGAAGGGTTCTTCTGGGACCCTTTAGCCTCACCCTACCCCCTCCCCTCCTGCCTTTTCCACGTAGTCATGGCAGGATTACCCTTCCTGCTGGTGCCACATTTCCCTGGGGCAGCCCGTGGCAGGGGGAGGAAGGGCTTGGTTCTCTGTATTTTCTGATGTCAAACACGGCTGAGAGGAACCCTGAGAACAGGACAGGGAACGGCCAAATCCCCCCAGATGACCTCAGGCCACGGAGAGAGGGGAAGAGCCAGGTATGACCCTGCTCCAACAAAGCCTTCAGTCAGAAAACTAAAAAAAAAGGGAAGGACCAGAATGAAGCAGAGAAAGCAGCTTTTGTGTGTCAGGCCAGGTACAAGCCAGCTCTCTGTCCCTGCACACACTGTGCTCTGTGATTTACAGGGGTTGGGGAGCCCTGTCTGCTCACTTCTGTGCACAAGTGGGGTACAGGGGGGGGTTGAAGCTTCAGAAACTTCCTCACAGGGAAAAAGCCTGTCTGCTGAAATGGACTCCTGATCCCCTGAGCCTGGAGCACTTCTGCTGGGAGGGAAGCCTGGGAGAGCTGGGGGGGCTCACCTGGAGCAGAGAAGGATCCAGGGAGACCTCAGAGCCCCTGGCAGGGCCTAAAGGGGCTCCAGGAGAGCTGGAGAGGGACTGGGGACAAGGGATGGAGGGACAGGACACAGGGAATGGCTCCCAGTGCCAGAGGGCAGGGTCAGATGGGATATTGGGAAGGAATTGTTCCCTGTGAGGGTGGGGAGGCCCTGGCACAGGGTGCCCAGAGAAGCTGTGGCTGCCCCATCCCTGGCAGTGTCCAAGGCCAGGTTGGACAGGGCTGGGAGTAGCCTGGGACAGTGGGAGGTGTCCCTGCCATGGCAGGGGTGGCACTGGGTGGGTTCTGAGGTCCCTCCCAACCCAAAGCATTCCAGGACTCAACAAAGCAGGATGGGCTCACCTGAGCACGGCTGCAGGAGGGGGTTCCCAGCCTGGAGAGGAGCTGGAGCCCGGCAGGGGCTGTCCTGCCGTGGGGCAGCCCGGCTCTCCGAGCCCCCGAGGCGCCGGCACTGCCGCTGGCAGGGGCAGCTCTGGCGCGGCTCACAGAGCTGTGACACCGGCACTGGCTCCCTGCAGCCCTCCCAGCCCCTCCGTGGCCCCAGCACCCGCAGGTGTCGCAGGGACAGCGGCAGTGCCGGGGCTGTGTCCCCTCCCCATCCCCGGCTCCGTTCCTATTTTGGCCCCTGCTCCGCACCCCCGTGCAGGGGGGCTCAGCCCAGCTCTGCCCCTGCCCTGCTGCTGTTCAGGGACGCTTTCCTTTTCCCTGCTTTCATTTGCCATCACTATGTTGCTGCTTTAACACCGACCCCGGCGAGCAGAGGAGTTCCCGAGGGGAGCAGAGGATGCGGTGCTGTCCCAGCTCCACGCTCAGCCCCAGGGAAAGCTCCTCCCGGCACAGCTCCAGAGCCCCATGGCTCCAGTCTGCGGGTGATTTCCTTACAGTTTGTAAGGAACAGGTCACACACCAAGTGCTGTTTTGATGCCGTGTCTATTTTCTACGCTGGCAGTCAGCCCAGCTCTATTTTTATTGCAGCTCTAGCAAATATAGAAGATGGGGAGATCTGGGGAGAGGGAAAGCCAAGCAAACAGACAGCCTGATGGTATTTAAGTTGCCTTTCTCATGTCTCTAAAGTGAGTCATCTCCATCTGCTTTTATTTTTTTTCTGTCTTGGAAAAAAATCACCATGAGATAGAAGATAATAATAACAAACTGTGGTGTGTTCAAGTCTGAGCAGCATCTCAGGATGTCCTGCAAGGGTGGAAAATATCATTTCTTTGGTACAGACTGTGCAGGTTCTGCCTTCAGGTTAATCCCACCTTGTGAGCAGGAGACTCCGAGGCTCCTGCAGGAAACAATCCCGTGGTGGATGCTGGAACTGGCTCCTGCTGATGAGCTGGACACTCCTTGTTCCCATGGATTGCCAGGGACTTCCCAGAGCTAAAGGAGGTACCAGCCCCTGGAAATGGGAGCACATTGAAGGCTTTTTGCCTAAAATCTCAGGTGCTGCACACACCAGTGCCCAGGGCTGTAGGTCTCCACTTCCTGCTGCTCACACCTCCCAGGATCTCCTTCCCAGAATTTGGGGCCCTCCTGTGGGCACCAAGGTGATAGTTTGGGAAGGAGATCAGGTCCTGGAGCTTCTCAGTTGTGCAGGGATAGTGCACAGCAGGAACCAGCTCGTTCTGATCACAGGGCACTCACAGAGCTGAGAAGCTGAGCAGAGAAAGTGTTTCTGCAGTTGCTGTGCAGGATGAACAGAGCAGGGCTTTCCAAATGTTGAGTGAGCTTCCAAGGCAGAGAAAGGGGCAGGGTGTTGCTTGATCCCAAGGTTTGCTTCTCTGGACCCAGAAAGCAGCCCCCAGTGCTCCCCAAGGCCCGAGGGCCACGTGCAGCTCCTGCTGCTCTGTCCCCTCCCTGCCTACCCCAGATGTGTCCTCCAGCAGCTTCTCCAGCCCTGCAACCTCAGTCTCCCCACCTCCTCCCAAAGTCACTGCAAGAGGGAGCCCCTGGCTGAGTCCCAAAGGAGCCTGGCAGGAATTTGATGATTTAAAACCTTTACCATTCCTGACTGACCTGGCCCTGTGGGTGACCCTGACACAGCTCCCAGCTGGGCTCTTCCTGGTTCATCCAAACCTGGAGGCCTCTAGCACTCCCAGCACTGTCCATGGAAAACTCTCCCTTTGCAGTAAGGCCTTGGCCAGCTTCTCTTTGTCCAACACAGGCTGAGCCTGTGTTGCTGTGGTGCTCCTGGAGCCTGGGGTCTCTTTTCCCTTTCCATCTCCAATCCCCTTCCAAGGGCAGGTTCACCTTCCACCAGACCAGGTTGCTCCAAGCCCTGTCCAGCCCTGAACACTTCCAGGGATGGGGAATGTCTCAGGGGCTGCACCCACACTGGGGGTGCCCATCTCCACCTCCGGGCTCCAGCTGAACGTTCCCGTGGTTCTGAGCCACCCCTGGGGACACAGGGATGGAGGGCAATTTCCCATCAGGATAGGTGCCTCTGCTCCTCTTCCTTCAGTGAGCAAGGACAGAAAGCAGCAGGAATAGCAGCATTCCCTGGTTCTTTAGGGCTTCCTAACCTTCTCCCCAACCTGGGCAGTCCTTGGCACAATTCCCTGAAGGGCTGGTGGCCCACGGGCCTGTGTCACACATTGAAGTGCAGATGGCTCCTGGGGACAGGAAGAGCTTGGTTTCTGGCTGGAGATGAGCACACATTTCCTTTGGTGAGGGCTGTGAGCTCAGCTGGGGAGGAATCTCAGCTATCACTGCTCCATCTCACCCCAAGGCAGATTGTTTGTGCCACTTCCAGTTGTCACAGCTCAGGGGAACCACACGCCTCTGCCACCCAGAACCCAGCAGAAGGGGTTCAGATGATGGCTTGAAGCATGCAGAGATCTGAGACCTCTCCTGCACTCTGTCCCTTCTTTTATTCCTTGCCAGATTTCCAGGGACTGGTTCCAGCCTGGACAAGAGGAGCTTTGGGGTGACCTCATTGTGGCCTTCCAGTGCCTGAAGGGAGCCTGGAGGAGAGATGGAGAGAGGTTGTTTACAAGGGATGGAGGGACAGGACACAGGGAATGGCTTCCCACTGCCAGAGGGCAGGGTTGGATGGGATATTGGGAAGGAATTGTTCCCTGTGAGGGTGGGGAGGCCCTGGCACAGGGTGCCCAGAGAAGCTGTGGCTGCCCCTGGATCCCTGGCAGTGCCCAAGGCCAGGTTGGATGGGGCTTGGAGCACCCTGGGACAGTGGAAGTGTCCCTGCCCGTGGCAGAGGTGGCACTGGATGGGTTCTGAGGTCCTTCCAGCCCAAACCATTCCATGGTTCTTTGATTACAGGGTGCTGCATTTGCCAGCTCCGTGGGGAGGGGCAGCGCTGTGTGACTGCCCAGGGTGGCACAGAGCCCTGCCCGCAGCAGAGATCTCCCAGCAGACCCTCCCTGGATGCCCCAGGGCCTGGGTATCCCGGCAGACCCTCCCAGATTCCTGGTTCCAACTTCTGTGGCTCAGAGGTGGCTCCTGGAAAGGCGCTGCAGTCACCAGGGCACAGCCGAGGTGGGCAGAGCCAACCTACCCCTCCTCACCTCTGAGCATCTGCTTTGCACCCTCCCTGGTCACAGCCACACCGGGTCAGGCCCTTCTCAGGAGCTCTGCACCTCTCTGAATCAATAAAAAGATAATTGCTTTGGCCACAGAGTGGTCTCAGGAGCTCTGGTGCAAGAGCAGCCACAGCCAGAGGCAGGACCCATCCTTGTGAGGACAGAGAGGGCTCAGCTGGCAGAGCCACCGTGCTCCAGGTCCTCCCTGT
This sequence comes from Climacteris rufus, assembly GCA_013398175.1. Classification (NCBI taxonomy): domain Eukaryota; kingdom Metazoa; phylum Chordata; class Aves; order Passeriformes; family Climacteridae; genus Climacteris; species Climacteris rufus. The sequence goes on from VZRZ01007004.1 coordinate 13,005, forward strand.
GGCTGGAAACACCAGTTAAACACCAGTTAAACACCAGTTAAACCCAGTGTTACACCAGCCACTGCTGCCCAGAGAGGCTAAGCCAAACCCAAGGCTAAATTAGCCCAGAGATGGGTAAACACCATTAAATACTTTTCCTGCCTGCTCTGACTTGGATTTCAGTTTTGGATGTGCTTCACAACCCCTCAACCTTTAAATTTGTTTCTGTGAGTGCTGCAGGGAAGGTGCCTGGAGGGGAGAGAGGATCCTGAGGGCACAAAGAATATTGGAAGAAGAGGAGTTGGGGATTGGCACAGAAACCCCCCCATTCCCCACACCCCGACTCTCAGCCACACGGGCATGGGAACATCTTGGGAATTACACAACCTTGCACCATTAGCACACAATTTCTGTTCTCCAGCGACTTTTCCCTGCTAGAAAAACTCTGTTCCTCATGCAGGCTCGGGGACAGCTTTGTTAGCTTTTAATTGATCACTGATTGGCAGCAGCCAGATGACAGTGGAGCAGCCAGCACTGGCAGGAGGGAGGAACAGCCCAGGAATGTTCCACTCAGTCAGCTTTGCTCCCATTAACCCTGGGCAAAGGTCAGGCCTGAAACAACCAGAGATGCCCTTTTTGGTCACAAGTGCTGGCAAAACCCTTCAGAAATGAAGAAAATTCCCAGAAATTTCCAGTCTTTTCTCCTTTACCATGTCCTGCAGCTGAATGGGGCACATGGGAAACAGGCAGATCTGCCAGCCCAGGAGCCAGGGCAGGGAATTTGGCAGCAGAAGATAAGCCCTGGATTTCTTTGCTTTCCCCTGCTCTTCCAACAGTGCTGGGTTATTGATTGACCTCGGCAGACCCCTCTGGGTGGGCAGGGGTGGCTCTGGGCACCGTGGCTGGCAGGGACCCTGGGCAGGGAGCCGAGCCCAGGGCTGAGCTGTCCCCAGATTCCCTTGGCTGAAGGAAATTTGAGCTGCAGCAATGGGAGAGATGGGCAGGAGGCAGAGAGAGCAGCAGGGACAGCGCCTGTGGGGCTGTGACCCAGGGGACACCCAGTTAATCCCAGTGCTGGGATGGAACGTGGGGACTGGGAGCCGCTGGAATGCCCAGCTCTGCTCCCTGCTGCTCCTTGCTACAGCTGAGGGAGCAGAGGAGCACCTTTGGCACCCCCTCCTCTACAGGATCTCCCAGGAACAGCCTAATGCAGGTCCCAAAACCCCCCAGGTCCCTGTGGGCTCCCACATTCTGTGTTGTCCCCCCTCTGCTGCTCTGCCCAGGAGTGCCAGCCCTGGAACTGCCCGTGGGGCTGCCAGGGAACAGAAGGACCAGAGGGAGGTTTGCCCAGCAATTCCAACCAAAAAGTGGAGCACAAGGAAGGGGCCAGCAGTGCTGAGCTGCAGGAGCCCCTGGGCAGCTCCCCACAGCCAGGCAAGGTGTCCCAAATGTCCCAAATGTTTGGGATCTTCTCCTCCAGCACAACAAGCCTGGGGCAGCTCCAGCTTTCTCCAGGTGGTGTCCTGATCCCGGGTCTGGCAGGTTTCACCTCTGGCAGCCCACGTGAGCTTTTCCCCCAACACAACAGCAAAGCTAAAGAAAAGTCAGGCTAAGCAAACCCATTTAGGTGGGTTTTTCTGACCTAGAGGGGTCTATCAAGAGTCTCACCAATTATCCAGCACTTTAGAAGAAAAGGGAGCAGCAGAAGAAATCCAGGGGATGTCTTCTCCTGCCAAATTCCCTGCCCTCCCCACCACGCCTCAGGGTACATCTGGCATTGTCTGGGAGCATCCAGCACATCCCACAGCAGCATCTCCAGTCAGACACCCTGGTGTTGGTTACCCAGGCCATGGAAGGTGGGTGTGCTTGCCCCACCTGCCAGGTAAGGAGGGCTCCTGTGCTTCCCAAGCTTCCTGTGAGACCTCCACCCCTGCCACAGTGGATCCAGGATCAGTCCTGCCTCTGGATGCTAACTTATTGCTAATTTATGCTAATTATGTGTTTCTAATTAGCCACCAGAGCAGGGATGGCCACTGAAGGAGCACGTTGGCTCGTGTTCTTCACCTCCTGCACTGGAACATTTGCAGCTCCTTACAGGAGGTGCAGCCAGGTAGGGGTCGGACTCTTCTCCCAGGTAACAAGAGGAAACAGCCTCAAGTTGCACCAGAGGAGGTTCCAGTTGGATATTTGGAAAAATTTCATCCCAGCAAGGGTTGCCAGGCACTGGAACAGGCTGCCCAGGGAAGTGACCCAAAAATGTGGACATAAGGCACCTGAGTACAGGGGTTAAAGGTGGAACTGGGCAGTTATATTGAAGGACTCCATGGTCTTGGAGGTCTTTTGCAGGCTTCATGGTCCCAGGATTCTCTCTCCATCCCTGAAGCTGCTCAGGCATTGCCTGGCCCCTGGTGGACATTAATGATCCCAGGATTCTCTCCCACCCCTGAACAATGGTTCATCCTCCAGGTCAGGGATCACCTGGCCCCTGATGGACATCAATGATTGCAGGATTCTCCACCCCTGAGGCTGCTCAGGACTCCCTTGCCCTGCTGGACATGAAGCTCTGCCCTTGGCAGCACTGGGGGCTCTGGGGTGGCCCCAGGGGCACAGTGGGACCTCAGCAGGGCACTGGGACCTCAGCAGGCACCCCCAGCGAGGTGGCTCCTCCCTGGAGAAGCTGTGGGATCACAGCCGTGGAGAAAGGAGCAACTGTGGACAAAGCTGCTGGAGAGGAGCAGAGGGTGGGGGTGAGCACTGATGGGGGTGCTGAGAGGCCATCCCAGAGCACATCCCCACCCTACATCCCCACCCCACAGCACATCCATCCCCACCCCACAGCCCATCCCAGCTGGCACTGGAGCAGGTCCCACCCCAGTCCAGGAGCTTCAGCTGAGGGGGCTGGGATGGCAGCCCCTGAAACAGCCACTGCCCCTTGACAAACCAACACCCCCAACCCCAAAGGCTCCTTATTTTGGGAAAACTCCTCTCCCCCAGGAAGGCAGTGGGTGTTCCTCCCTGGAGAGCCAAGGCCACTGAGCCCTGCCCTTCCACCCTGCTGGGCACGGACAGGCCCCGGGCCAGCTCAGCTTTGATGCTGTGGGAGATGCACAAAGCCCTGTTCAGGTGGTTCCATCACACCCACAAGAGGCAAAACCGGTTTTGTTAAAGTCTGGCCTTAACCCAGCCTGGCTTATTTTATCCCCAGCTGTTTGCTAAACCCTTTGTGCTTACAGGAACAAACCCCCATCTCTGCAGGATTTGGGGGGTCAGACGAGCCCTGATCCCAAGCTTCTCACCGTGCAACCAAGTCCTGCTTTAGATTTTAAATACCACGTTCCTCTTTCCACTTATCTTTAAAAAAAGAACAGAGAGAGGGGAATTTGTGGTTTAGGGGTTTTTGTTGTTGTTGAGAACAAACACGAGCAGATTATTAACCCAGCTTGGAAAAGACGGTATTTTCCTCTCAGCTGCCTTTTCAAAAGACTTTCTTTTTAGTCAAAACCCCCATTTTGTTATTCTTTAATCAGAGTGGGGGAAAAGGAGAACCAATACATAAAGTGCTGATTAACAGAAGTTCTTTTCACCTGGTTTTGGGCTTGTTGGAGCTGAAATTACTTCTCCCATGTTGTTTATTTGATCCTGACCCACTGGCCCTCACCCCTCCCAGCCCATTTCCTTGGATACCCCCGGAAAGAGAAGGTGGCACTGGAGCTGGGACAGAGCTCATGACAGAAATAACTTTAAAGCCTTTTCCTGCTCCCAGGTCAGCTCCTGGGCAGGACTGAGGTGCTCCCTGCTCTCCTCGTGGAGATGTGGAGCCTCCTCCCGTGCCTCCCACCCACCCAGGAATTCCTTCACCCAAATACTGCTCTTGTACTCGAAATAAATCAACTTTTAATATTTTACAATTACTTTAAAAGTTCTCTGAACAGTATTTTACAGATCAGCACAGACTTTACACAGATTTGCTGAGACTACACAAATGTACAAAAATGACCCAAAAATCCCTGGAATTCTTTCATTTCCAGAAAGCATCAGAGGTCAAAACCTTTGCCAGGATTATGAGTCTCCAGAGTTTGTGCTTGTTTTCCCTATGGGATGGAAATTCTCTTCTCCAGTGTTTCTGTAGGGCCAACTGAAACCAGGGGGATTTCTATCCTGGCAGGGCTATATTTGGCCATGGATATCAAGATCACAAAGAGCAATGTCTTGACAGAATAAGGTGCTATTTTAAAGTCCTGAACAAAAATAACCACCTGCCAAATTCCAGCCCCATTGGAGAAAACAACACAAACCTGGCTGGGGATGGAGAAGTCAGTGAGAGAACTTTTTCCCAGGGCATGGAAAGAGCCACTCCAATCTGTTTGTGATCCCTTGAGCCTACTGGGCTTAAAATAGTGATGGAGAGAAGTGCCCAGGCAGCCTGTGAGGAGGGCACAGCCCAGCAGGGCCGGGCAGGGCCGGGGTGTCCCTGCCAAGGACAAACCCTGCTCCGTGCACGTGGAGAAGGTGGCTGCTCCCGGAGCTGTGCGAGGCCAGGGAAGGCGGGGCCTTGCTGGGACACCCACGGGTTCTGCTCCACGCTGGGGCCAGAGCTCCTGCTCGTGCCCAGGGGATGCTTCACCCCCATGAGGGTCTTTCCTTGGAGCCCCAGGGCAGCAAAACCCTGGGCTGGAGGACTCGAGGAGGAGGAGGAGGAAGCTCAGAGGCCTCAGGGTGTGTTCACATCTGGGATTCCCTGGTTGCTGCTGCTGGCAGAAGCTGCTGAGGACACCAAGAGCACCTTGGGGACCACAGTGTTCACCCCTGGGCCTGGCCCAAGCTGTCCCCAGCAGCAGCAGAACGTGGGTCCAGCAGCCAGCAGAGCTGGGATCGGGCAGGGCCACAGGAGGGATCCCCAAACACTTCCAGGGGGGATGTGGAGAAACCCACAGACAAACCTGCCCCACACTCCTCTGAGCCCCCCTGGCACATTTCACCCCAAGTGACACTGCTGCTGTGCCACCAGCCCCTGGGGACAGAGCCCAGCCTTGTCCTAACTGGTGCCCAGAGCTGCCCAGCTCCTGTTTCTGAAGGATCAAGGGACCCACTGGACTGACCCCACTGTGGCTGAGCCCTTCAGCCCCCCAGCAGTTCAGGGGTCCCTTCCAGGCACATCCAGGGAGCACAAAATGTTGGCACCAAGATCCTTTTCATCGTGCTCTTCTGCCTGGCAGCATTGGTACAATCCCCAAAAATACCCAGAAACAGCCTGAGGCTTTTCCAATCTTATTTTTTTGCTCATGGGGTCAGAATACCCCTAAATATCCTCAAATATTGCACCTTTCTGTACCTACAGCCTTGAGAGAGAAGGAAGAAGGTAGAATGCCTCTTTGTCGGGGGGAGGATCTCAAATCCTGCTGTCACCTGCAAGTGTCACTTGGTGGTTTTGCTGCTGGGTCCTTCCCTGGCAAATGTGCCTGTGCAGGTGGGCTGGAGGCAGCCCTGCTGGTCTCCCCAGTGCTTCCCTCTCTCCTGGCAGCTCAACACGGCTCCTGGTGGATTTCCAGCAGCTCTTGAGGGCTCAGCCCTGGGCTGGCTCTGGCACACAGTGCTGGGAGCAGGGTGCCAGAGCTGGGGCTGAACTGGGGGTACAGCTCAGTGCTGGAGCTCTGCAGGAATGGGAAATTCCCCTCCTGCAGGTCGTGGATGTACAGGAAACACAGGGATTTAACAAGCTGTCCCTGCCCTAGGGTGCCCTATTGCACTGCATCCACCAGGACGCACCCAGCCCAGGGGGGACCCCTGGGTGCTGCTGGGGTGCTCTGCTCGGCCTTCCTTGGACACCCGACCTCCAGAATGGAAAGGAAACCTTCACAGAGTCTGTCCCCTCCCCAAAAACTGCCCTGGGCACCTGGTGCAGCTGAAATGGCAGCAGGACATGGGCTGGGTGATCAGCAACTCCCATGCACTGAGGGACACCTGACACCACTCAGGAGGTTCAGGACACCACCCAGGGACATTCACTCTCCAAAATATCCCCCCGGATGCCACTGGCCTGGCTGTCACACACAGCCACAGCACCACTTGCTGCCAGGAGAAATCCCTGTCCCTGCCCAGGGGTTGGCAGCTGCTGAACCCCGAGGGGACACCCAGGAAGCCCGGGAGGCAGCAGAGCACAGCACAACGATCCCACTTCCCAAGGATGGGCTGAGCCTGCGCCAGGAGCAGACACCACGGACACCACGCTGAGGTTCCAGCTGCAGCAGGTCTGGGACAGGCAGGGCTGGGTGTCCCCCTCCTCCTCCTGAGCCGGTGTTGGAGTTGCTGGAGCCTGGAGGACACGGGGCTGCCCTAGGGCAGGGCTCCACTGAAGGTGGCAATGGGCAAGCACAGCAGGGAGTGGAACTCGGAGGGGTCCTGGGCAGGCACAGGGGACCTGCCCGGTGCCAGGGGGTCGCTGTCCCTGGGTTTGTAGCACACAGAGATCTCACACCTGCAGGGGAACACAAGGAAACAACCTCGATGTCAGGGGTGGGCTGGGATGGCTGCAAACCAGCAGGGATGGCTGCAAACCAGCAGCAACCAGTGCAGTCTTTGACAGGAATCTGAGCCCTGAGAGTTCAGGGCTTTCTGCTGGCTCAGATTGGCACCTCCAGCAGAATCATCCACCCAGAGCATTTGCTGAAATTCATCAGGGAAAATGAGAATTTCTGCATCCCCCAAGTTCTGGGGAGAGGGAAGGAGCTCCTTCACCATTTCACGAACTCCAGCAACCCCCCGAGTTTCACAAGCTCAAGAGAACACTTCTCTTTGTGGTAATTTAAGATAAAAGATCCCAAACATTTTTCTGTTGGAGGCAGCATGACCTTGCAGAGTTCTGCTCATTCTGAGGATGGAATGACAATGTTTGTACATTTTTAAAACCCTTGGGCCAACTGCTTTGATCTCTTGTGCTCGTGGAAACTCCATCCCCTGGGGAGCCAGTTTGGTGCCCTGGGGACACAACTGGTGGATGAAGAGTCCAATGAACAATTCCTGGTTTACCCCAGACCCTCCCATGAAGCTCCTGGGTCCCTTCTGCAGTGGGGATGCCAAAGGAGGGGACAGCCCAAAGGAGGTCCAAAGGAGGTTCTGCCCATACACCCAGTGCTCTTCAAACACCTCCTTTACCTCACACAGCCTCTGGCTCACAGCTGATCTTGCTGAAAGAGGCACCTTTGGGGTTGAAGAGCTGACTGGGGACCACCCTTTGGGCTGTGGGACTTCATGCACACAAACCCTGCTGGGATCTGGGCATCCACCCATCCTGGCTGAGCTCGGGGCTGGCACCCAGCTGGGGCTCTGGCACAGCCCCACGGTGCTCAGGACCCCATCCCACCCAGGATGTGCTGGCTGCAGCTCTACCTGGTCACGCTCTGCAGGATCTTCTGCTCATCCTGGTCCAGGCACACGGCGAAGGAGGACTGCACCCCGATGATCTGGGCCTTGTCTACTTTGATCTGGGACACGCTGATCTGCTGAGAGGAGAGCTGCAGTGAGGGAGCTGCTGGCTCAGGGCAGGGCAGGGGAGCTGGGGCAGGACTGGGGGCCAGCAGCAAAGGGATCCCCCAAGGAGCTGCTCTTCCCAGCCCTGCTTCCCTCCCAGCCGGGCCAGGCCGACCTCGCCTCACCAAATGGAAAAGCTCCATGGGTGGAGTTACCTGATTGAAACTTTTCTTGGATTTGGAGTTTTGCCTCTTGACCACCTCTGTCATGGTTAAGTTGAGACACTCTGTCTTGGAGGCTGCAACAAAAGAAAGCTGCCATGACTTGGGGCTCCTGCTGGGATCAACGTGGTCCCTCCACCTCTCAGAGCATCCCAGGACCAGGGGATCCAGCAGGATCCCACTGCTGGGGGAAGTTCAGTGCATTCCAGCTTTCCTTCCCTCATGGTAAACACACAGAGAGCAACAGGGGCCGGGGGAAATGTCCTCTGTCATTCCCAGCTGCTTTCCAGCTGAGCAGGAGAGAACATTTAACGTCCTAGGGTGCAACCAGGACAGAAAACATTGCCCCATCCCACGAGGAAAGTCTGACTCTCCCAGCAGGGCCTGCCCGGAGCCCACCTGGTGGAGCCTCCTCACGCCTGGAATTGCAGTGACATCCTGTGGTCAGAGTGCTGAACGTGCAAAGCGAGGGACACAACCCCGGGGATCGGATTTCTCTGGGAAGGAAGGAGATTCAGGAGGAGGTTTCCCCCCCAGGGAGGAGCTGAGGACACCCCGATGCAAACCCACAGCACGGGGGAAGCTCCTGAGCTAGAGCAGGGACATCCAACTCAACATTTAGAGGAGGTGAGAAATCAATTCCTGGCGATTTTCTCCCAGGATTGTCTGCGTGGCTTCAGGGATGGGGCAGGGACAGGAGGGACAGGGGTGGAGCTCCATGGACATCCAGGGGGTGTCTCCTCTTTGGCACAACACCCTTTGCCCTGATTATTCTGCTCACAAACATCTGCTAGGCACCAAGCACACGAGGAAAAGGGAACTAAAGCCCTCAGTTTCCTCTGAACTGGAGGTGTCTGATGGCCAAACGAGCAGTTCTTAAACAAGAACGAACTAAATACACACACAGACCAAAAGCCTCGGTGCTTTTTAAAGGCTCAGAGCTTTATTCATTGGAAACCTGGTGAGAAAAAGGACGCCTGAGGCCAACCCGTGTGGCTGGAGGCTGTGGCTGAGCTGCAGAAGGGAACCAGGCTGAAGCAGCAGCTTAGGAAGGGGCTGCTGACACCCTGCACCCAGCCCTTGGTGCTGCTTCACCCTACAGCAGCTCCCCTGCTGTGCCTGCTCCCTGAACAGGGGTTGTTCTGGAAAGCATCCCCCTCCCGTGGTCACCCTGCTGTTTGGACCGTCCCAGCCCCATCCCTTAGGGATGTTTCCCAGCTGGAAGCTTCAGGACAGTGGGACATGAGCTGTCCTCTGTGCCTGATGTGGTGCCAAGGCCAGCCAAGGGCTGGAGCATCCCCCAGGGAACAGCAGCACCCCCCACGTGTCCCCTGCCCTCTCCCATCCCTCTCCCACCCTGCCCCTCCCTGGGCACAGCCACCAGGGCCCCCCGTACCCACCCAGCTCTTCGAGCTTCCTGCAGGCTTTGCTGAGGTTCACGGACGTGCAGACCTTCTCCACATCGTTCCAGTGACTCCTGCCACTGACAGCTGTCTGCAGGGACAGCCAGAGCCCCAGGGAGAGAAGCACAGAACCATTCAGCTTGGAAAAGACTGTTCAGATCAAGTCCAACCCTAAACCTAACCCTGCCAAGTCCACCACCAAACCACGTCCTTCCAGCACATCTACATGACCCCCAGGGGTGGTGACTCAGCCACTGCCAGGGCTTGACAACTCTTTTGGAGAATAAATATTTCCTAATGCCCAATCTGAACTTCCTGTGGTGCAGCCTGAGGCCGTTCCCTCTGCTCCTGTCCCTGTTCCCTGGGAGCAGAGCCCGACCCCCCTGGCTGCCCCTCCTGGCAGGAGCTGTGCAGAGCCAGCAGGGCCCCCTGAGCCTCCTTTGCTCCAGGCTGAGCCCCCCCAGCTCCCTCAGCCCCTCCTGGGGCTCCAGCCCCTTCCCAGTTCCATTTCTGTCCCTGGACACCTCCAGCCCCTCCATGCCCTCCTTGCCATGAGGTGCCCAGAGCTGCCCCAGCACTGGAGGTGCCCCAGGGCACAGCACAGGGGATGTCCCTGCCCTGGGGCTGTGCTCTCATTATTTCTGACACAGCCCAGAGGCCATTGGCCTCTTGCCCCCCTGGGCATCCCTGGGCTCGTGTCCAGCCCCTGTCACCAGCACCCCCAGGGCCTTTCCCTCCCACAGCTTTCCAGCCCCTCTGCCCCACTCCTGGAATGTCCCCTGGGGCTGTGGAGACCCAACCACACCTGGCTGAGGTTTCCCTGCCTCCCACCCCACACCCCCTGTGTGGGCTGGCTCCCACCTGGATTCACTTGGAGCTGCACAGCCAAAGTTTGAGTGGGCACTAAAGGTCTTTTAACCCTAGATTTACAAAAAAACCACCCAGGAATAGCCACTAAATAACCACAGAGGAACCAATAAAACAGGAATGGTGCTGTGCCCAGCACAAGATTCCTGCCTGGAAGCCAAGTCCACCAGTGTGAAGTGGCACTGAGAGCACAGTGGAAGCTGGCTGCACATTCCCTGCTTTACTGGGCTGACCAGGAGTGGAATTAGCCATTAAATAGACAATTAGCCATTAAATAAACAATGAGCTCGAGTTTGCCATGGATTTGGGCCCCAGGTGAGGTTTGCCTGCCCAGCACAGATGTGGTTTGTGCTCCCTTGGTCCCTGTGAATCCTGAATTCTCACCTTGCTGTATGCAATCTGTAGTGTTAATGGGATTGCTTCCCTGTCTCCATCTATGCCCAGCCTTTTGCTGCCTGGACCTGCAGGGAACAAGGAGCAAAACAAGGAGCAAATGTCACACGGGGGCTTTTTATGCCCACCTTCCCTGGCCACTGGAACAGCAGCACACCCAGTACCCACAGAAAGGGGGAACAGTTTGCTGAGCAAAGCTGTGGAGCAAAAGGGCAAGAAAAAGAGAAAAGGTGGTTTCAAAGCTGCCATAAAGTAATTAATCCAGAGCAGGAATTGCAGCACAAAGCCACTCTGCAGAACTGGCAGTGGCTCTGGCTGAGCCGGTGCAGAGGGGTCAGAGCTCCAGGGAAAGCACAGAGCAAGGAAAGGCCACGGAGCTCACCCAGCTCCTGTTTGTTCAGCAGATTTCTGCCCACATTAAATCAGCCTTGAAGCACTGGGGCCAATCCTTCCTAACTGTTTTTGCCCCTGGATAATTGTGTGCAGTGTGAAATGGTGCCAGGGGAGCACCATCAGTCAGGGCTGGGGGCAGAGCTCTTTGCCCAAGCCTTGTTTTGGGGGAGTGGGCTGGTGACACTTCACTGGGGGGTATTTTATGGGCTCTGTTTAGAAAGACAAGTCAGGATCACATAAAAGCAGCTGGTAAAAGCCACGAAGAACGTGCTGAGATGCAGTATTATGGGTTGGCCAGGAGATGTCTGTGTGAGCTGCACTTCAGCACAGCATCCTGTCCTGGGTACCTGGGAGGAACTGCAGGCAGGTGCTCCTACCACTGCTTCTTCTCTCTTAATATTATTAATTTGATCAATTCAGAACATAACATCACATAAAATGTCAGGCAGGAAGGCTCCAAGCACACACACAAACCTGGCTTTGCCCAGTGAACTAAGGGAATGCAAAGAGGGATTTTACAAATGACACTTTTGGACAAAGCACAAACAGAAAGCAGTAAAAAGATAGAGAGTTGCATTTGGCCAGGTGCTGATGAGGGGAAGAAAACAGGCTTGAAGATGGTTTACTGTAAATCCATTTTAGAGTGAGCAGAAACAAAAACTATCAGGCATTGCCACAGCTTTGCTCCTCAAAGGAAGGCAAGAGCTGGGGTGTTTCACTTCAGATGAGTGAAGAGCTGTTTGGATCTTTACTCAGCCTGGCTCAGGCACCTCCTGGTGCCCCAGTCCCTCTCTCCCTTCCCTGCCAGCCGTGGTTTCAGAGCCTCACAGAGGGGGGTGGGTGCAGAAGCAGCTACAGACCTGAGGCCTTGATGGCCCTTGTGGCTGCTGAGTGCCCCAGCTCCAGGGAATGGATGAAGACCTCGGTTATCTTCTCTCCCCCGATGAAGGTGAGCTGCCAGGGGCACAGAGGGAAGGTGTGGGGGTGAGGGGAGCCAGCCCTGCCAGGCAGCCTTCCCTTCTCCCTCCTTCCCACAGGAAATGGGGCACTTTGGGAGAATCCCAAACACCTCTCAGCAGCTGCTCTGGGTGGCACCTGCCTGTAGCTGGACTTCAGACTGTGTGAGCAGACCAGCCACAAGCCCAACAGCCCAAACCCTCATTTTCACTCAGAGAAAACTCCACAACCCACTGGAAAAAAACCACAACAAGCCAACAGCAGGGTTTGGGAATTGCTTTGGGAACACAAATCCCATGAAAAGCAGCAGTTCTGCTCACCACAACCCCAAAGCAGGGGTTGCACCCCACATTCAACCCTCCCCACCACATCTGCCCCAGGCACACAGCAGGGTGTGGAAAATGCCTCACGGAAGGGCTTGGTTTGGGAAGCAGAGCTCTGGAGAGAGAATTCCAGTGATGTGAACACCCTGGCAGCACTGCCAGGCACTGCTTCGTGTCCTGGGGAAAGCTGCTGGGATGGAAACTGCTCGTGTGGCTTCAGCATGGTGTGAGCAGGACCTGCCTGCTCTCAATCCCCGAGCCAGGAGCAGCAGCCAGGGCACCAGGGACACCCAGGGAGAGAGGAGACCGAGCTGTGCCTCAGCAGAGGTGCCTGGGCCACCCCAGTGCCTCACAGGCAGACCCTGAGCTGTGTTAGAGGCAGACCCTGAGCTCTGTCACAGCACACCCTGAGCTGTGGCACAGGCACACCCTGAGCTTTGGCACAGGCAGACCCTGAGCTGTGGCACAGGCACACCCTGAGCTCTGGCACAGGCAGACCCTGAGCTGTGGCACAGGCACACCCTGAGCTCTGTCACAGGCACACCCTGAGCTGTGGCACTGGCAGAACCCCCATCCCCGCCCAGGCTCAGGCCGTGCCCACCTCGGCGCGGTAGAGCGGCAGCAGCACGGGGCGCGCGGCGGCGCGGCAGTAGTACAGGATCACGTCTGCCAGGATGGGCAGCTGCTCCCGGGACTCCTCCTGGGGCTCAGCCTCCGGCTTGGCACACTGGGGTGAGAGAGCAGGCACAGGTGTGATGGGGCACGTGCTTTTTATACATTTTCCATGTATTTGTTGCTTTGTAGACTGTTATGCCCTTTCCCCTACATTTGAGAACAACAGGCCAACCCTTCAAATTCTGGTTTGTCTTATTCTCAAGAAGAGAATCTCTAACAAGGCCATTTGGTTTTGCAACCAGAATCTGGGAAGACGAAAGAAATGGGGCAAAGAAGCCCCTGGAATAATTCCAAGGGGCTGACCCAAGGCTGGGTTACTGGTCTCCTCTTGGATGTACCTGTTAGACAAACTAATTAATTAACCTTATAAAAACTGTAACAATTCTTTATCACGTGTGCATGTAGCCATATTGTGCACCTGCAAGCTTTCATTAAAAATCTGCTTTTTCATCTTACCATTTTAATACTGTTGCAAGGTTTTATTCCCTCTGTTATCAGGCAACAGCACCTACAGCACAGCACTGCCCTCCCCACCCCACTGGGGACACAAAGCCTCCTGCTGACCACCAGCAGCCCCACTCTGCATCCTGTGTCCCTGCAGGGGGTGGTGGTGGCCCAGCGCTCAGCAGAAGGCTCTCTGAGCAGAAGGGGGACACCCAGCCCTGCAGGGGCACTCAGGTACCTGGCACAGGACGTCCGTGGGCAGGTTCATGAGCCCCAGGACGTTGCGCTCGTACCACGGGTCCAGCATGCCGATGTAGTGCGAGATGTCGTTGGTGCTGCTCTCCGTCCCAGCCGCCGCGGGCTCCTGCAACCGGGCCCCGGGGGTCACTGCGAGGGGTCTCCCTCGGCCTGCCCGGCTCACACAGCACCCCCGGGCCGAGCAGCGCCTACCTGTGCCCGGAGCTGGGGGTCCCCCGGGGCCGGGGATGGGTGATGCATCTGCGGGGTGGCCGGAGCCCCGCAGCTGCGCTTCACGGGGACGTAGAAAAACTGCAGCTTGAAGTACCGTGTCAGCGAGGGGCAGGAGCTCTCCGTGAGCCTGCGGGGAGCGGAGAGGGCCGGCTGAGCAGGGCGGCCCGGTCAGGGCGGCACGGCGGCCCGGTCAGGGCGGCAGCGCGGCCCGCCGGCGGGCCCGCTCACCTGAGGCGGCTGTAGGCCCGGGCCAGCTTGCCCGAGATGCGGTCGGAGCCGAACACCA
>VZRZ01007004.1:31637-77594 GCA_013398175.1 Climacteris rufus
CTGCCAGCCCGTCCCCAGCCCCCTGGAGCTGCTGCAGCAGTGTCAGCCCGTGGGGATGCTGCAGGGGTCCCTGTGCTCACACTTCACAGAACCACAGAATCACCAGGTTGGAAGAGACCCTCAAGATCATCAAGTCCAACCCGTGCCCCAACACTTCAGATAAACTAAACTAAACCATGGCACCGAGCACCACATCCAATCTCTTCTTAAACACGTCCAGGGAGGTAATAGGAGGACACCTGGTGGATGAAGGGGAGTGGAAATGGGGAGGAGGTAAAAGAAATTCCTCCCTACCACCATCACCTCCCCAGGTGCCACTTCAGAATAGGTATGAGGCCCTGGATCCAGAAGATCAGCTAGAGGACATAGAGGAGAATGATCTGTCTAGTGACCCACTTACACCGTGGAGCTCTGGTAGTTCTTCACAGGCAGTCCCTGCTCCGTCCTCACCAGCCTCTGGAATGTGATCCCTGGGGAGAGAGCACAGGACATGAGGCACAGAGCCCCTGCACCCTGCTCTGCCTCAGCAGCACGCTGGCTTTGCCTCCCTGTGCAGTGCTGGCCTGGCAGAGGCAGCACCAGGAGTCCCCAAGGGACAGGGCACTGCCCACTGTGGCCAGCCCAGGAGCCAGGGAGCCTTGGGGTGTGGAGGGTAAAGCCCAGAGTGATGGGAAAACAACCAAAGGATGGAATGGGAGAGCTGCTCCATCCCCAGTCCCTTCTGCCCCACTGCTGGTGTGGGATGGGAATTCCATGGATGGCATTTACCGGCTTCTCCCCCATTTACTTGCTTCATCCCCCAGGCCCTGGGTGTCCCACAGGGACAGCAGGGACAGCAGGGACAGCAGGTCACTGCCACCTTCCCTCCTGCAGGGAGGGACCCAGACTGGCCCCACACGAGAGAGGCTGGGCAGCCACAGCCCTGGGTGCCCCCCAGGACTGTCCCCAGGACACCAGGTGACATCAGGAGGGTGCAAACAAAGCCGTGCCACCCCCAAGCAGCAGGACAGGGGCACATCTTGGGAAAGACCTTATGGCATCCACATGATCCAGCCGCCTTATCCATGCAGGGAGACACAGCCCAGCCCAGCTCAGCACCCACGGGGGGCCCACATTGCTCCACACAGGTCACCACTGACCCCTCCTGCCGAGGCATCAGCCCCAGGGTGCAGATCAAAGCCACTGCACTCCCGGCAAATATTGACAGCAGCTCGTTCTCAGTTAATCTTCACCCTCATCTCAATAAAAAGCTTTTGCTTCAGCCTCACAGCAGGTCACGGGGCTGGGTGACAAGCCTAGAACAGCCTGGACGGTCCTGGCAGCTGAGCAGGAGAGGACACATCCTCGCTGCTTTTGGGTTTCTCTGCTGGGGGGAGAGGCCACAGTGAGGGGCAGCACTGGGATTCCCAAACCCAGCAGCCAACGCCTCCCACCAGGCATCTTTGGCAGGGCTGGGAAACCCAGTGTGCTCAGAGGAGCTTTTGGACCAAAGTCCCCAGCTCACCCAGCCTTGGGCACTGGGGATGGTGGGGATGGCACAAGAACGGGAGGCAGCAGCCCCCAGCCAGCACTGGAGCTCTCCAGAGGGGTGCAAAGCACAGCCCTGACCCTGTCACAGCAATAAATGACCAGGAAGGAGCTGGGGAAGCCACAAGTGTCCCCATGTCCGTGCTGGCCCTGCAGCTCCGAGCTGGACACAGCAGGAGCCCGGCCAGACCCTGCCCGTGGCCATGGCTGTTTATGCTGGGGGTAAAGCTGCCAGTCCAGGGCTCCCACTGCACAGGGTTGGGGGTTTTCCATCTTTCTGTTCCTTTGAAAGCACCTTTCATCCCATCTGCAAGCTCCCATCTCACAGGAATTGCTGCTGTGACAGAGACCCCACATTCCACGTCCCCACCAGGGCTCCCCAGAGCTGTTTGAGGATGTGGGGAGCACCCCCAGCCTCAGCCACATCCCCTCCCAGGCCTCCCAAACCCTGCACAGGATTAACCAGGGGCTGAAATCTGCTCTGTGTGATAACAGCTCTCACAAGGCCCCAAAAGGCAGGGAGATTAGGGAAAAGGGCCTTTTAGAAATAATTGGAAGAGCTGCTCCATTGGGAACAACAGGACATCTACAATGTCCTTAATTAAGAGGAGCACTGGTGCTGCCCCTGGATGTGCCCAGAGCTGGGTCACAAGGAGTGTCTGGGCTGTCAAGGACGAGCCAGGGAGCCCCTCAGCCCTGTGGAAATCTCCACCTTGATGCCCATGAGTGGCCCCACTGTTGTCACCCCAGTTGCACCTCAAACAAAGGGCAGGGCTGGGGGAGCAGCCAGCACATGCTCTGCTGGGGAAAAGACCCACCAGACTGGAAAGCAGCCAGGAAATCGTTCCCCACTGGGCTAATTCCCTCTGCTCCAGGGCTGGCAGAGCCCAGCATGCTCCCAGCACCCTGCACTCAAGGCACCCAGCACAAACACCACCTGCCCTGCCCCTCCAGAGGAATGTGGGCTCACCCTGTGCTGGACCACCAGGGAACATCACCCTGAGGGAGGATGGAGGGCAGAGGGCCTCACCCCCTGGAAAAGCTGAGCTCTGGGATGGCCCAGGTGGGCACTGCGCTCACAGCACTCGGGAAGGAAGCGGGGAAGGGGACAGGACAAACCCGGGGAGGCCAAGGCAGGGGGTTTGGGGAGCTGGGCACAGCCCAGCCCAGGGCACAGTCTCACCAGGGGCGCGCAGCTCGTTGCTGATGAAGGTGAGCAGCTCCCGGAAGGTGTCACAGTAGGGCACGGGCCAGGTCAGGAAGCTGTGGTACAGCCTGGCAGCTCTCAGCAGCAGCTCCGAGCCCGGTGGGAAGTGAGGAGCCTGCAGGGACACGGGGTTAGAAAGGAGCAAACACCTCCAGTGCTGGGTGAAGACTGCAGGGGTTAGGCTGGAAGTGGGAGGAGGAGAAGCAAAGCACAGCTTCACCCTGGGCTGCCCCATCTTCTCCCAGGGAAGGGCCAAAGGATCCCCGCTGGGCACAGCTCCAAGACAGCTCCTTCCCAACCTTCCCCACCTCCCAGCTGGGGCTCACGTGCCAAAACCTAAATATAAATTCCTTTTTAAGCTCCACAGGCCTGTACAGATGAATTGCATTATAGGATTCATTATATACGAATCCTCACTTTTGCAGGATCTGGCAGCAATCATTTCCTCGGGATAATGATGCATTGTGTTAGTAATAATAATAATAAAAAAAGTATTTCCTGGGAAGGCTCTGCTCCTTTTCATTCACATTGCTCATGTATTTTGCCCAAGTATAAAGGGTAATGAAAAAAATTCCCCTTCATTGTTCATCTCCCTTTCTGATTAGCCCAGCCTTAAATAAAAAAGCTTAAAACCCCTGAAGCTCATTTTTTATTGTATCTCAGCTTGTGCAGTGCTTGCTTGATCCCGATCCCTATGGATTCATACAGAATCTTTCTTTTTGGGATGAATTGATGGAAGCAGACTGGGATGTTTCAGCCAAACCACCCTGATTTGGGGGCTGGGACCTGTGCAGCAGCCTCAGCACTTACACAGAGGACGGCAGAGTAGAAGAGCAGGGCCAGGGGCGTCACCAGGTCGTAGTCACACCTGTCCTGCACCTGTAGGGAACAGCCCGAGGGCACGGGGGTGAGCTGCTGGCCAGGAGCCCCTCCCAGCCTCACCATCCCATCACCACACCCAGCAGATTCCCTCATTCCCTGGGCACCCCCAAAGCCCCCCTAACCCACAAGAGGGACAGGCAGACCAGCACAGCCTCCCGCTCTGTCTTTTCCCAGATCTGGCCAAGCTGCCAAGCCTTTGGTGCTCCTGATCCTTGAAATTCCATGGAAGTGGCTCAGAGCAGGCAGCCCAGGGCCATCCATGTGATTGCAGCCTTTGCCAGGGAACAGCCAGCAGAACCATTGCACTGAGGGCTTGACATGCACCTGCAGAGGTCTCCCCTTTGAGCCCAGCACAAGGTGCAATAAACCCTCACACAACCCTCCTGTAACAAACCACTCACTGCAGCCAGATCAATTCCAGCCATTAAAAGAACACGAACGTGAACAAACTCGTTGGCTCTCAGCTCCACAGCCTCTCTTTCCCATAAAATGAAGCCAGCATTTACCCCATCCCATGAATCCCAGCACAGGGGGTTTAGGACACACATCCCCATGTCCTGCCACTCCAAGGGATTCCTCCAAGGCCCTCTCGGCCACAGCCCAGGCTGACCCTGCTGGAGCAGCGACGCCTCGAGCTCCCCTGGCACAGGATGGGACCAGGATCTGATTGTCCCTGCTGCTGCTTTGTCCCCTCTCTGTGCTTGACCCCGCTGCCTGTGCAGATCCTGGCCGTGGTCCCCAGTGTCCCCAGCTCCACAGGAAACCCGGCAGAGCCACGGCAAAGTTTCCACCAAGAACAACAGGAAATTTTCTGTTTGCTGTGCGCCAGAGCAGCAGCTCCAAGCACACAGCCAGGGAAGAGCTGAGGGAGGCTGGCCCCACCTGCACAGCCCAGGCTGCCCCTGCAGGGTGCTGAGCAGGGCCTTGGGAGAGCAAAACCCAGCCCTGGGGACCTGCAGGGTCCAAAGAATGGATATGGGCTTTCTTTGTGGGACACACAGCATTGCTCCCACCAGAGGATTCTGCTGATCCATCCCCACCTGACCCCAAGCACCGGTGCCCAGCAACCCCAAATCCCCCTCCAAGCTTTGCCAAAGTCCATCCTGAGCAAGCCACGGAGCTGCCAACGCCTCCAGGCCTGCAGCCCTCCCTGCCAGCCCCCAGCTCACCTCTTTGGTCTTGCCCAGGATCTTCTCCACCAGGATGAGGTAGTTGCCGGCGTCTCGGCTCACCAGCTCCTGCAGGCTCCAGCAGTTCAGGCACAGCCCGGCTGTGGGGACACAGAGCCACTGTCACAGCCCCAGTGCCGCTCACACCCCCCTCAGGGAGGTCACAGGAAGGGTGAACAAGGGAAAGGGGTCAAGGGGAAGGTGTTGGCCACAGGCATCAGGTCACTGCGGAAGAAAAAACCTCACATCCTCCCTGCAGCCAGATGTAACCTCAAACAGCAGCACCACGGGGCACCTGAGCACCTTCTCCCAGCCCAACACACCCAGCTGGGCTGGAGGCCTCTGCCCCAGGTCCCAGCTGGGTAACCAGCCCTGCCAGGTGTGTGCAGAGGCCAAAGGGATGCACCTGGCAAGGGGGGGACCCACGGGGGACCCACCCTCCTTCTCCCTGAGCACAGCAAACCCCAGTGCAACCCCTGCCCTGCCACCCCCAACTCAAACACCCCAGGTGCACCATCCCAGCCATAAACTCACTCAAGTTCTGCCAAATCCAGCTCCCTGTCAGGCAGGCATCCAAGCCCTGCAGCTGCATCACACCTGAGCAGCTCCTCACACCCTGCAGATGCCCCAGTGCAGCAGCACCGCAGCATCAGCATCGCTGCCAGGCCTGCCCAGCACTCAATCCATTCCTTAGCACCTTCAGATTTCCATTGAATCTATCAAAACCCCACCAAGAGATTAGCCAGAGAGAGGGTGATTTCCATGCACAGGGAGGGATGGTCCCTCGCCCCCAGCCCCCTTCCCCAAACATCTGCCTCTGCCTGCTGGCCCCTGACAATGGCCTAAGGTGTTTCCTGAGGTCGTGGCCCTCCCTGGCAGTCAGGGCCACCTTCCAGCTGGTCTGAGAGGAAACGATCCATGTGAAGGCTGCCATCCATCCCACCCGGCATCCCAGGGAGGAGGAGGTGCTCGCTGGGATCTGCAGCCCAAGGAGGGAGCAGCAGCTCCTCCTCCTCCTCCTCCTCCTCCTCCTCCTCCTCCTCCTTCCCAGGGACCTGGGTACCACACACGGTTATGGGGAAATTTCGAGCAAACAGCCCCACAAATATGTGGGAAAGGTCCATGCTGGCATCTCCCCCACACTGCTTTGCCATGGAATTTTTCAGCAGGGGAGGACACAATGCAGACACCCCCCAGCTCAGGGGGGGCTGGCACTGGGGCTCTGCCAGTCTCAGCCCAAAAACAAAGAAACAGAACATTTCTCTCTGCAGAGAAGAGGGGCTAAAGATCAGAGAGGAGAAGTCCAAGTCCAGCTGGTTTCACTCACACTCAGTGGCACAGGACACAAACACAGTGCAGGAGTGCTGGCTGTCACTGCTGAGCAGGGAACAGACAGTGCCAGGAGCTGGCAGGTGCCGTCCAGCACAAACCTACAGCTCACACTGGTGCTCCCTCAGACATTATTATTGCAACTGCAGAGGCCACAGATCCATCAAACACACAGCAATGCCACAGAAACGCCTTTCAACACCGTCCAGGTGCTACACAAGCTCCACCACCCTTGAATTTAAACCACTGGAGAGCTCTGCCGTGGCCCAGGGGGACAAGACCAATGTCAGGACAAGCAAAACTAAATGCTGAGGCTGCAAAACCACACTTGTC
Organism: Climacteris rufus; assembly: GCA_013398175.1. Lineage (NCBI taxonomy): Eukaryota > Metazoa > Chordata > Aves > Passeriformes > Climacteridae > Climacteris > Climacteris rufus. Next base: position 38,085 of record VZRZ01007004.1, read on the forward strand.
CCTCACCACGGACAAGCATTTGCTCAATGGGACACTGTTTCTGTGGCTTCATGCCAGGCTTGTAGCTGAATTAGCAGGGAAAGCCCCCCTGCAGCCACACAACTTTTTACTTTCAATGAATCAACATTTGCCAGCAGTGAAAGATCCCGCTGGAAACTTTCCAAGCAGCTCAGATGCTCTTGCTGTTAATTACAGATGCAATGCTTAATTTGCCTCTGCTCTGCTGACATCCACCAAGAAACTGGGATGTTTTCTCAGTGAGGGAACAGCCACAGACACCCGGGAATTCTGTGATACTCCAGGTTTCCTTTGAGCCACTTCCATAAGACGGCACAAGGCCGTGGGGTGACTCCAGCAGGTTGCTCAAATAAATCAATATTATCCCAGAGTGTGGCACCTTCCAGGGAAAGCCCCAGCACCTGGGAGAGAGGTGAGGAAGCAGCTGGCCCAGCAGAAGTGGGCAGAGCTGCCCAGAGCTTTGCTGAGCTTGTCAAGAAGCCGCTGGGCTCAGGGTGCCTTGGAAAAACCCAGCCTGCTCCAGCTGGGAGGATTTATCTTAGAGCCCCTTCCAGTGCCTAAAGGGATTCCAAGAGAGCTGGAGAGGGACTTGGGACAAGGGATGGTGGGACAGGACACAGGGAATGGCTTCCCACTGCCAGAGGGCAGGGCTGGATGGGATATTGGGAATGAATTGTTCCCTGTGAGGGTGGGGAGGCCTTGGCACAGGGTGCCCAGAGAAGCTGTGGCTGCTCCATCCCTGGAAGTGTCCAAGGCCAGGCTGGATGGGGCTTGGAGCAGCCTGGGACAGTGGAAGGTAGGGGATGGAGTAAGATGAGTCTTAAGGTTCCTCCCAACCCAAACTTCCATAACTCTTTCCCCTCTGAGAGCCCAGCTGGGGGGAGCAGGATCCCCGAGATCTGGGGGGAGCAGGATCCCCGAGACCTGGGGGGAGCAGGATCCCCGAGGCCTGGGGGGAGCAGGATCCCTGAGATCTGGGGGGAGCAGGATCCACGAGACCTGGGGGGAGATCTCTGCTGGGGAACATCCCCCAGAGAGGAGGATGCCGCATCCTGCACAACCATAACCACAAACACGAATAACCCAGCACGGCGTGGGCTCTTTCCTTCCTCTCACTTGTAGGAGGGAGGAGGAAACTGCGGCTCACGGTGTCATCCTGGGCTCAGTGGGGCACAGGGAGAGGAGCTGGGCTGCTTTCCGGGCGAAACTGGGGCAAGTCTGCTGGGGAGGGGCTGGGAGGATGGGCAGGGAGCAGGGACAAGGGCAGAGCTCAAGGGAGGCATCTTACAAACATAACCTAAGGGAGAAAACAGAAGAGGGAACAGCTGGAGCTGTGCCAGGGCAGGGTCAGGCTGGACGTCATGGCAAGGTTCTTCCCCCAGAGGGTGCTGGGCACTGCCCAGGCTCCCCAGGGAATGGTCCCGGCCCCGAGGCTGCCAGAGCTCCAGGGGCGTTTGGACAGCGCTGCCAGGGATGCCCAGGGTGGGGTTGTTGGGGTGTCTGTGCAGGGCCAGGGGCTGCACTGGGTGATCCCTGTGGGTCCCTCCCAGCTCAGGAGATTCTGTGATTCAGACCTGAGCTCTTGTGACCCATTTTTGGGTCTCCTACAGGAGCTGTGAGCTGAGGCACAAGGACACACCCAGGTATATTTGAATAACAGAGTTATAAACAAATTCCTGTTGAACTCCTGGCCATGGCAAGGCACTGGGAATACCCTGGGATTAAACCAAGCAGTGCTGGGAGGCAGCAGCTGCCAGGGGCTGAGCTCCTCATTTTCAGCATTAGCCAGAGAACACCAAAACAGCTGTGCCCTGGCAAAAATAGTGTGAAGAACAAAATCCAGCTGGGAAAGCCTGCACACAATAAACCCAGAGCAGCCAGCAAAGAGAAGTGTCCAGCAGCACCAGGACAGGGATCCAGGCCCGGGTGGAAATTCCCTCAGCAGCCCCCCTTTCCCAGCCCTGGGAGCAGAGTCCCCCAGCACATCCCCTGCTCCCAGATGGAAAAGGTTGTTTGGGCAGGGAGGGTGATGCTCCTGCAGTGCACAGGCGAGGAACAAGAGCCCCAGGTGACATGAGCAGCACAAGGAGCTCTCTGCAGATGTCCTGTGTCCCCCTGGAACACAACTGGGACACCCAGGGACTTCACAAACTGCAGAGCAGCACTTGGCTTATTCCCAGGCCAGGGAGAGGCTGCACCAACTCCAGCCAGGTTTGTTTGCAGCCTCCCCTCAGCACAGCCCAGCAGAGGTGACACTGCTGTGACCTGAATGGTGCCACCAGGCACAGCCACCCCAGGGACAGCCCAGCAGTGACAGCAGCACAAACCCAGCCTGGTCCGTTCCACTGTGCCAGGGCTGCTCAGAACCAGCAGCACCAGCCCGTGCTGGGCACCCTCTGTCCTGGGGGGACAAGGGTGGGATGTGCACTGAGGGCACGTGGGAAGCTTGACCCAAGCTTTCCCCTGGACTCTGCACTCTTTAATCCCCAAAAATCATTTCTCACCATGAGACACAAAGGAGGCCCCAATGTGTGTGGAGGGGGCAGCTTGGGGAGGCCCTGGGATGCCCCCAGGGTGAGAGGAAGGATGCAGGATCTCCCTGCCATCACTGCAGGCACGAGCTGAGCTCCCCAGTACCCCCAGTCTGTCGAGCTGTGCAAGCACTGGGAAGTTCAGGCTTGGAAGGAAATGCTTCACCTCACCCACCCCAGCCCATGGCAAGGCAGGGTCAGGCAGGGGCCTCTCAGCTGAGGGAAGTGGGAATTAAAATCACACTCCCAAACCCCTCAGTGCCTCAGAGGAGAGCAGTCCATGGCCCTGGAGGGGCCAAGATCAGCACTAAAGATGCACCTTGTACAGACAGCACAACCCAGAGCCTCCCCTTCCAGCCCCTAAACCCAATGAATTGTCCCAGGAGACACGGAAGAGTTCCCAGCAGGGCAGTGGGAGCCCCACAGCAGGAGAACTGCTGCCATCCCCCTGCCCTCGAGCTCCTCCATCCAGCTTTGCTTCACTGAACCACTGACTCAGTGCTGTTTAGTTTTCCTAAGACACAGAGAATGAGCCAGGTTTGTCTGCCAGCAGCACAGGCAGCCCAGGCAACCTGGGGCTAGGGCACAAGCAGGACTAAGCTGGGCTTATCCCAACATCTCACAGAGCATGATTCAACTAAACCCAGCATCACACAGACCTGAAGAAAATGTTCCTTTGGGGGAGCAAAACCCCAGCAAAGGCTCTGAGGCTGCACAGGGAGCCTGGGCTCAGCTTTGATCCTTATCAGCACCAACAAGGATGCCAGGACTGTGGGCGGCCTCGGAAGGATGAGGCTTTGCCATTTCTCTTCTGAGAAGTGCTGCAAGATGCCCTCCTCCTCCTCCTCCCAGAGCAGCTCCTCCTGGCCTCGGGGAGGGGGGCATTTCCCCTCACAGGGGGCAGCTGTGAAGTCAGAAATCCAAAAGCACTGAAGCAGAAATGCCACCCTCCAGGCTGCCCTCGCCCACAACACCGGGGCTGGGCACGGGCTCCTGGTGCCATCAGAAGTGACGCAGCCCCAGGGGTGAGCAGCAGAAAGCTCCATTTCCTCCTCCCCCGACTCTCTCCCACCATTTCCTCACCAGAGAAAGGCAGTTTCTCCAAGGGACTGCCCAGAGGAAGGGCCAGCCCAGAGCAGTTGGTAAAGAAGGGGCTGGAGGTGCCCAAATGGGGACAGTCCAAGCCTGGCAGCCACAGCATTGCCTTGGGATGCACAGCAACCCAACTGCAGCTTCCACATCCCAGCAGCTGCTCACACGTGGAAGGTGGAGATGGATATCCAGCACAGGGCAGCTCCCAGCACTTCCACCCAGCCTGCACAGGGATTTCAGCAAGGAAAACCCAGCACAAGCCTGGAGAAATCGGCTCAAAGGTAAAAATCTGACAGATTTAGTAACCAGAAATCTCAGTTGTGCTCCCAGAGCTGGGAGACCCTGAGAGGAGCTCTGTTGGTCAGAGCCTGGCTCTAAAACCATCAAGGTTGTGGGCTGAATCCCTGTATGAGCCATTCACTGAGGAGTTGGACTTGCTGGTCCTGGTGGGTCCCTTCCAACCTGGGCTATTCTGGGATTCTGGGAAGTGTTTCAGGCATTGCATTTCACTGCTCAGAGCCTAAGCTGGAGGAGCCCCACAGCAGAACCTGCTCCTTCCCCACGAGGGGATTTAGGTGACTGCAAGGATCCTTTGTTAGAGCTGAGCAGAGTGAACTCCTGGGCACCAGGGGAGACAGGTCATGGACCACTCCTCCTCCAGTGACCTTCCCTCACCACCATCCTTCATCCTCTCTGACCCCTGTGCAGACACACAGCAGCTCCATTCCATCCCTGGGACCTTCCAGGCACTGGGCTGCTCTTCATCCTTTCAGCAGCTCCCATCCACCAGGATCCTTCATCCAGCACCCTTCATCCTCTCTGACCCCTGTGGCAGACACACAGCAGCTCCTTCCCATCCCTGAGACCTTCCAGGCACTGGAATGCCCTCCAGCTCCCATCCACCAGGATCCTCCAGCCCCTCTCCCACCTCTGACTCCACAGCACGACATCCCTGGCACCACCAGACCCAAGCCCAGGGCTCTCCTTCACCAAAGACTCCTTTTTTTTCTGCTCACCAGCAAGAAATAAAATATTTTTCTTCCTTTATCACACTCTTCTTTGAGTCTGGTCTCTCTCCAGCAACACGAAGCAAGGTTGAACCCTGAAGAGGTTCCCCCACCAGGAAAGGGTTGTCCTTCCACGCACTTTTCTGACAGGGATCTTTATGAGTCACACACAATTCACTTTAATTCGGTTCCTCCAATAAATTCTGCAGAAACACCTTCTATTTACACCCCAGAGCTGGCCACGGGCTCCTCCAGGGTGTAAATCTGGGATGGCCAAAGCACTCACAGCTCCTCTTTGCTGACCTCACAGACCTCAGCTGCTCAGCACTTACGCAGGGGGGAAACAACACGTCGGAAACAATTAGTCACCCACTCTGGAGCAACCTCCTGTAAAGTTATCATGGAAAAATAAAGCTTTAAAGAATTTAAAAATGAACAAAATGCTAGCAAGGTCTCAACCCAAAAAGCTGTGACATGGTGTGTATTATTTTGGTGTACGGAAATGGTAAAAAAGGAGGGGAAAGTTAATAAATTGGGAAATAGAAGTGGTACAAGAAGTTAAAAATGAGGAAGGTGAAGGTTCCAGCCCAGCTGAGAGCAAGATGAAAGGATTAACTGAGTGAATGAGGATCAACCCTGCCACATAAAACAGCCTGGACCTGACACAGGACAGAAACAATGCGACTGTCACTTGTAACACGGGGAGGGCAGAAGGATGTGGACACAATTCTGCTCTGGTTTGAAAAGCAGCAGGAGGATGGGATGTGGGCATGCATGTGCTCTGCTTTCCCCAAATCCTTCGTGTTACCACAATGACAAAACACTTCCTGCTCCAGCTGCACGGGGTAGGATGGGAAAGAGCAGCTCCTCAAATCCAGCAGGGAAAAATGAGGGACAGCCCCACGGGAAGGCACTGAGGGGGTGCACTGGGGATCCCCAGCAGCAGCACCGGCGCTGGGGCACAGCACAGCCACCACCACCCACCCGGGGCACGCTGCAGGTTCCTGGCACCAGCACAGATCCTTTGGATGAACGGGAATGTTCTGAGGTGTAAAACACCCGAGATTCTCCCAGGAATGCCAGGTCCTTCTGCCAAACCCCACGAAAGCCACATGAAGGGCACTGAGAGCTGGGGGGAAGCATTAGGGATGGCACTCACTGGGCAGCACAGCTGCCCCCAGCAGAGCCCCCCGACCCCAACCCCTGCTCTGCACACTCCAATCTTTGCTAACGAGCCACAAAAATTATGAAGTCGTTCTTTAAAGGCTTCCCCAGCACAAACAGCAGCGCTGAGGGCTGGGATTAGAGTGTGTGAGTGACATGGGGATTGATTAATGGTAATTACAGGAAGAGGTGAGTTCTGGGCACACAGTGACCTGCTTGGCCACTGGGACTCCTTCGGACACGCGCTGTCGCCGTGCCAAGCACGAGCTCGCGCTTCCAGGAACCAGGAATGTAGGTCACACTTCAGGGGCTGTCTCCCAGAGCATGGGGGGAAAAAAGGACACAGGAGGCTGGGGCAGAACGGCACAAACCAAGCCCCAGGTGATGTTACAGCACAGAAAATCCGGAGGGTGTGACGGAATGGGGGCGGCAAAAGGGATTCCTCTGGGATTTGGCAGTGGGTAGGATACTGTCTGCATCTTTGCTGACTTGGAGGGAAAAAGAAAAGCAGGAAGGGTTGAAAGAACTTCACAGACAAAAAGGAATCTGAACCTGACAACCCCCCAAATTCTTTTGTCCACAAGAGGGCTTGGGTGTGATTTAATGGCAGCTCACAAACACAAGGCAGAAGGGTCAAAATGACACTCCAAAATTATTTCTGCTCATTGCTGCTCTGCCATCACCACGTCATCCCAAATCCCTTCACAGCCCTCTGAGCATGGCTCACCTCTTTATGGCCACCACAGTATCTGAGCCAGGGCTAAATCCAGTCGATAACAACACCTCTGTGCTCGAGTCTGACAATGCAGCAGAGATCACAGCCCTGGCTTTGGGGCTGTGAGCATCAAAGCAAGGCTGGCTGATTGCACAAAGGAGCCTTTCCTCGTGCTCAGGGAAGGCTCCTCCTCTCCCCAGCTCACTCATGGACAGCTGGCAACACGCACGACTTCCCTTACACAGGTCAGACCTGACATGACCTGTTCAGTGTTTTGGGACATCTTCCTACCACAGCACGAGGCCCAGGAAGACTGACTAGGATGGATGCTACCTCTGTAAAGGAAGAAAGGCCTTTAAATCTCCATCAGCACCAGCAGCTCTGTGTTAGCCAGGTGCCCAGGTAGGTGAGCAGGTCAGAGAGAGAAGGACAAGCGCATGGGTAACAGGTCACCTACCAGCCCATCTGCTGGACACCGCATCCCTGCTAAGCCCGTGGAGACACCTTTCCAGTGCGTGGTAGATCCTGTCCTCCGTGCACGTGGTGTGCTGCATTTTAATTCATCTCCTGGAGAGGAAAAAGGAGGGAAGTTAGGATAGGATACAAGGTACAGGATACAAGGCCCTCACTGAAGGGAGCACTGCAATGCCTCTGCTGCAGCGCAGCCAAGGTACTCCTGGTGAAACGCCACCCCTGTCACACTGCCAGCCCCAGAGCAGCAACACCCCCACTCCCCCTGCTCCCCAGTCCCACCCAACCTTGGCACACACGTCCAGCACCCCACCAGGACAGGCAGCGGGGCCCAGGCAGTCCCTGACCTGCGTCTCTGCCTCCCCCCTGCTGCAGGGCAGAACGAGCCTCGCTCAGCTGGCTGTGGTGAGGAGGTGATCCTGGGCTAACCTCCACCAAAGACAGCACTGCCAGAGATCACAGCTGCAGCACCCGGCCTTGGGTGGGATTCACAGAACAGCCCAGCCTGGCAGAGATCTCAAAGGATCATCTGGGCTAGCCTGGGAAAGGCGACAGCAGAGCCCAAGCTCCTACTCCTCCTTAGGCATGGATTGCCCTTGACAGCGCCTATATCCCCTGGTGATGGTCACAAACCCAGTGCAAGTGGCCAGGGAAGCCTCCAGAACTGTCACCTCACAGATGTCACAGCCAACATGAGGTAAAGGTCCACGCGCCCTTGTGGCAATGGTGGGAAACACCGAGGGGACGTGAGCACCAGCATCCGAGGGCATTGTGAAATTGTGGCTGCTGCAGCCCCGTCACATCTCCTCTCCTCCAGGGCCCAGGGAACAACCCTAAACCTTGGCTGGCACAGACTGTGCTGGGGGATGGAGATTTAACCCCACCCAATTCATATCCATGTGTCTGGGACATAAAAGGAACATAAAAGCCACTTGCCAGGTTTACTGCCCAGACCTCCCTGACTGTGAGCAATGAGAGGTGACTGGGTGGAGATTCCCTCCAGCCCTGGAGTTCAGAGGGACCCTGGGGCAGGTGTCCCCCCTCTCCCAAAGTACAGAGATGGCTCCATCCCACAGATTCTCTGCCTCTCATTTAGAGACAACACAAATGCCCAAAAATTATTCAGGAAGAAGAACTAAAACCTGCCAAAACTACAAAACCTACCTGCCAGGAAGGCCTTTGCTTTCATCCTGGACAGCACCTGTGCCACACACCCACATGGTTCCCAAAGCTGTCCCAAAATGCTCAATCCTCTGCTTATTTGGTCAACACTTGGTGCTCAGGATTCAGCTGTGCCCATCACAGCCCTGGCTCCAGCAAAAGCCTGCGATTTCAGCAGAGGCTCCAGGTCCTCCCTGCTCAATGCACTCAGCCTGGCCAGCTCCATCCACACTGAATGCCCAACAACTCCCCCAAAAGGGCTCAGGAAAGCTGTGCCTGGCTGCTGGAGCTCCCTGAGAACTCAGCAAGGCCAACTCCAGCCCTGTCCCTGCGCTGGAGAGAATCCACCAGCAGCTGCAGAGAGGTGCAAGCAAACACACCACCCACCACTGACCTGCCGAGTGCAAGGACTCTCCTTCATCCCAAAGAGCTCATGGGTTCCTGCCTGCTGTGTCCCCCTGCCAAGGCCTGGAACTGGGGTCTGCTCCAGAACTTTCATCCGTGCACAGAGCGAGGAACACCGCGCAGTGCTCCGGCCGCGGTGCCGCGGGCTGCAGGAGTGGGGAAGTCTCAGCCCAGCACCTTAGTCATGGTTGTGGCAGGAGAAAAGCAGTGAGTAAGAGCCCAGGGTGACTCACAGACACCTTCACGACACCCAGCTCGGAAACACCCTGTGTGAGAGCTGGGTTTGGGCACAGCTCAGCGCTCAGAGGGCAGCACGCTCCTCTCCCCACACCATCCCTGCCCTCGTGTCTCAGCACACAACAGGCAGGGAATTTAAGGACAAAACACAACCAAGATACTGCCACAACTTTCAAACCACAACACGCAGTCTTTGGGTGTTTTTTCCTGCTGTGCTATGGACCACACATGAATCTACACCTCCTCTCCCAAGGCAGTGCTTATGGCAGCATTTTCCGTGGGAAAGGACTCTGTTTGTCCCCCACAACCCAGCAGAAACTCTGCAACCTTTTCTATCATGCATTCCCCCAACTGTCCCCTCCTTCCCACCCACGCTGAGCAAAACGACAAGACCAGGGACAGCTCTGGAGAACATAATCTGATTTTCCAAAGAGCCCTGTTAAGCATCTCGAGAACACCAAGAAAAACAAGTGTTGAGGTCAAGGGTTTGGATCCATGCTTTGCTTTTTATGATGGTGTTGAGCAACTCTGAAGGACAAAAAAAAAATTTGTCCCTTCATCCTCTCCCCCCAGCTGAACTTCCAGCAGCAGAGTGGAGAAACCAAGAGCTGCTTCGGGAAAAGCACAGGGTGGAAGGTACTGGGAGCAGGTGGAAGGGATGTGGCAGCCACTGGTCAGTGAACAGCCTGTGGTGACATTTCACAGCACACCCAGGGCAAATCCTGCCGGGGTCCTGCTCTGGTGCCCTTTGGGGACACCCTTGTCACCGAGGCTGGGCTCTGCCAACCAGAGCAGCATTTGGGGAAGGTGTGGGATTGCTGTCTTCTCCCCAGGAGACAGCAACACTTCCAGTAAGAGCACAACCCCACCCAGGGATGGGAGAAGGGTTGGATGGACCCACAGAGACAAAACAGCAGGGAAAGAGCTCCCTACATGCCATTGCCACAACTGTCCCAGCAGCAGCTCTGCCCACACGTGTGTGCAGCCCCTCTGTGAAGCACCTGGAGCCCCCAGGACAGGAACAGAAGGACACCACAGCAGGTGTGGGGAACATCCTCAGGAAATGACTGAACATCACCCTTCGGACAAGGCATCAGCCGGGAGCATCAGGTTGGACAGCAGCAGGAATTTCTCCATGGAAAGGGTGCTCAGGCACTGGCAGGGGCTGCCCAGGGAGGTTTGGAGTCCCCATCCCCGGAGGTGTCCAAGGAAGGCCTGGCCGTGGCATTCAGTGCTCTGGGCTGGGGACAAGGTGGGGATGGGGCACAGCTTGGACTCAATGGGCTGGGAGGGCTTTTCCAGCCTCAGTGATCCTGGGATTCTGGGATATTTTACATGGAAAAGCATGCTCAGACTGACTGCCCCTCCTGCCCTTCAGTGTCAGCAAGAGCTGAGCAAGGCAAGCAGAAGGGCTTTGTTCCCCCACACCTCATTCGGGCACCAGACCCAGCCCTACAAAACCAAGCTATGGGATTTCAGGCCCTGGATGTTCTCCCACGTGGGATTGGGTTCTCTTCCTCAGTCACTGCACCTTAAAAGCAGCCCCCAAGCACTGCAGCCACCACTGGAGAAGCAGAGAAGCCCAGTGTTTGGAAGAGTGAAGCAATTTTTCTGCTGTCCCACAGTGACTTGTGGTCTCCAGGCACGTTCCTTACACCCCATGCCACCCCCTGCCACCTGCAGAACCAGCACAGTCGGAAAGGCCCAGGCTCCTCACGAGAAGATGGTGAGATCTCACCTAGAGAGCCCTGTCCAAACCTGGAGCTGAACACCCAGGCCAAACACATCCCTGTCACAGTAACGACACGAAAGAAGGAGACAGAAACCTCTGGAGAGTGAAGGAACAAGTTCTGGGCTTCCCCCGCCCATCTTTAGTCTAGATGTGCCTTATAATTCACTGTGTATTGGAGGAGACAAAGGGCCTCCCCTCAATCACACTGGTCAAAGGAAATGTCCATCAAACTTCTGTGCCCAGGAGAAAGGAATGTAAATAAAAAGATACCGTTACAATAACATGGCTATGTTTACAGAGAATGTCTGAGAGCCAGTTACAAAAGAATAATAACATCCAGAACTGCAGAACGGGCAACACGTCCCCACGTCCCTCTGTGTCTGTGCCACGCAGGATCTGTGCTCCCCAGCAGTGGGTGCACCCACAGAACCCCCCAGCCCGGGGACTGACAGAGCCTTAGAGGGCAACCAGGAACCACAACTGCAGCAATCCAGGCACCAGCAGCTCAGGATGAGGCAGCAGAGCAAGGCTGGTTCTCCTGCATGTGACACCACACCAGCGGTGGCACGGCCCTCTCGCCCATAGCACTGACAACCTCTGAGCCCTCTGGTTTTAAGACCCCCCCAAGTCCTGAGAGAAACCAGTCTGCCTGAAGGTTTTGTCCTGCTTTCCACCAACAACTCACAATGTCACAGGCCCGGGGCCAAGTTGAACCCATCCCCTCTGAAGGTCTGAGTGCCCAAAAGGCACCTGATAATTTTAAATCTGACAAAAAGCCCTGATTAAAGTGAGGGAGAAAAGGCACAGCACAGCAAAGCTCAGCCGGGAAAGTATCTTCAGATTATTTGTGAAACTGTCCTTTCATAAGTGCAAGACCTTTGGGGAATTTCCATCCAAGATTTCTTAGTTAAGAGGCTTCATTCCTCTCTGTTGGTCACAGTTACAAAGGTGAACAGACAAATTAATTGTTTCTGTTAATTAACACCAAACAGGTAAACATTTACCCCTTGGTGGAAAGTGGGAATTTGCTGAGGGTTTAGATTCTCCCTTGTCCTGCCTGAGGCATAAGGTTTGCAAAATTACCAAAAAAAAAAAAAAGTTTTTAAATACTGTGAAAAACAAAGCCACCAACATAAAAGAATCTTTTCCTGCAGAGCTGTGAGGCCGGAGGTCATAGGAAGCCCTCAGGGTATCACAGCTCCCTGACAGGGCCTTTCCACTCAGCTGGGACACACTGAGCTGCCCCCAGTTGTCTTCTGTGCCCTGGAACCTTTCCCTTCCGTGGCTTTTCCCTGCTCAGTACCTGCTCCATGCCCAGGAGCAGAAGGTCCCCCTGCACACAGCAGCCAAGTGGAGGAGGTGACCTGAGACACAGGCACGGAGCACCCTTTCCAACAAGGAGAAACACTTCTCTTGTATTAAGGCCCACATGAGTCCCATCTTCAACATTCAAAGCACTTCTCTGATCTCCTCCTGCAGTGGTGGAGCCCAGGACAGCCACCAGGAGATGGGAACAGAGGGGAAGAGCTCAAAGATCAAGTCCAAAGTTGGTGTTCTGAAATCAAGTCGTGAAGAGGATCAGGCCACTCCTTCCCAGGCGAAATCCCTGGAGTCTGGATGGCTCCACCACCACACCAAAATCCACTCCTTCGAGAGAGCAAACCCAGGCAGACACAAAACAAGCTGAGATTTCCCCTCCCATGATGACAAACGGCATCAACATCTCCTGGAGATCCCCATGGGCAGGAAAGGACCTGGCTGGAAGTCGTCCCCCTTTGCAGAGGGGACCCTGCAGCAGGAAAGCAGCCACTGCTCCTCCAGCCCTGGAGAAAGCCCCCGGGTACCCTCGGGGCAGGACAACGCCCTTTCCTGCCCCGATTGTTCTGGGGCTGAGCATCCTGGGCAGGAAACAGGAGAGGAAAAACAAGGCCCTTTGCTGTCGGGATCAGCTCTGAACACACTGCCCAGGTCTGGTGGCAGTGAGTGGAGGGACACAAACTGCCTGGGACATGGCTCAGCACCTGGCTCGGTGCTGCTGAGGGCTTGGGGCACTGGGGGGACAAGAACAAGAAGCCTGATGAGACTGAGGAAAACAGGAGCATGGGCTGATGCTGCACCAGAAGGAAAACCATTTAATTTGGTTTTAAAGCAAAGGGATTCTAAACAGCTTTTTTCAAGACAAGAGCCTCACACAAGCTCCCCAGCAAGATCATCGTCTCCTCTGGGCTCCACCTCATCTTTCTGTCTCTGTTTCATCCTCCAAAGGGGCAGTGGGGAACAGGAGCTTTGGGAGCTGCATCCTCAGTGCAGCACAGGAGCTGGATCTGGAGCTGTGCCCTGGATCTGGAGCTGAGCCCTGGATCCAGAGCTGTGCCCTGGCTATGGAGCTGTGCCCTGGCTATGGAGCTGTGCCCTGGATCTGGAGCTGTGCCCTGGATCCAGAGCTGTGCCCTGGATCCAGAGCTGTGCCTGGCAGTGAAGCAGCACATGCCTGGTACCTGCTCCTCCAGTCAAAGTGTCTGTTTTTCTTAGATTACAGAAGAAAATCTTGGGTTTCAACTGTTTGCTTGCAAGATTTTACTGCCTCCTCTCCACCTCAGACAGGAGCCAAAGATAGAAACTCCGAGCGAGGGAGAGAGCAGCTGGAGGAAGCCTTTGTAGAAATCGGGGCAGAGAGGGCAGAAACCTGCGATTTTCAAGAAAAACTTCAGCCTTGGTGTGTTTACCACCCAAGTAAGAGCTCTGCACAGAGCAGGGAGATGAAGGCGATAAGATGTTCGCTCAAACCACACCAAGGCAGGGTATCAGAAGATCCAGGAGGCAGCTGGTGTGACAAACATCCTCTCAGGGTGCTTGCAAAGGAGGCTGAGCCATCCAAACCCCGGCACCGCACAGCTCCTTATAGGGCCGGGTTCCTGTCCTGCTGAGCGGAGGCAGAAGCTGCTCTGACCCTGAGGATAAGGACACAGAGCCATGGCAGGGACCACGAGGGATATTCACTCCTTGGATGGCAAAGCCTCACCCCAGGGAGGCTCAGCTGCCTGAGCCAACAGGGTGACAGAGAAGGAACACAGAGAATCGCTCCCAAAACCCAGACCAAGCCCTTACTGAATCCTAACCAGGGGCAAAGTGACCAAACCCAGCCACTGATGAGGCCACAGAGGAGAAACACAAGAGAAATGCACTGATGTGTCACTGCTCCCATCTCTGCAAACCCACCCACAGCCACTCACCTGCCCAGGCCACGCTGGATTGCTGAGAGTGGCACCACTCCTGCTCCCAGGGGGTGGCAGAGGCTTGGGAGGAAGGAATAGGACTGAAAAAATCTGTCACAAGGTCTGATTTCCTCTGAAGTAAATCACAGCAGTGCGTGTGGGACTGTCCCCTTCTCTCATCCATAAAGCAAGGAGACAAATTACTTGGAACGGGACAGATGACAAAAATGAACCACAGCAAGGTCCCCAGGGATGCCACCTGTGGTATTCACATGGCAAAATCCAACCAACAGGCAAACAAAACCAGGAAAAAAACACTTTATCCCCCTCTGTTATCTTCCTCCTTTTCTCAGGGTGTGGAGGGAGGAAAGGAAGAGGAGACCTGAAATGAAAACTCTTCTTCCAGGATGTAAAGAAGAACCTGAAACAAAAAGCTGCCATTGAATGCTGTCTGCACCAGCCCAGCTCAAAAACCTTGAGATCAGTGTCCAGAGGAGAGGTGTAGGGACGTGGACTTCTCATTCCTGCCGTGCCCCCAGGTGGGACATGGGGACCTTGGTGATGGATCTGTGAGCAAGGCACACCCACACTGAGGTGGTGAAGCTGTGACAGAGGCTGTGGGGAAGGGGCAGCAGGACAGGATCTCCCAGCATGGAAAGGGGGGCCAAGGGGTGAACTGGGGGCAATGCTGTGATTGTCTGCTGCCCTCAGGGCACCCAGGAATGAACCAGAGCAGGAACAGCTCCAAGGAGCAGCACAGGCTCAGGGCTTGGGGTGAGGATCCACACCTCATGTGTGCAGGAAGCACAAGGAGAGGTTGTTCATACAGAAAGGCACTGGTGACACAGACACGAGGCCAAGGTGGTTTTTCAGAAGGCCAAAACCACCAGAAGATCCATTGGGCATTGGTTTGAAGAGGCAACACAGGGAATATTTGGCCTCCTGGACACTGAGGGTGTCCAGGGGTTCAGCAGCCACACGGAGGTGCAGAACTGCACCAGGAATGAGCTGCTCAGCACCAGCAACCTCCACATTCCCACCGTGCAGCTGCAGGGATGGGTCTCTGCTGGGAAGCACTGGACTGGGCACCTGGAGATCCCACCAGCAGCAGGTGAGACCTGTTTGAGAAAGCTCTGCAAGGAAGATTTTCCCAGCAATTCATCCCCCACTCTGCTTGACCTGCAGAGGTAGAAAGACTTGAAGCAATAGATCAGCAACAAGCCATGATATGAATCTTAGGAATAGGAAATATATATATAGATAGATCAACCTTAAAACTGCTGTGGGGTTGGCACATAAGGCAGGATTCTGAGCAAACTGCAGTGCTTGGAACTGAAATGGGAAAGAGAGGTTTAGGCAGTGATTTCTTCTTCAAGCAGAAGATAAAACTCCTGGCACAAGCGGAAAATCTGCCTCTGAAATAGCAACAGCCCCTGAGCCTGCAGGATAACGGTGCTGAGGGGCAGGAGTGGCACAGGACATTCCACTTGCTCCCAGGAGGAGCTTAAATTCTGATTTATTAGTGGTAAATGCTGGTTTGGGAAGAAGAGAGGGACCAGCCTGGCAGCCTGGTAGGTTTTTTTTGAGATAAATGCAGGGACAGGACCAAGCCCTGCTCGAGCAGCCTTCCTGAACTGCAAAGCCTCATTCACACCAGGAAATGTGAGAACTGGAGAGCTCACTCAGAGCCAGAGATCCCTCCTTGTTCTCGCTGTGTCTGAGACCTGGGCTGAGTGAGAGGCTCCCACCACAGAGCAGGGAAAGCACCTAATGTGCTAAAGCAGTTTCAGAGTCCTTTTGGTATCAAACAGCACCTACAGAAGGGGCAAAGCAGGAGCAGGGTTTGGCACCCAGGGTTGGCTTCCTGCTCCCCCCAGGCACCCGCAGTGGGAGTGGTGGGGCTGGGGGTGTTCCTGGCAGCAGAGCAGGGAGGGGGCCCAGCCCTGCCTGGGAAATCGAAATGTGAGCTGTGATTCATCTCCAGCTGCCTCCAGCTACACTCCAACACCTCTCGCTGAGCTGCCTTCCTGGGGCTGCTCAGCTCATGCTGAGGGACACCCAGGTGGTCACTGTGTCCTGCCAGGACACGCCTGGCCCTCTCCACTCCGCAGCATCACCCAGCTCGTGGCTACCCAGAGCTGGAGGGGATGAGCCCAGCCACGGATCTAAGCCATGAGATGCTTCTTTGCACAAAGAAGTGCAAATTAATTCACAATTCCCACTCCCGTGGCTCTGTGGGAAGGCACAGCGGTGGCCATGGTTAGTCCAGGGCCAGGGCACAGAGAGCAGCCCTGTCAGACTGAAAGTTAAGCCTGACCTAACAACTGCACGTCTGTGTGGTCTGTGCTGCTGCTGCTCCGTCTGTCGGGCTGACCATGGCCACAGAGCACCAGGATGTGGCAGAGAAAAAATATCTGCAGTCAGAGGGGAAGCTCTCCAGCTTAGGAAAGAGCTTAAAAACGTTCTGCAGCTGAAGGATGGACCATCGTCCAAACATGGGAAAAATAACATCGAGGAGGGGCAGAAATAAGGGAACTGTTCTGCCACCTGCCTGAAATAAGCAGCCTGCCGTCATCAGGCTTATGTCTAATTCTTTGTTTTCAACAGCAAACCTGCATCCAAGGCATCACAAACAGCTCAGAGCTGGAGATGGGGAGGGTGGTGAGCCCTGGCGGGCAGAAACACCCAATGCAGAGCCTCGGAGCAGGCAGGAGTGACTCTGCTGGCTCACGGTGCCTTTCCCTGCGCTCTCGGGGCACGGCGAGCCCAGCCAGCGGCGACAGCCGGCGACAGGAGAACCACGGGCGTGGGACCGCGGCACCCTCGGCACCGACCAACCCGAGCCGCCCACACCCCACGGGCACCGGGGACAGCGGGGACCGGCCTGGGACCCTCCTGAGCTCCAGCCCCGGAGCCGCAGCCCGGGAGAGGCGTCCGGGGAGCATCGGCACTGACCCCGCGGTGTCCGGGGCTGCCGGGACCATCAGCACTGACCCCGCGGTGTCCGGGGCTGCCGGGACCATCGGCACTGACCCCGCGGTGTCCGGGGAGCATCAGCACTGACCCCGCGGTGTCCGGGGCTGCCGGGACCATCAGCACTGACCCTGCGGTGTCCGGGGCTGCCGGGACCATCAGCACTGACCCCGCGGTGTCCGGGGAGCATCAGCGCTGACCCCGCGGTGTCCGGGGCTGCAGCAGCCCCTCGCCCGCCCATCACCCGCGGTTTCATCGCCCCGGCCCCTCCCGGCACAGCCCGGCCCCGTCCCGCCCGCCCCGCGGAGCACAGAACACCCAGAGGGAGCTGAGATGCCTCGGACAAGGCGGCCCCACACAAACCCCTCCATCCAAGCCCCCCGTGTGGCTGCAAAGGGCAATTATTTAACGGGATTTCCCGAATCCCCGCCCCGACATGACCTGCTTTAGCAGCCAGAGCTTAAGGCGGGTGCCTGGGAGGTGAGGACTGAACGCCAAATAAATAAACCCGAGAGGTGCAAACAAACAACAGCTCCAAAGTGTGACCACTTTTGTTTTGGAGATTTGGAGATAAAGGCTTCACAGGCAGAAAGAAAAACATTAAAAATATCCAAAGCAGGGTCCTAGCACTGCCCACCTCAGCTGTGCTTGGCTCTGGGATGTGCCAGCCTGGAGCTGATAAAGGCACAGAGATGTCCCTGGAGGGTCAGGATTCACAGCACTCCCGGAGTGAAAGAAGCCTGCAGGTGCTCCCAGCACCACGATCCTGCTGCCAAGGACACAGCTTTGCTGCCAAGGACACAGCTTTGCCACGTCCCTCCTGCGGGTCAGCACGGGGGGGAGCCTCAGGCCCAGCCTTGCTGAGAACAGAGATGCTTAACCTGAACTTTAGGGTCAGGTTTTCCCAAGGCTGTGCAACCAAACCTGCAAACTGAATCACAATAGGAGCAAAAACAGGGTGCAAGAGACTCAGAAAAGAGCACAAAACAATCAGAGAAACTGTTTTGAGGCAAGGGAATTCCTCAGTGAATGGGAGAGGATTCCAAGAAATGCATCTGCCCAGAGAGACAGGGGTGTCAAGGAGAGGGGAGTGGGGGCCTCAAGGACTCAGAACAAAACCTTGCAGCTCATCCTTGTGAAACTGGGTTTGCCCTCATCTCACTGTGATTCAAAAAGTAAAAATCAAGCCAGAAAAAAAATCTAACTTCTCATTTCTGATCAAACAAGACATTTAGCTCCACACAAGTGTTTAGATCCTGCAAAGAGCAAGCCCCCTCAGGCCAGCTCTCCCTGGGACCAGCAGCACTCCAGTTTTTGCTGGGAAAAGCGGTGCCCAGGCAGGAACCCAGCAGCAGGGATGCTCCTGTGCTGGTTTGCCCTCCTGCAGCATCCCCGAGCTCTCAGTGCACTCCTGGCTCCCCAGAACTCAGCAGTCACTGCCACTCAGTTCTCCCCTGCCCATGGAGCCTCGCTGGGCTCAGGGACAAGGCTTTAACCCCAGCTATGGGCAGGGTGTGAGCTGGGCTATCCCAGCTCTGTGTGCTCAGAGGACACCCAGGTGCTCAGCTTTTTGACAGGTTGTTTTAGGGATGGCAAAGCTTTTCAATCATTTCCCAGCTGCTTTCCCTGCTGGAAGGAGCCATGAGGAGAGCTGGGCTCCCCCAGCCCAGAGCTCTCTCTCCAGCTGGCTGAGGGCAGGAAGGAGCCCAGCTCAGCAGCACTGGACCATTGTTTATCTGCTGGTTCCTGCTTTTCTTGTCTCTGTGGTTTTTTTCCTTGTGCTATAATTGTGCTGCAATGGTGATCCCTGCTCTGAATCACCTGGGGATTGAAGTGAGAACCAGTGCAATGCTTCACCACGCTGAATTTTCTGATCTAACAAAACACCAGAGGCCACAGCCCCAAAGCAGACCTTGATCACTGAACTGGAGCAGATACTAATGGCACTCGAGCCCCTGGAATGAAGACACACTCTGTGTGTCACACTCTGATCTTCCCAAACCTGGCTGTTCCAGCACAATTACATTTCCACGGCTTCCACCAACTCTCCAGACTGGAAGGACACCCCAAGTAATAATGGCATTGGTCATGTTTGGGGGTAAGAAACCTAAACCTGTCACCCAAGTGCATCCTCAGTGCAAAAGGTAACAGCCCCAGGGGTGTCACTGGAGCTGACACAGGGGCTGCTGCTGATGGGCACCCAAGTCCTGCTCTGCTCCCACCTGCCAGGGCTTCCTCCAAGCCCTGAGGGTGATGTAGATGTGAACGTGTTTCATAAGGAGGAAGATGCTGGAGAAGATCTCTGGGTCATGCCCCTCATGGGCTCACAGCCAGCATCCTCCTCTCACCATGGAAAAGGGACAACCCGTGGTCAAGGACGTGGCCCATGGGCAGCTTGGGGATTTAATGCTCCTGATTTTGGGTTCCAGCAGGTCAGAAAAAGCCCTTTGGCAGCTTTGGCAGCAGCATCCCCCAAGGACACAGGGACACTGATGCAACAGGCTCCCCCTGCCCCTGGCAGCACTGACACCTCTGGGCAGAGCCAGCCCAGGTCACATCCCCGTCCCAGAGGGTCTGGAGGAGGGACTGGAGTGTCCTGGCAGAGCTGCTGCAGCTCCTGACACCCTGGGCTCTCCCAGCCCCCGGCCACAAACACAGACAGGTGGGATACAATCCACTATCTGATGCTGTTATCTCCAACCATTCCTCCAGGGAAGAGAACAGCAGCACTGTCCGTGCAGGGAGGGGGAGCTGGGGCTGCTGGGGAAGGCAAAGGGACCTGGCCCAGGTCACCCAGGGAGTCTGGGGTGAGCCAAGGGCCTGGCCAGGACCCTGCACCTGTCCCTGTGTGCAGGGAGGGCTCAGAGCAGGGCCCGGGCTCTGCTCCGGGGGGCCCAGCAATGGCCCCAGAGGAACGGGCAGGAACTGATGCCCAGGGAGCTCCCCCTGCACAGGAGGCAGAACTTCTGCCCTGGGCACTGCCCCAGCCCTGAGCAGAGACCAGAGAGGGGCTGGAGTCTCCTCAGGGATATTCCAGAGCCCTCTGGACACAGCCCTGTGCCTGTGCTCTGGGATGGCCCTGCTGGAGCAGAGACACTGCAGGCCCTTCCAGCCTGATCCCGATAGCACCTGAAACCCCGAGCGTTTCACCCTCAGAGCTGCCATAAAAGCCAGTCCCCAGAATTATTCCGTGCTTTTCTCAGCCTTTCCACCCTTTTCTCTCTTACCTGCAACACCCGCAGCTCACGTCACACCAGAATCCAGCTGGGCACTCAGGGACTGTTTCTGTGAAGAGCCTGGACGTTCTTTTCATAAAATTCAATTTTTAAAAATACAGAAACAGCACATATTGAGCCAAGGGAAGTCACTCTGCCGGCACAGAGGGAGGCTTGGGGAAGATCCCGACTTCCCACCCCGGCACTCCCGGGCTGGCAGCAACTCCTTCCCCTTCTCCCTCACCTCCAGGGAGACCACACGTTGTTTCTTTGCCTTTAACTTCAAAATGTGGACTCAAAATAACCGCGCTGTTATTTTGACAGAGTTCGGGCCGGTGTCTCTCAGCAGCCAGCTCCCGGCTCAGCCCCGGCAGGGATCAAAAGGCTCAGCGGAGGATGGGGTCACCTCCCTGGGCAGCCCAGCTCCCTCCGGGAATATCCCCCGCTCTCCGAATTCACAGGAGAGGTGTAAAGACCGCTCTAATTAGCCAGGCTGGCCCCTCTGCCTTTCGGGAAAGCCAATTAGCACCAATTCGCCTCTCCCAGCGGCGGGTCCGCGGTACAGAAACGCTGCTGCTGCTCTGGGAGGGCAGCTCTGAAGGGGGTTAAGTGCAAAGTGCTTTTGGTCGCAGCTCTGTGACACCTCGCAGATATCTCTGCTCTCCTCCCCCAGCTCTGCGCCTACAAAACTCCTTCCAGGAACCGCAGCTCTGTCTCTGCACACCCCGCTGCTTTCTCGAGCGCTGCCAGCCCCGAAGCACTGGCGGGTTTTGCTCTTTGGCTCAGCCGAGGCACAGCCCGGCCCGACCCGGACTGAGCAGGCAGGGAAAGGGATCAGATGGAGCATCCCCGGCTGGATCTGCAGCCCCACCATCCCCTGTAGGAGCAGCTCGGGCCAGCACCTTCTGTGGGTCTGTCTGTGGAAGCTGACACCAAGCCTGGCTTTTAAAAACTGCTGAGCATCCTCTGCCTTTCAGAGCCTTTAGATACCCATGTGAGGCACTAAAATTTAACAGCGATTGTCAATTCAGGAGTGCTGTGGTTGAAGTACTGAGCCCCTCTCCGTGAGCTGTGCAGAGCCTCCCTCACTGCTCCCACCCAGCAGGGACGGGACAGGAGCCCCAGAACCTCCCATGGCCCATTCCCCTCACTGCTCCCAGGGACAGGACAGGGGGCCCAGAACCTCCCATGGCCCATTCCCCTCACTGCTCCCACCCAGAGGGACAGGACAGGAGCCCCCCATGGCCCATTCCCCTCACTGCTCCCACCCAGCAGGGACGGGACAGGAGCCCCAGAACCTCCCATGGCCCATTCCCCTCCCTGCTCCCAGGGACAGGACAGGAGGAACCCCAGCCCCTGCCATGGCCCATTCCCCTCCTGCTCCCAGGGACAGGACAGGACAGGAGCCCCAGCCCCAGCCCCTCCCGTGGCAGCAGCTGATGGGCAGAGGCTGCTCTGGGCAGGGTCTGCAGGGAGCCTGTGGTGCTGGGGCAGTGCCAGCACAGGAGCAGGGTCACCCTCCCCGGATGCCACCTCGCAGCTGGCAGCTCCCTCCCAAGCCAGCACCTCTGCCTGGCTCAGACCCTCGGTGGGACACGGCCAAGGGGACCCCGAGGCTCCTCCTGGATGGTCCCTTTTCCTCAGAAAGCCTCGGCAATCCTGAGGCACGGGAGACCAAAGCAGAGCCACTCCCTGCAGAGCTGCAGGACTCCAAACCAGCAAGGCACACCTACCAGGCTTTGCCATCACCCCATCCACCCACGGGCAAGCCATTAATTTCAATTTCAGGTGTTTATTCCAACAAATGAGATGCCCCAGACGAGGAGCTCAGACCCTGCCTGGTTCAGCACTGCTGCTCTTGTTCCAGAGGGACCTCGTCCCCTTGTCCCCAGCACAGGCTGTGACCCCACGGGGCTGGCCCTGTGTCAATGGGATGCCAACAACCCCTCAGCAGCACCAGGAGCACCCTCAGCCTCCCCAGGGTGTCCCAGTGCTGGTCCTGGGCCCCCAGGCTGCAGTGGGTGAGCAGACCCAACACTTGCCACCCTCCCAAACTGCTCAGCCCACAAGAAGTTTTCTGGTTCCTGAAGGAACCAAAAATCCACAATCAAAGCCCAGAGTTTGGTGAAACCTCTCTGTGCCTCAGTTTCCCTTCCAACAGGTGGAAGGTGAAAAGGTGAAACCATCCTTTTCTTTCATCCTCTCATTTTTATTTCCTCCTGTAGCCTTCCCAATCCCATTTACAAACATGGCAGGCAATGGCAGAGCAGGACCAAATGTCAAAAAGCATTTTTCTAATACATAAAAACATCCTAATATTTCGTAGGGGTTATTTCTAACCCATAAGAATCACTTGCCTTAACCAAGATATCCTGCCACGGGCACCCAGCAGAGCACCCAGCTCCCCATCCTCAAACTTTGTGAGCAGCAAAACAATGACACACCAGCAGAACTGCTCATGCAGCAGCAAATTGCAGAAATAAAGCTGCACACGAGAAAAACACATGTTCCCTACAGCAGTGCAAGCAGGGGAGCTGTGGATTTGACTACCACTACCAGAACTGCCTTGGAATTCTATTTTTTTAAAACCCCACATTTCTAAGAAACAAAATACAGAACTGCCTTGTCCAGACTCTTGCAGCAGCAGCAGCACTCAGCTCAGTAAATCTAATTAATGAGCCAGGAAAAGTGTCACTCGTTTGCTAACTACTTCACCCAGGGCTGCCAAACAGACAGATAAAGGATTTAGCTGGGGCCTATTCCAGCCAAAGGAGCTGGGAACCTGGCAGGGAGAGCAGAAGATTAGAGAGGGCTGAAAAGAAAAAGAGACGAAGGGGAAAGAAAAAAAAATCCAACTAGATTAGCACTTTCCAAATGCAAGCATGTAAATCAGCTTACATTTTAAATAATGCCACCCTTGTGAGCATCTGGGCACAGCAGCACGAGAGGGCCCGGCTGAGCTGAGCTTTATTTGGGCTCAGCAATCTCACGCCAGCAGCTCCCTCACAAAAACAGCAGTTTTGTTTTTACCAGCTTTGGAAATTCGCACAGGAAGCCAATTAGGAAAAACCTGGGAACAGAGGAAGATTCATAATTGCAATTAAGGCTTCAAAGTGCTTATCCCAAGCACGGCCATTACAATTAGAGCTGGGCAAGCGAAAAAAAATAACAAACTCTTTGAAACATGGAGCTTTTAACATACCCCCCAGGATGGAAGAGCTTCTCACTGCCAGGACACATCACCTGGCAGAGAAGGTCTCACTTCTGAGGGGTCCAGCAGGACCAGTCCCCAGCTGTCACCCACCCCAGGGTTCCTGGGCAGGGACAGGTCTGTGTGCATTCACCTCCTGCCTTCAGTTTTGGGAGGCAGGTTCAGGTCTGTCTACAGGGAACTTCACCCTGCTGAAATTTTTGGTGGCAATCAAAGCCTCTGTTTCATCCATTTCACAGAATCACAGAATGTCCTGAGCTGGAAGGGCCCCACAGGGATCACCCAGTGCAGCCCCTGGCCCTGCACAGACACCCCAACAACCCCACCCTGGGCATCCCTGGCAGCGCTGTCCAAACGCCCCTGGAGCTCTGGCAGCCTCGGGGCCGGGACCATTCCCTGGGGAGCCTGGGCAGTGCCCAGCACCCGCTGGGGGAAGAAGCATTTCCTGATATCCAACCTAAACCTGCCCTGGCCCAGCTCCAGCCATTCCCTGGGTCCTGTCCCTGCTCACAGAGAGATTTGATGCTCTCCACTCCTAGGATCACTCCTAAAGCACTGCAGCATCCCTGGCAAGGCCAGAATGGCTTTGCAGACTTGGCTGCCTGCTGGGATTCAAGAGATTTGGGGTTAAATCTGTCAAAATGATCCAACATTTGCCTTAGCAGTACAGACCATGATTCTCCATCTCATTCCAAATGAAGATGTCCCCAGAAAGTTCAGCAGTGTCAGCAATGTCCTGGACACTAAGGGAGTGTCCAAGCAGTGCAGAGAAGTGTGTGACACCACGGCAGGGCTGCTCTGCTGTGTGGCCAGACGTGCTCCAAGCAGCTCCAGAGCCCAGCACAGACACTGGTGACACTGAGAGCTGGGACAGGTGGCCCTGCAGGCCCCCCTGCAGCATCCCTGCCCTGGACTCTACTGTCACACGGATGGGGGTGGCTCTCTGGGTCTGCTTTCACTTCCCAACACCCCAGTTCGAGGTGAAGCATCACCAGTGAGGTGCTCTCCATGCTGGACCTTCAGGCACAAAGCTGCAGGACCTGAGATTCTCAGAGGCTGAACCAGTTTCTCATATCAACACCCCCAAGGCAAAGCCTGGAAATAGTCCCTAATCCATCCTAACCAAACGTGCCTCAGCCCAGACCCCGGGCTTGGCCACTGCAGTTGGAGGGGAGCAGAACAGCCCCTGGAGAAGCTCAGCCCTCCAGCAGCAGCTGATGGAGATAAAGATCTGCTGCAGGTTGGGAGTGTCAGGGACACACACAGGACTGGCCAGACAGCCCTAAACAGGGCCACCAACCCCTTACACCTGGGCACTGCATGGGTGTGGATATTCCATAATTCTGTATCAGTCCTCTTGCAGGAAAGCTCAAGTAGGAGAAGCACAATTCCCAGGATAACACATCTGCCCTGGGACATCTGGCAGCTCACCACTGTCATTTATGGACTGTCCCTCCTTCCCACCCCTCCTTGGCAGATTTGGGGGTGGCAGCCTCTGTTATGGCCCCAAACATGTGGATTCTCTGCTCCACTGTGCCCTTGCAGGAGAAAGGGTTGAGAAAAGCTGAGAGGAGAAAAGGAAACTCACCCAAGGTGCCCTGGAGATCTGGGGAGAGCACAGAGGGGCTGCAGCAGCTCTTGTGCCACTCAGGACAGCTCCACTCTGCCAACACTCACGGAC
Organism: Climacteris rufus; assembly: GCA_013398175.1. NCBI lineage: Eukaryota > Metazoa > Chordata > Aves > Passeriformes > Climacteridae > Climacteris > Climacteris rufus. The sequence continues at coordinate 62,913 of VZRZ01007004.1, forward strand.
ACTTCCCTGTGATGGCACCTCCTCTGCACACACACTCCCCACAGCAGCTCCCCCTGCAGCCCCTCCCAGCATCTCCCTCTCTGAACAGCTGGAAAACACCACAATCCAGCAGGTAGCAGAGCTGGGGGGCATGGGCTGCTCCCCTGCCTGGGGATGCTCCTTCTTCCTTCCCCCAGACCCCCCAAAGCCCCAGCAGATGCAGCAGGAGCCCCTGTGCCCAGCACAGGCTGCAGGAGGGAAGTTCTCCTGTGGCTGGGGGACACAGGAGCCCATAGAGCCCAGGTGACTTCCCCTCAGTCATCTCCATCCACAGCACACCCTGACCTGCTCCTGCTTTCCCCCATGGGCCCACTCCTCCTCTCCACCCACAGCTGCCCCAAGTCGTTCTCAGGCTCAGAATCTGTCGTGTGACCTTGGAAAGTCATCTGTGTCTCTGGAAATGTGTTGGCTCTGGGTATTTTTGCATAAGCTACTTTCCCTGGGATGTTTTGCCCTAGTGCTGAGTGTGTAGGGCTCGGTAATCAAATGAGGTCAAAGAAAATTCCAGCCAAAACCCCGGCAGCCTCAGTCCCTCCCCAGCAGCTCCCACTGGGAACAGCCAAGAGCATCCCCACGAGCACAGCTCGGGCTTGGGCAAGGCCTCTCCCTCTCTGGCAGCACAAGAGGAATCAGCACAGAAAGTGGGGATAGCCCTGTGGGGATCAGCAGTGTCCCGTGTGAGCATCCCACGGGCGAGCAGGGACACGGGACGGTGGTTCCCGAGGGCAGAAGAACAGGGAAAGGCAGCTCCCTGGAGCGAGGCCTGCAGGGCCTGCAGCCCACCCGGCCCTGGCTCTCCATCCCTGCCGACACTTCCCGTCTGAAGGGGAAGCCACGAGGCAGGGGCCGAATCCAGCCCCCCTCCCCGCGGGCTCTGCCCATGGACACGGTTTCCAGGAGCAGCCCCCACTTCTGCATTTTCGGAGATCTTCTTACTCCACCTTCCCGCGTGCTGCGCCAAAAGGAGAAGTGCTCGGAGCCAGGGGGAAGTTGTGCCACCATTTCCTATTCTGCAGGAGGATTTCAGGCTCCTGCCACATCCGAGAGCGCGGCGAGCGCTGGGGCTGGGATGTGCACAGGGCTCTGCTCTGGGCCCAGCAGTTCCAGGAAACTCAGCAGCCGTGTTCAAGGAAATACAGAAATAAAGACCACACACAAATGATCTGGTCAGAAATACCCAGGCTGTCCCTTGGCACTCGCAGGGCCAGCAGGGAGGGCTGGGCAAGGACGGCACATGAAGCAGTTCCAGAGCTGAGCCATGGCTTTCTGAGCTTCCCAGAACGGTGACACGTGTGGCCAAGCGGGGCTCAGGCCATCCTGGGGCCTTCTCTCCTTGTTTAAAGGGGTCAGTTTTTGTCTTGTGCTGGGAAGGAGCAGAGCAGGAGGGGCCAAGAGATCCACTCCCTGCATGTCCACAGAGCTGGACCCTTCCCACCTGGATGCTGAAGGAGCAGCTCCATCCTGACCAGCTGCTGGCAACAGCTGGAGGGAAGGCTCCACCATCCATCACCAGCGGGCATGGGAGATCTGTTTTCCAGCCTGGGTGAGATTCAAGCATCGCTTCTTTCCTCACAACTATAAAAGCCTGGATCTCTGCTGACATGATGGAAATCTCATCCCCATTTAGAAAGATCTCCTGCCTCCCTTCCCCAAGGGGCTTTGATTATCGCCGTTACCAGAAGCTTTCTCCAGCACAGAAGAGTGGATCAGGCCTTGACACATTCACTGCTTACAAGTTCCTGCTGTAGCCTCCTCACCACAGAGGCACCTCGGGGTATTTTTAGATGGAATATCCATGAGCACTGGAATTACAGTGCATTAATTAGCAGGAAGAGCATCCAAACAGTCACAAGGTCAAAACACAGCATCCATAATTTCCCCCTCATTGGGAGTTACTGAGAGAACAACACACAAGATCTGCTGTCTTCCAAGGCTGCCATCTCCCCTGAGCAAATGGGAAAACCGACTTTGTCAGATGGACCAAATCCTCAGGGACAGCAACACTCACTGGGGGCTCTACAGGCAGATGGAGTCAGTCCCCAGAAGGAAACTCAAGGCCATTGTCCAGCTCTGATGGTTTGGGGGAAAAAGAAATAAGGGGTGGTCACCATTAGCATTTCTGGGATTAACCACAAAGAAAATGTGGCTGCATTTTGGTATCAGCGACCTTTCACACTCCTCAGCAGACACTGCAGCCTCAGCCCTCAGACAGGAGTAGCTTTAATCTGAGGGATGGAGCTGCCTGTGGGAATGGTTTGTTAAGGCTAGAGGGAGGTTTAATTTAATTGGTCAGACAGATGGGCAGATTCATCTTCCTGAGCCATTTAGGTCTTTGCTCAAGTAGTTCATAGCCTGGCCCCACCTACCCAGCCTCTCTTCTCCCCCTGGGCACAAGTTATTGAGGGCACAAGTTAAGGAAGGGTCCGAGCAAGTGGGGCTGGGATAGGGCTCCCCCCAGTCCCCACTGGCTGCACAGACAGCACCCAGGGCAGTACCCAGCTGCAGCCCCAGAGGAGGCACCGCTCAGCTCTCAGCACTGCCGAGCAGGACAGCCCTGCCAGAGGTGTGGATTCAGCAGGAAAACCCAGTTCCCCTCCAAAAAATCCCCAAAGCACAGCTGCTCGGAGAGGGAGAAAACCACTGAGGGATTGAAGTCGACACTCAGCACCAACTAAAGAAGGAAATTGCCATTGCTGGCCTATGAAAGTTCAGTTGAATTCAATAGTCCAGAGCTGGCTGTGGATGGCCAGGTGCACTGTGCTGCCAAAGGAGCTTATTCATGGAATCATGGAATGGTTTGGGTTGGAAGGGACTTTAAAGCTCATCCAGTGCCACCCCTGCCATGGGCAGGGACACCTTCCACTGTCCCAGGTTGCTCCAAGCCCCATCCAACCTGGCCTTGGACACTTCCAGGGATCCAGGGGCAGCCACAGCTTCTCTGGGCACCCTGTGCCAGGGCCTCCCCACCCTCCCAGGGAAGGATTCTTCCCCAATATCCCATCCAACCCTGCCCTCTGGCAGTGGGAAGCCATTCCCTGTGTCCTGTCCCTCCAGCCCTTGTAAACAGTCTCTCTCCATCCCTCTTGTAGCCCCTTCAGGCACTGCAAGCCACAAGGAGGTCACCCCAAAGCTTCTCTTTTCCAGGCTGAGCAATCCCAGTTCTCTCCCAGCAGAGCTGCTCCATCCCTCTGATCATCCTGGAGCCTCCTCTGGACTCTCCCCAGCAGCTCCACGTCCTTCCCATGCTGGACCCAGGGCTGGAGCCACCTCTCTTATTCACAGCACAACAACTGTGTGTTCAGTCAGACTTTGCCAGACCTTCTCCAAACACCCAGGATCCCCAGCAGCCCTGGGGCTCTGCCCAGCAGGGAAAATGCCCAGGGGAATGAAGGAAGTCTGTCAAGCCCTGAACACCTCTGTGAACTTTTGCACAGCCAACACCACCACCAGGCAAAGCAGCCCAGCCAAAACTCTCAGTGCCTTGTCTCTCACAGCAGTGTCATTAAGGCCAGAAACTTTGGGATTATCATCCTCATGCCCACAAAATGATGGAGTCCAGACAAGAGAAAAGCATAAAAAACCATCCAGTGACTTTGGAGAGCCCACATCAACCTTAGCTCCGCTGTAGAGCTCCGTGGTGACCCTGGGCCTGTCCAGGGACAAGAGGCATTGCCTCCAACTTTACCTATGCAAAAATGAGGGGATTAAACAAATCAGCACCTCCAGACACAGAGCACCTGCTGTGGAGGGCAGCTCCCCCATCCACCCTGAACCCCTCTGCAGTTACATGAGATGCTGAAGTTTTTAGGCATCCTTAAGCAAGACAACTCCCATCTTTATTCTCCTAAGCTGCTTCCCACATGCAAAACAGGAATAATCCCACATCCTTCCTTAGCCAGCAGTTGCACAACCAAGTGTTTCAAAGCCCATAAGAGGCTCAGATAATGCAATAATGGGAACATGGAAATTGCAGTCAGGCTTAGTTTGCCTTTTACTTCTTTTACCCCCAAATTCAATTCACGACTAACAAGAGTAGAAACCAACATTTTTATAGGTGATTTTGTGTGCTGGAGACCCCCAGGATTCCTCCCTAAAGTTCAGCTTCTGGAAAGCCAGGTTTAAAATCTGAGGGCCAGAGGCTGGAAGGAGCAGCTCTCCATAAACCACCAAGCCAGGAAAGTCCTAAAATCCCCACTCTAAAGTCTCTGCTCCAAGTTATTCCCACCTTTGAAGATAGAGTGTGCACTTTAAAGCTTCCTAAGGTCAGTTTTGTGGGAGCATTTCACAGGTGAACTACATTAGAGCACTGGTAATGCAGAAAACATCGATTAGAGAAAATAAATGTATTTTTGCTTAATTATTTGGAACATGTGAGGGCCAGCAACAAAGAGCCATGGACACCAACAGCCCAGGGTGGGTGGGACAGTGCAGGTCTCAATTCCACACTCAGGTTGCCTTGGCTCTTCAGCCAGGAGCAAAATTCCCATGGATTGCTGCAGGACCAGGCACAAAACCTCACCTGGGGTTGTTCAAGAAGTCACCTGCCCTGTGCCCAAAACCAAGCACCTCCCCAGCCCTCCTGGAGGGGAGCTTCAGTCTCCCACCCCCCTGCCAAGGCCGACTGGCACGGGCAGGATGGCAGAGGGATGGGGAAGGCTCCAGCATCCAACTGCCCATGGAGAATCCTGGATGCTGCTGTCCCTGCTCTCCTCTCTTGAGTGACCTTTTTTCAGTCATTTTTCATAAGAAAACTTAGACAAGCAGGCAGGGCTGCCCCTAAAACAGACAAGACCCAACCACAACAAAATTTGAGCGATGTCAGAGTGAAACCATCATGGTGTTGTCATCCTGCTGATGCATTTCCTATCACAATGTCACTGCCCAGACTGCAGCTCCAGGGCCTTGGACATTTTCAGGGATGGGGCAGCCACAGCTTCTCTGGGCACCCTGTGCCAGGGCTTCCCCACCCTCAGAGGGAACAATTCCTGCCCAATATCCCATCTAACCCTGCCCTCTGTCAGTGGGAAGCCATTCCCTGTGTCCTGTCCCTCCATCCCCTGTCCCTCTCCATCTTTCCTGTAGCCCCTTCAAGCACTGCAAGGCCACAATGAGGTCACCTCAAAGCTTCTCCTCTGCAGGCTGAGCAATCCCAGATCCCTCAGCCTTTCCTTGCAGGAGAGGTGCTCCATCCCTCTGATCATCCTGGTGTCTCCTCTAGAGACAGCCATTCAACAGCAGCTGAGCAGGGATCACAGCATTTTGCATTATTTTCACATCTGGGCTGACCTGAGCTCAAACCAGGCGTTTGAAGCTTTGTTGTTTCCATATCCAGGCCTGCATTTCAGACCCACTGTGCTTTTCCCTGGGTAACAGGGGCAGTTTGTGATGTGCCACAGATTCACAGAAGCTGCAGACACTTGAGGACTGCTCTGGGACTTTCTGTAAGTGAGAGATCCCCGTGGCACGAGGCTGAGCAGGGAGACCACAGCCAGCACCAGGCCCAGCACAGAGCTCAGGGAAAACTGCAAAACCCCATCAGTGTGACTGTCCAGCACAGAACTGCCTCAGACCTCCCCACCAGCCCGTCTGCAAACTGAGACTTCTCCTGACTGATTTGTGAAATGTTCTTTTTGACAATCACTACTTTTCAGGACAGGATCTGGGGTGTTCTTGCCAAGCAGATAACAGGGGAATTCCACCCCCTCCCCCTGGAAGCCCTGGTGTGTTTGGATGCTGAGAAACACCAATCTCTAAATTAGTCCCACCGAGCCAGCACTGAACAGTCTGAGGGGGACCTTCTCTCCTTCTCCAAAGTGACATTTCTGTGTCTGCAGCCCCAGTGACTCACTGCAGACTTCAGTCAGAGATGCTCTCCCCACTGGCACAACACTGCCTTCATTTCCATCCCCATATTCCAGTATTTTCATTCCTGTCCCTGAACTGTTCCATTCTCAGCCTTTGGGAAGGAAAAGGCACAGGGAGGGAAGTGCCTCCCTGAGGTTGTTGTTACTTTTTTGCAATGTTTTTTGAGGGAAACTCCACATATCCCATTTCTAGAGATGCTGAAGGACAAGGTTCAAATTGAAGGGTGGGGAGAAAATGTGCCCTGCTCTGCTGGAGGTGGGAAATGGGATGAAATTGACCCAGAAAGGCTGCTGTAAAGAGACTTTTCTGGACCCACATCCTTGAAGGCAGAGCAAGCAGCAACAGGCTCAAATAAATTGACAGATGGAACATGGTCCTTGTGGCCAGGCCAGGGAGGGACCACCAGAGGCCTCCCAGTCTGCACTGCAGTGCCTTTTTAACCCTTCTGCCTCGAGAGAGGAGCAGACACAGAGGTCTGTGGGAATTTCTTGGATGTCACCATTGTGAAGAACATTCTGACACTCACAGTAACTTTCTGAAAAGTAAAGAAGAGATGGGTGGGAGGAGATCCAGCCCTACCCTGGGCTTCTTTTTCTCACCCTCTGACCTGCCAGGCCGAGGCTGGGAGGTTTCAGCAGCCTGGGCTTTGCTTCCTGGCCAAAGACACAGGAGTCAAGCCCATCTCCTCCCCTCCTGCTCTCACCAGCAACAGCAGCTCTGCCACCAGTGCCAGGCAAACAGTGCCACCTCAGCACCTGCCTGGAATCCAACCCAGGCAGCCTGGGATGGGCCTGGAGAGCCCACCCAGGACATCACCAACCCCAGCCCCATCCATGACCACTCATTGGGCTGTGTGAGTTTGACAAAACTCAGCCAGGGTAAGAAAAGCCTCTGTTCTTCTCCTCAAAACCCCCAAAGCCGACAGAAATGACACATATCTGATGTAGGAGAAGAGCAGTTTTATACACTCAGTTTTCAGAGAGGAAACGCTCTTGTTCCTGGCACCATTTCTGAAAAACCATCGCCACATGATGCAAGAGTTAATTTTAGCTTCTATCAGTCATTGTCACCACAGTGAAGGCTGAAGTTTCACCCCTCATTGCAGTCAGTTCCAGGGTCCCTGTCAAGCCCCAGGAGGGTTTGGGCTGGGGATTGCCGTGGTGTGGTCACAGCCTGCAGAGGAGCTGGGTGTCACCAGCAGGATGTGATGGAAACCCCAGCGCTGCTCTTTAGGGAAGGTGGAAGTCCAGCACAGAAGTTCCTGTGTGTCACAGGAGGGGACTGGGGGAAAACATAAAAAATTCAGCCAGTGCATCATTTAGAGGGGTAAAAAAAGGGTGTTTCCCAAAGTACAGGCAGCAACCCAGGCTGTTCCTGCTGAGAAGGAAGTATCAAGAGTGTCAGGTGATTCCTGCCAGGACTCCCAGGGACACGACACAAGGAGACACCCCTGTTGTGAGGGTGCCATGGCCACTCACCATGGAGGTGGTAAGAGCCCAGGTATTTCCATGCTCAGCAGGAGATGCCCTCCCAAAAGCCTGTGGGACACCTGGGATTGAGGTCCATGCCCACACAGAGCAGGTGCTGAGCTCCATCCCAAAATTCCTGGCAGCTGGAGATGCTCCCAGGAAATGTTCAGCTCAGGAGGGGGCCCAGCACCTCCTGCCCCAGGCATGGAGCTCGTGGATTCCTGGAGCAGCTGCTCCGTACAAGGGGCTGCTTAGGACACGACCCTTGGGGAAAATCCCTTTCCACTGTGCAAGGTCAGTGTGGGTGGCACTGTCACATCCAGGACAGCATCAAACACGAGGGGAAACACCAACACTGCCATATCCTGAGAAATGCTCATCACCCATTCTGTGGCACATCGACCCAGAACTTTTCTGTGCCTCTCCAAACTCTTCCCAAGAATTCTTGCCCCCCAGAAATGCCATGTGGCTCCCTACTCTGCCCATGGGGAGGGGTGCTGGGTTGTTGGGGGTTTGGGTTGGGTTTGTTGGGTTTTTTCTATTGCAAAAACATCTCCCAGCCTGAATAGGGACAGGGACCATCCCCATCCTGCATCCCAGGAAGGTGGCACGAGGGTCCCTCCCAGGGGGACCCCAATCCCTGCCCCACTTCCTTCCCCCTGCAGCTCCCTCGTGATGAAGGACAGGGGGGAGCTGATCCTAATTCCTTCAGCCTATTTGGAAAAACAAGTTTCCACGTGAGAGATTTCAATTGGCTCTGTCTCTGCTTAACTACTCCAGCTGTGAAACAAAGTAAGTGAGAGACAAAGCCCTACAAACAAGCGGCGTGACCATTTCTGAGGGCTTTTTGTGAGCTTTAATGCCAAACCCACTAAACAGATTAACTTACAGCATAAACAAGCAAGTAAATCTTTCCCTCAAGGCCCTGTGTAGCCAAAGGAAGCTTTAGAAGTTGCTTCCTGCCATTGTGGAGGCCCTGCTGGGAACCCAGGAGCCTTTTCAGTCCCTGGCTTGGTTGCCCAAAACCTTCAGTTTACCCCCAGCACCGCTGGCTGCAGCAGCACAAAGGACAGATGAAGGCAGGGATGTTTTTGGCTGGTCCCTGTCACCCACAAGCGAAGGATTCCCAAAGTTCACAGAGGGTGTGAGCCCCAGTGTGAGTGGGGCAACCACAGCATCCCCAGGGGATCCATGGGAAGAAAGGAAGTCCCCAAACAGGGAGGCAGCCCCAGGAGAGCATCCAGCAGTGCCCAACCCAACCAGGCTGTTCGTGCATCCCCTGAGCACCTTCAGACCCCCACAGCAGCATCCACATTTCCTTTAGGGAGAAGAACATGATCCCAGGGCTCAAAACCTTTCCAAACCTCTGGGAAGATGCAGGCTCGGTGCTGGAGGCCACTGCTGTGCCCAGATGTGTCCCAGCCCCAGATGTGCAGGGCAGGCTGCACAAAGGGAAGGTGCTGGGACTGGCGGGCTTGGGGCCGTCCCTCTGCAGTGAGCAAGGTCCAAGGGCCTGGACTGTCCTGCCTGAGGGCAGGGCCCTGAGCTGGGCCATCCTTTGGGCTGGGCTAGTGCAGCCAACAGAGCCATGGAAAGGACAAGTCAAGATGTATCCCCTGCTCCACGTGAAGGCCCTGTCCATGATATCCATGGTATCCATGGCCTCTCTCTAGCTCAGGGACTATATTTGAAGGTGACACAACAGCCAGAGTGACACTGAGATCACCCCAGCTCTGAAGTGCCTTCAGCCAGGCTGGCACAGCCCTGACCTGCAGAGAAAGTCCCCAGATCCCCCCAGACACCCATCACAGGAGCAAGGGGTGCAGGACCTCGCTTGGCACATGGGCCACTTCCAGCCCCACCTCCTCCCAGGGTGAGCAGCAGCACCATGGCCCAGGGGCCTTTCTCCCAAAAGGGGCAGCCCCTCATCCCAGCCAGGCTCCTGGGAACTGGGGTGACAGAGGCTGTGAACACCCAGAGGCAAGGGCTGCTCCATCCTAGAGCATCACCCTCCTGCTGACCTGTTGGAGGCCACATGGAGCAGAGGGATGCTGTTCAATGCCCACATGGAGCAGGGGGATGCTGTTCAATGCCCACATGGAGCAGGGGGTGCTGTTCACTGCCCACATGGAGCAGGGGATGCTGTTCACTGCCCACATGGAGCAGGGAGATGCTGTTCAATGCCCATATGGAGCAGGGAGATGCTGTTCAATGCCCACGGAGCAGGGGATGCTGTTCAATGCCCACATGGAGCAGGGGATGCTGTTCAATGCCCACGGAGCAGGGGATGCTGTTCAATGCTCACTCTCCTGCCATCACCTCTAAACCCAGCATCAGGATCTGGCACTCAGGGCCATGGAGTTCCCAGGCTCTGGGTGTGCTCTGTGCATTAAAAGTGGGTTTAGACCCATGCAGCCGTTCCTTCACACCCTGGAGCTCCCTCAAGCATTAGCACCCACTGGCATTCAGACCAGAGCAACCTGGGGGCAATTCCCATTCAATGAGCAGTGTTCTGGGAATGCCAGCCTTGTTGGCTTTGATTGCAACGCAGCTAATTGATCCAGGGAGAGGAGCCTCAAGGAGAAGCCCTCTCAGACAGGCAGGATGCCCACAGTGGGATGAGGAGCAGCAGGGCTGTGTCCCAGGCTGGGTTCCCCCAGTGCCACTGCAAAGCCTCCACTGCTGTGAGTGCCCCAGGCAGCCGTGGATGGGCTGGGAGGCTGCAGACTCTCTGTGTACCCATTTACGAGGTTTAGTGACACAAAAACACCGAGAATGAAGAAACATTTGTGAAGTTTCACAGGGACAGACTGCCAGAAACAATGAGAAAAGGGAAATGCCACCTGAAAGGATGAGAGCTTGTTTGCCGAGAAGCCTCTGGGCTGAGGGTTTAAATAGACACAGAGCGATGGGGGAAGCAGCTGAAAGGGGAAGCGTTTCATCCTAATTTGAGACAACAAAGAATGGGCCTTTGTGGAAGGGATGCAAAACACTTCTGCAGGCCCAACAGCCCTTCCTAAAGGGTGCACACAGCAGCCCATCCACACGGCCCTGTGGAACAGGCAGAGCCACGAGGGTGAAAACACCCCGAGGTGACCACACAAACCCCTCCAACATGGGATGAAAACGACGACCATTCCCTGTCCCAGCAGCTGCTTAGGACAGTCACAAGATCGGGCTGAAGCTGAGCTCTTCCTGCTCAGACCGAGCAGCGCTGGGCAGCCGAGAGCAGCGTGACTGGGGGACTCCGGTGCCCTTCCATGCCCTGGCACCCTCATCACACCCTCGTGCCAGGCTCTGCTCACTGCTGCTCAAACACACCCCAGAGCCAGGGCCAGCAGCACTTTGGGAGCACCCAAGCTGCTCACTGTGGGAATTTAGAGCAATTTTGAGGGACAGCCCATCCCCATCTCTCTTACAAATACAGAGCAATTGATAACTGCCATTGATAATTGTCACAGCGCCACGGCCGGGGGGCACTCTCCAGTTGCCCTGCAGGCCGGGCCGGAGGCCCAGGCTCACACCTGCTGGCCACAAACACGTGCAGCCCGCTCCGTGCCCAGCCGGGGCAGCGCCCGCGCCTCCCCGGGCACGGGCCCGTTCCGGGAAGCAGCGGTGCAGGTGGCAGCGCTGAGCCACAGCTGCCCGGGCTCGGCTTTGCCCAGGAGACCCAGCCCGGGCGGGTTCAATCCAGCCGGGAGAGCAGAGCTGAGGTGAAACCAGCCCGAACCCCACACAGACCGCGCTCCCCGGAGCCGCCTGCACAGTCCCAGCGCTTCCAGCCGCACATCTGCCAGCCCAGCCCAGCCCAGCGCTCCCGCTGTGCCAGCCGCCAGGGAGTCCACTCATCCACAAGCTCAAGTTGCTTTATTTAATTTTTTTTTTCCAGTGGCAGAGCTTGAAATCAGAGATGAACAAGTCTGGAGGAGCTCCTGCCCGGCCACTCGTGTATTCCAGATGCACATGCTCCAGCCGCCGCTTGCCAAACAGGATACGAGGCGTAAGGAAATAAAGCATTTTATCTTCAAGCTTTTCCAAGAGGGTATTAGAAACAATGGAGAGGAAATACAAAATTAACACTAGAGAAGAGCAATTGGCAGTGCCCTTGCGAGGCTGTTCTTCATTACAAGGCTGCCTATTCAGTGGCTTTCATTAGGAAAATCACATCGCAGAGCCATTCCCAACAGTGTCCCTATTTCCTAATTAGGCTTCGCCAAAGAGCTGCATCTTTTAGTTACCGCCCGGCACACAATCCCAACAATTGCCATTTCATTGCACCCGGGCTGCTGAAAACGCCGCAATTAAAGCATCCGAGGAGCCACACGGGCGCGTCATCAGGGAGACAAGTTCTCACGTCGCGCTAATTGGCAGCCGCAGCCGGGCTCGGAGGGACGGGAGCGGCGGGGTTCGCTCTCCGTGCTGGGAACGGCGCTCGGGGGCTCCCCCGCCTCGCACCCCGGGGGCTCGGGGCCAGCAGGAGAACGAGGGACGGGTCCTGCCCACCCCTCCGGGCTGCCGGGACCCCCGGGCACAGCCCAAACACAGCACCCAGCAGCCCTGACCCGGCACAGGGGGCTGCAGAGGTGACCTGCAGAGCCCGCTGAGGGCTGTGGGACCCTGTGCTCGCACTGCCTCTGCCAGGAGGGAGAGGACAGGCTGGGAGTCCTGCAGTCCCGAGCTCCTCAGGGAAGTGGGAGAGGAACAGCTTGTGGAGCCTGGATCGCACCCGCAGTCCTGTTCTCCTCCGCTGCACTTCCAGCCCAAACCAGCAAAGCACAGAGCTGCAAGGTGAGACCTGCTGGGAGCAGGGCACTGCCCACGGGGACTTAGCGGGCAGAGCTTCCATGGAAACCTCATCCTCCCTCCCCATCCTCTCACCTGGAAGTTCAAAGCACTGATGGGAGCCGAGTTCAGACACAGCCGGAGCCTCCCATGGCTCAAACCCACCTGGGGCGCTCACCTGAGCACTTTGCCCCGGCACCTCATGCACGATCTTCCACTTGCAGGATAATAATGCAAAAATGGGCAGGCCCAGCTCGGCGGGCACCCGAAAAAAAAGAGAAGTTGAAACTGCTCCAGGGTGAGCTGCAGCATGGCAGGGTCCCCATGCCACTGAGGGGGTGTCCCTGGTCCCCAGCACGGCTGGAGCAGCGAATTTGGCACCCCCCAGCCCTGGGGGCTGCAGCAGCACAGGGAGCTCACCCCGCTGGAGCAGTGACTGTGCCTCTCTGCCAGCGCTGCCCACTGCACCCAGCTCTTCTCTCTTAGTGCAAAAATCTTCATTTCCACACCCAGCAAAAAGGCACACGGTGCCAGTTTTGGTTTCTGTGCCAGCTGGGATGCCCTCATCTCCCACGGGGGAGGAGGGAAAAGCCAGCAGCACCTTCCTACAGCCCCGGAGATGTGGGGCTGCCCCTCACCCAGCCAATGCACACCAGCATTCCACCTGCTCCCTCTGTAGAATCACCTCCAACACCTTCTATCCCCTTTGCTCTGCCCTGACCAGGCTGCGGGACTGCAGGGAGCAGCACAGGGACGGCCACACCATTCCAGGGAAGGCAGAGCAGCGACCTCCCCCCAGTTCAATTCAGCAGGACAGCACCACGAGGCCAGAGCTGGCCTCGGACCAAACACACATCCAGCTCCTGGTGCAGCAGCCTTGGCTCTGCTCAGCCCGTTCCTTACAGAACCTGTGGAGCATCACCTGAGCCCTCCAGCCTGACACAGCCACTGTAACCGAGGGATGGAGCCACTGCAGCCACCACAGCCAGGCTCGGGCTCTTCATCTTCTCACCTTTTCACACTTAGACTCTAATCTGACCAACACCCAGAGCTGCAAACCACTTTGCAATCATGTTTCAGAAACAATTTGCAACTCCATCCGAGTTTTTTGCTTTGGAGAAGGAAAAAAAAAACCAAAAAACACAACAAAAGACAAACCCAACACACCTTTCTGACAGACAAGGAAATTAAAGCACTGACATCCTGCCTATCCCTGGAGTTTGCACCAAACCGAGATTTAGCAAATTAATTTAAATGAAAGGAAATAAATTGCAGCTGTTCGGCATCAGGGCAAGCAGCAGCAGGAGCAGCAGCCTGCAGCTGCCTGAGCACGGTTTCACTGCACTGAGAGCAGCACAGCCCCGAAACCAGCGCTCAGCACAGCTAACGGGTGCTGGGTGACAGCAGCCAGATTGTCACAAACACGAAAACAAAGGGCTGCAATCTCTTTTCTCCCGCTTTCGTTAGTGACTTGAATCAGCCGAGCCTTTTCCTCCCTCAGGGCTCACACCTCCGAGGCAGCTCAACATCCTCTCGGGGAGGCCGGAGCAGCAGCGAGCGCGGCAGGAGCCGGGCTGGGAGCCACTGGTGGCACTGGGAGGCCGCAGGAGCACCGGGCAGGAGATGGCCCTTGGCAGGACAGCAGCCAGCACGCCCGGGCCGCTGCGAGGAGCGGCACCGGGACACCTCGGGGACACGCTGCCGAGCTTGTCACATCCCAACCCACATCCTGTTGCCAAAGCAGAGCCTTCCCCGGGGCTACACCCCAGCCCCTCTGGGCTGCCAGACCCTGCTGAGGGAGCAACAGGCGACTTGTGACCTTTGGGTCCCCTGAGCCGCGGGAAGGGCCCGTGCGGCGGTGACCGGGCTGAGGCACAGCAGCCCTGCCAGCGCTCCAGGCGGGGAGCGGAGAGCCCCCGGGATTTCCCGGGGAGCCGGGTGGTCCCGTGGGGCGGGCAGGGCCCCACAGCTGCTCCCCGAGCAGCAGCTCCGTGGGGCCACGCGGAGGAAAACAAACACAGTCCCCAAATGAGTCACAGCAGCCGGGCCGTCCCCACCCGCGGGGTGACACCGGCTCCTCCCGGCCGGGGCCCGGCCGGCCACCGACAGCCCTGGGCTGCAGGGGGGCCCCGAGGGACACAGGATGCGGGGTGCCAAGGGTGCAGGGGAAAGCCCCACCCCGGGGTAGCGACACCCCACTGCTGGGTGTCAGTGCAGGCCTCCAGTTACATGGGACCCCCCATTACAGCAGCGTCAGTTCCCCCCCGTTACCCCATTTATAAGGAGCCCCCCGCAAATCACACAGACCCCGCTGCGCTGCGCACCAACCCCCAAACCACGGAGCGACCCGGTCACAGCCCGGGAGCACAGGGAATCCCCCGCTCGTCCTGAGCGTGCACGGCTGTCCAGAGCCCCCGCCCCGGTCACCCGGGCTCGCTGTGTGCGCGGTCCCCCCGTTCCCGTCACTGCGGGCTCGCTGTGTGCCCGGTCCCCCCGTTCCCGTCACTGCGGGCTCGCTGTGTGCCCG
>VZRZ01007004.1:108097-129090 GCA_013398175.1 Climacteris rufus
GGACAGGGACGGGATGAGCGAGGCAGGGACGGAATGAGCGGCTCCGAGCCCTGGGGACGAGGATTGTCCTCCGTGGCCCCGGGGTGCGGGCAGTCGGACACTCTGTGACCGCGGGCTCGCAATCGCACCGCGCTGGGCCGGGCAGGTCTGGGCTGGAGCGGGCGCACGGCCCCGGTAATCCCCAGCTGACCCCGGCTTTAGCCAGCGGCATTTTGGGGCACGGTGCAAGCTCAGCCTAGCAGAGGGAGTGTCGGGGGGTCTGTGGACCGGCACAGCTCTGCTATCAGTTCGTCCCACGGCTGAGCACGGCGTATCCCAATGACTTCTCATGGAGCCCGCAGCAGATCTGCCGAGATTTCTGCCGGTGGGGACATCCCAGACAAGCCGTGGGTGGCAGCAGCGATGTGCCAGCCGACCCCATCCCGTCCCAGCAGAGTGAGGAACGCTGCTCGTCCTCCCTGAGCCACCTGCGTGCTCGGGGATGGATCCCCGAGGAGCTCAGAGGCTGCCCCGGGCTGGGGGTGCCCATCCCATGGGATGGACCGTGGAGTCAGGATTAGGGCATTGCAGGGTCCCGCTGGTGGACACAGCCAGGTTCGTGCAGGCACTCGTTTGATTGTGAAGCAAAAAGATCCCCAATGCAAGCCTCTTGAAAATTCCCTTTCCCTCAGGATTTTAGGCAAAGGAGGTTTAATACCACAATATTTTTCTAGTTCGAGACGAGTAAGCAAAACTTAATAATCAGCTGCATAATTGTTTTGATCTATTCAAAGAGCAAGATCAGCGTTGCCTTAAAAACATTTAAAGAACTTTTAATCTGCTCTGTAGCATTTACTTTTCACAAGCCCCTGCGAACCCACCAAATGTTCACAAAAATTTGGCGACCTGACTTCTGCAGAAATCCAGCCCCCCACGAGAGTTATTTGTCCGTCTCCACAAAGTTTCACCCAATCAACAACAACAACAAAAAAAACCCCAATCCCAACAAAACCCCAGACAGTGCCTCACGTGCTTGGGGCGGCCAAAGAAATCCCCTGATTTGGGTGACCAATGAATGTCCCCAGGAATGAAAAGCGAACAATTTGTCGGCAGCCCATGCACTTGAAAACGAATGATCCAAATTATTCAGAGGCTCCCTGGATAGTGAATCCATTGAAAGGGGATGGAGACAGAGTCATAAATTATTCATTACCCAAAAGAGAATGAAATGCACATAATCATAACGATAATAATAATAACAACAACCATCGTAACACTAATAATAGCAACCAGAACTCAGCCAGCTCTGCCCGGAGAACCAGGGAGCCATGAAGCCTCCCAGATTAATATTCTATTTATCCAGCCCCTATTTAGAGCAGCTGTATTAAATAAAAGGATGTAAAGTGGGTCGACATTTGGAATAAATGTATTTATTGCCAATAATTTGACTCGCCTGCCTTGGCTGGGGGTGATGTACTTTGTACTCGGGTCCTTGGCAGGGAGAAGGTCCCTGAACTCGCACACATCCCTGCTAATTGCGCCGCATAATGGATTTCTCCGTGTCCTGGGCTACTTTTAAGGAGCCTTTGGAAGTGGCTGCAGCGGAGGCATGTCCTGTCCCGCTGTCCCGGGGAAATTTATAGGTGTCCACGGGCTGAAAGAGAAGTGGAAAGTGCTGGCCTGACACACATCCCTGGGGTTTGACTCTTCCTGGCTTGAATGGGACCTTGATTGCGGAGTCACCCGGGAGCCATTGAGCGGCGAGGGAGCTGAGGAGAGGCCACAGCTCCTGTCACCCGGCCCGCCAGTTTCCTGTTGTGCTGGCACGCCTGGTTTTGGCTGGGAAAGCCCCACCGCGGATCCGCCTTGTGCCTGCATTTGGTGCCTTTCCTCTCCCCATCATTCCGCTGCCCTTGGCACCGGAGCTTTCCCCTGCGCATCTCTGACTCGGAACTTTCTCCCCGCCGCCCCCCGGGGGGATTTTCTCCAAGGGGAGGGGCTGCTGGGCGATGGATGGGTGATATCGAACATTCCAATACATTTCTATGCCTGCACCGTGTTGTGAAGAGCCCGACTACCACTTTGGAATGCAAATGAAGTCCCGTCCGCAGCGCAGGGGCTCAGCCGTGGCACTCGGCCATGTCCCAAGCCTTTCCCACAGGTCCCCCGTGTGTGCCAGGAGGGGCTGGAGGGGCTGGAGGGGTTGGAGGGTCCTGGCACAGTCCGAGGCTTCCTCAGAGCTTTCTCCACCTGCTGCTCCCCGGGAGGAGAGGGGACGTGTCCTGCCGCTCCATGCATGCAGGGAAAAATGACATTTTGAAAGCTAAGGAGCAGCAGGCTGGGCCAGGAAAGAGCAAAGCTCCGGCCTCATAGGGCTCCGTCAGCGTTGGGTGCTGCAGAGGGTGCTCAGCACCCACATGGCTGGGTGGAGGGGGCAGTGCTGCAAGGAGTCAGCCCGTGGGGGGATTTTGGAAATACTCTGTCACAGAGAGGGCTTTTTGTTTGTTTGGTGAATGAGTGTGCAATTCAGGTGTGGGAAGGTGTGGGAGGAGCGGCAGAGGAGGGGCCGTGGCTGGGCAGGGCAGGGCAGGGCAGGGCAGGGCAGGGCAGAGCTGAGCCAGCAGCCGTGGGCTTTGGGACATGTGCAGCCTCTCCCTGTGGCCACGGCAGGAGGGCTGAGCTCGCAGCTCCTCTGCTGACGGGCAGCTGGAAGGCAAGAAGGAGAAGAAAGAGTTCCTGCTGGCATTTTTGTTGGAAGTCGCCCGTGTATTAAGTGGAACGCGGTTTTCATTACCAGCTCCGTTTTGCTGCAATAAATCACGAACTAGAAACACACTTCTGGCCTGGATTCTGCCCTCACTTCTGAGTGGCAGTAACCAGAGGCAAAATCCAGCTTGGGCTTCAGCGGTGCGGCCCATATGGTCACCTTTTGGAATTAATTTCTTCTGGTAATTTCTGTGTAACTAGACAGCATTGAAGGCCGCTTCCTCTCCTGGGCAATTCCTGTGGCTGATCCCGTGCCAAAGGTGCACTTTGCACCGCACAGACCTGTGAGGAGGGACAAGCTCAGGCTCCAGGGGACAATCTGGACCCTGGTACCTTCAGCAAGAGGACTCTGGAGCCCCAGAGCCCTGGGAGGAGATGGGGCCAGGCTGTGCTGTAGCACAGAGCAAGCACTTGCTGCTGAGCTGTAAAAGGAACGTGCAGCGTTTGTCTGAGCTCCAGCTGCTGCTGCTGCTGAAATATTTGGGAGGTCATTCCCGCCGAGCAGGCTGAGGAACCTGTCCCCGCAGCAGATGCTCTCCGATGGCGGCGGCCCCGTGGGGGAGCAGAGTCGCTCATCTCCCCAGAGCAATAATCTAATTTATACCTCAGAAGACAGTTTTATTTTTTGGGATTACCCGCGGATTCTGTGCCAGAGAACCCCGCGGGGTGTGGCCTCTCCCTCAGACAGGGGGAGTGCAGGGTCGTAAAAGAGGCTCCTCACGTTGGGTTATGGTGCCTATAAAATTATCCCTGTTGGGAGCTGGCTGCCCACTGAAACGAGCAATTTAAGTGGATAACAAAGGCACCCCCTCGCCCCCCTCACAGCTTCTGTACAAAAACTGAGCTTAACTCCATGGGAAGGAGAGCTGCAGTGGGTTTGCTGAGCCAGGCTCCTGTGAGGCTCAGCGCTGCTGCCGTGGATTCTCTCTGCGTGCAAACAGCTCCAGCTCCAGTGGGATGGAGAGGGACAGCAAGTGGGAGGAGGAGGAGAAACCATTTCTGCTCTCACCACTGGTTTCCGTGGGCCTTGGATGGAGCCCTGCTCTCCCTCTGTGCAATTTGCTCGGGGTTTGGACAGCAGGTCAGGCCTGGCTGTGTGTGGGCTGATGGATTGGCTCCTGTTCTGCCAGAGGCAACAGCACAACCCCAAATGGAGAGCCTGAAACCAAAAGGGAAGGTGCTGCCCCCAGCAGTGTGGCTGCCCTTCGTGCTGGGCTGTGCAGTGCTCCTTGCAGCCCCTCCTTGGCACTGGGGGGTCCCCCAAAAGCCACTCCCAGCGTTTTGGGGTTCAGTGGGGCACAGCCCACACAGCCTCCAGCTGCCCCCAGCTCCAGCTCCTCAAATAGGAGAAGCAGTGATTTCATCTCCCTGGCTGGTCCCTGGGGCCAGGGAGAGAAACTGTGACTGGTGCCCTTTCCAGGTGTAGTCCCCCTGCTCTGAGATTCACCCTTGGGGGAATATTAATAGAAAATTGTGGGGAAAGAGGGGGATTTTTCTGCATCTCCTGTGCATCCAGCAAAGAGCAGCTCTGGAAGTCAGGCTCACTTGGTCAGGGGAGTACAGCTGTGTTGAGTGAACATTCCCATCCATGGGAAGCATTTTGCATGTCAGTCCATCACCTCTGTGCTTGGGAGCTTAAATTCAGCTCCTCATCCTCAGTCCCAGTTTGAGACCCCAGGCAGAAAAATGCTGCTCAAGCCACAGGTTGTGAGAAGGTTTCAGGGTGAAAATGGTGAGAGCAGCTCATCCTTGCCCCGTTAGCTGTGACAGCACCATCCCTTCTCAGACAGCTTTCCCCCCCTTCCCAAACCTCAGCTCCCAAATTCACGGGCTCACATTTTCCCTTGCTCCTTCCTCTCACAGCAGCAGAGAAACTGGGAAAGCGGGAGCTGAAACCCACACAGGGCAAGCAGAACAAAATGACCAGACTGCCTTGAGGGAGGGAAAATCAGCTGGGTTTACCCCAGCACTGTGCAGTCAGGTGCTGGGGCTGTGCCTGGATCTGGGGGGCACAAAGGGACAGGCCCAGGGCTGTCCCTGCCCCAGGGGGGATGCTGGGGAAGCAGCCGCAGCCTCTGAGCCACTCTCCAGGCTCGCAGCCTCTGAGACTGCCTCCTGAGAGTTTAATTTTTGGGAAGCTTTAACATCCCCAGCTTACCAAGCTCTGAAAGAAAGGTCAGCTAATCCTTCACAGCGTCTGAATGAATTCAGGCCCAGGAGTGAGATTACTAAACAGGGGAGCGGGAGGCCGGGAGAGCTGCATGGATACAGGGACCCTTCCCATAGTCAGCCCTGGCTTTCTAAAGAAATGGACCTTTTATTCCAGTTCTCATCCCCCCAGAGAGGGGAGGGGGGTGGGCAGACGTGGCCAAAAGCACCCAACTCTCCTTCCCCAGCTGCAGGACTTGGTGGGGGGAGCCCTGAAAGGGAGCTGAGGGTGCCCATGCCCATCCACGGGAGGGACAGCGGGGCAGCCGGGGGTCCTGTGCACACTGAGCAGCTTCCACGGCCTTGTATCCCTGCTGGATACCCCACTTGGGCTGTCAGCTTAAGCATTTAGGAAAAAAAAAAACAAAATACCAGATTCTTTTGTCCCTCCTTGGCTGCATAGGTGGCTTTTGCTGCATGTCTGTGAAGGCACTGAGGTCCCAGCACCTCGAGCACCAGGCGCAGGGTGACCCTGACAGAACACACCAATTTAGGGCAACGTGGCCATTTCTGTGTGCTCAGGACTTGCCCCTGTGCCTTGGGTGCCCTCAGTGGGACACCCAGGGGACCAGGCTGTGCCCAGGCTGAGCAGGGTGAGGAGGGTGCCTGGGGAGGGCAGTGGGCACCGTGCCCAGGGGCTGTGGGGCAGGGCAGGCACCCCCTTCCTGGGCTGTGCCCACACCCCTGTGTGAACCCCCGGGGTGCTGACATGACAGGAGCACTAAGGACGAGCTTTTCTCCTGCAAATCAAGTGTCCTGCTCAATGCTGGAAGAGCAGAGCCATTGAATGCAGGCAGCAGCCCCCGGGTGTGGATGCCCTGCGGATGAGCCATGGTAACCTGGCTACAAGTGTGACAACGCAGACACCCAGACCCCGAGCCTCCCTGCCAGGCTCCCCAGGCTCCCCAGATTGGGTATTCAGGCCACAGGGTTTTCTCTATTGACCTCGAAACACTGTTCTGCATGGGAGAATTTTCTTTCTTTCTCTCTTGGTAACTGCAGAATCGAGTGTTTGCAGTCGGAAAGTTTCACTCCCACCACAGCAAGCCGGTAACTCAGCCAGGAGCTGCTTGCCCAGTGGTGGCTCTTCATTCTCAAGGTCCAGGAGCCAGATGGGAGGAAATTGAGAGGATGCTCTTTCCAGGCCCTCTGTGGTCATTCCAGCAAGGTGGGATGCTCCATCTCCACGAGCATAGCACCCAGTGCCATCAGGTGGTGCAGAGCTGCCAGGTCCTGCCCCAGTGCTCTGTTTTCCCTAAAAAGCACTGGGTGCCCTTCCCCACCTCGCTGGGGATCTAATGGGAAAAGTCCATGGAGCCACTGGAGCTCCAAGGGAAAGCCCCAGGTCAGACCTTCTCCAAGCCCTGGTTCCCTCTCAGGAGTCCTGGGAGAGGCTCAGATGCTGCCTGGCCCCGTGAGCCCCTCAGCACTGGCTGGGGTGTGCAGGTGCTGCAGCTCTGCAGGTCCCACAGAAAGCTCAGCACTTCCCAGCTATTCCAGGAGAAGCAATGCTGGGAAAGGGTCACTCAGTCCCCTCAGCACCCTGTGGGACTCCATGGTGCTGCCTCTGTCCTGGCAGATCCCTCCTGCAGGGAATAAACTCCTGGTGCAGGGAAGAGGGGTCTGTGTGATGAGAAGTGTTAGTAACAGCCAGGGGCACAGCCGTTCAGATCTGTTCTAGATGTATCTGTGATGATGTGAAACCCACAGCAGCTTGGATTCTGGACAGTAAATGCCCAAGTTACAGCTAGGAAATGCTTAAAACCAGTCCCCAAAGGTGGTTTTCACTGGCAGGATCAGGGCAGGGGCTTAAAGATGCCTTAAAGGGCTCTGGGGTGTGCTGGAGCCAGCAGCCAGGAGCAACTTTCCTTCAGTGTGACACCCGTGACAGCAGCAGGGACAGCCTGGAGCCACCAGAGCTGTTTGAGAACAGCCTGCTGTGATCAGTGCAGAAGAAGAAGGAAGGGGCTCCTGCAGAGGGAGAAAGGTGCAGGACACTGATGAGCAGCAAGGCTGAAACCAGCCCCATCTGCCTTTTGGGGAGGTGCTTTTCACTCAGTTATGGGGGAAGTTTCCAACTGCAACCCTGATTAGAAACCAAATTGATAGTGGAGTACCTGAGCATGAGGTGGTGTGATATCCAGTACCTGGGCTGGGGAAACTGAGGCACGGGGGGAGAGCTCATCAATGAGCAGTGGCAACCAGAGAGAGCCCTGGTCCTAATCTCTGTTCCTTTCCACACTCCTGCACTATTGTCACTCCAATTCTTGGTTTGCTGGAAGGAAAGAGAGAGGAGACTCATCCTTGCTGTGCTGGGGAGCATTCACCTGGAGCTTGTGGGCTTCTGAGGGGTTCACATTTAGCTCGGCCTGATTTCAGACTGGGCTGGTTTCAGGTCTGTGTGAAAATCCCATCTGCATCTCGCTGTGCCTGAACAGCAACAAACATTAACCAGAGGTGGCTGCGGGAGGGACACAGCGAGTGCCCTGTCCTGAGAGGAGAGCACGAGGTGGCCAGGGCTGTGCCAGGAATGAGCAGAAGAGGTCGGCTCTGGCTTGGGCAGGGTCAGAGAGCCCATCCCGTGTCCCCTCCTGCGTGAGCTCAGCCGAGCCTCCCCATCCATCCCCTCGCAGCTCCCGCCCCTCGCAGACGCTGCCCCCAGCTATTCAACCTCTCTCCGGATCATTAAACATATTGAGCAACACCGGTCCTGTGACTGGTTAATTAGTAAAGACCTGACTAATTAGTTAATCATGTTTACCGAGTGCTTTGAAAGTGCTCAGTGTTATTATTTTTAATTATGACTCGCCCCGGGCGCCGCTCACCCCCCTGCATGCCAAGCCTTGCAGGGTTCACACTCTTTGTCTCTGCTTCCCCAGGCTGGGTTTAGGATGGGAATTTGCCTCTCCCCCTCTGGTTACCAGGTGTTCTTAAGGGATTTTAGAAAAGCCCCTCACAAACTCTTCATATACCCTGGCACAGTTCACTCGCTCTTCCAAAGCCATCTCATCCCTGGAGTCGGGATTGGATTTTGGGAGGCCAAACACAGCAGTGCCTCTGTGCTCACCTCATCCAACATCCCTGTCCTGACCTTGAGGAGAGACCAGCCCATATCCAGGCTGATATCCCAGCCCACATCCAGGCTGATATCCCAGCCCACATCCAGGCTGATATCCTAGCCCAGCTCCAACCCTCAATGCCACGGACACCTCTGATTCGGGAGCCTCCTGCTCTGAATGAGAAAAGTCAAAGTTTCCCAGTAAAAGGGAAGACAGGTTATTCCCAAATCTGACTTCAGGCTGGTCAGAAGGAGAGGACAGGCAAAGATTTCATCTGCTGAGAAGAATGTGAATGGGATTTGTAAGTCAGGGGAGGCTCTTGGCATCTCTGAAGAATCAACAAGTCTGATCTTCCTGGGACTGTCTTCATTCGTAAAAATGTCATCAGCTCGTTAAGCACTGTCATAAAGAGCCCCAGTCATCCCTTATCACTGTGTGATCTGAAGAGGAGGCTTCCAGCACCAGCTGCAGACATCAGACCCACCTCCTCAGAGCACGGGGAGAGGAAATCTGGCATCGAGCAGACAACGAGCTGTAAAAGTCACACAGGGCTGCCACGGGAGCAGGGTTTGGGAAGATTTCTGTCCCTGGGAGCTGATCAGGGGGCACAGGGCCAGTCACAGTGCAGAGTGTGGACTCTGGGATGTGGCTCCTTAGTCCTGCTGCCTCCACCCCAGCCCTGCTGGCCCCAGGCTGCAGCTGGGAGCTCTTTGCTTGAGCTCTGCTAGAAAGCCCCCAGAGCTGCATGGTCAGGGTTTGCCACCTCCAGGGAACACTCCCAGCAGTGGGTGATGCCACCCTTGGTCTGTGCCCACGGGGATGTGATTGAAGGATCATGGAGATGCTGCTTGGGAAGGGGGCAGCCTTTGCCCTCTGCACTCTGAATTCCCTCTTGGAAATCCTTCCTCCCTTCGTGGCTGCCAATGATGGGCAGAGCAGGCAGGTGCCTAAAATGGGCACCAACCAAAATGTCAGCAATGATGGGAATGAGCCCCAGGCTCTGTAACTGGCCCTCACACTGGCCACACTGGTCCAAAGAAAGGACCTGTTGGGCCAGGATCCTTTTCCAACTGGAGCAGCACCAGACTCCATGGCAGGTGCTTGAGTATGGGGCAGCCATGTGGCAGGTGGGGATTCTCTGTGATTTAGGGGTTTCTCTGTAATTTAGGGGTTTCTCTGTAGTTTAGGGGTTTCTCTGTAGTTTAGGGGGTTCTGAATCCAAGGTGGAATCCTTGCAGTTCACTTCAGTAGCACATTAGTAGTAACAGTAGTTTAACAGCTTTTACTTCTATGGATCACACATCCAGGACAATTTCAAGCTGTTTATATGGATTGACTGCTATGGGATAAGGGCTTGGAAGTGCTTGGGACCACTTGGAGTCTGGATCTTGATTCTCAGCTGTGCTGCATTTTGTCTACCCCTCTGCAGAGCTCAGAAGGCTGCCAGGGCCCCTGGACTCTGTCTGTGCTGTGGCCCCAGCACGCTGTCACCCCTAGGAGGGACCCCGTGGTTTGCTGGGTGTGCTGGGTGTCTGCAGGAAGGGAAAAAGCACCAGGGCTCAATTTAGTTCCCTCCACAAGATCAACTTTCCTCCTTGTCTGATATTCTCTTCACCATCCTCCTCTCATAACCAATTTTTTTGCTTCATGAAGCTCTTCTTGTAGCCTGGAAACATCAGGAAACTTCCCCATCCTCCCACTGCCTTGGAGCTGGAATGGGCAAAACTCCTTTCCTCCAACATCCTCCTGGGGCAAGGCAGGAGCTGGAGCCCTGCTCCTCATCCTGGGGGGCTCATGGGGTGGCTGCAGCGTCCCTCAGGTCTCCAAGCAGCCCCTCTGCCCCAGCCCAGCCATTGCCTCAGTGTTTCCCTGCAGGAGAAGAGCCTGCTAAATCTCCCCCTCTTCAGAAAGAGAGAGAAACCAAGGAAGTCTGGCAGGGAGGGGAGCACAGCACATCTGCACCTGGGAGATGTCATGTTTGGGTTTTCAGCTGCAAATGGGCAGTGACAGCAGCTCCGTGGGGGCGTGAGCAGGGGGGGCAGCGCAGATTTATGGCCGTGGGTCACACTCAGGCTGAGCCAAGCCTCCTGCCTAGCATCAGTTTTATGAACAAGATGAAGTGCAGAACCTCCAGTGCAGGCGCCCTGTGAGAGGAGAAGCACCGGGGAGCAGGAACAGGGAATTCTGCAAGAGGCCATCCCGCCCCTCTCCCTGCTCCAGGGCTCTCCTTTCCAGGCTGGAGTTGGGATTGCAGTGCCCAGGCACGACCAGCCCCCAGCAGATCCTGGGTTTGGTCCCACGGCCCAAGTCACGGGCTGTGAGCCACGAGCAGAGCAGCTGGAGGCTGGAGGAAGCAGGAGGCAAGAGCTCCCCTCTTCCAAAACAAAATAAAATTCACAGCAATTCCCAACTCTGCAGGAGGGAGTAATGCTAGACAGAGAACTGAAACCTCGTAGACAATTCCAAATTCAACACCCTATTGGGCATCAGAATTACCAGTCCAGGGAGATGCTGTGGAGATTGTCCCAGTACCACAGGACAGAAGGGCCCAGACGATGCCAGGGCTTCCCTTCCTGGCCAGACACCCAGACTTGCCTTGTAAACTCAGAACCTCATAGAAAAGATTAAGCAAAATTCCTGGAGGCTCCCAGCTCTCGCTGAGATCAGTGTGGGACAGACCTTTCTCCCAGATGTGGTGAGGTTGTCACTTCATCACGCTCTGGTACTGAAAGCTGGGTTTTGGTCGGGCTTTGACGAGTAATGGATGGTGATGCAATGGTTATTGTGTCTGTGATGTCCCCACATTGTCCTCTTTGGCAATACCTTTTGATGTACCTCTTCAAAGCAGACTGGCAGATCCTGCCCTTTCCCTGGGAAGGGATGAGCAGGAAAGTCTTTGCAAACAGGAACAAAGTGCCTGTAGTGTTGAGGCTGATCCTCCTCCATCCCATGTCCTCAAGCTGAGGCAGGTGATGCATTTTTCTGACACCTCTGCTGTGGCTCTGTTACACCTTGTGGGGTTGCTGTAGGTGCTGTGGTGGACTCTGGCTTTTGATTTAGCCCCAGAGTCCCCTTTGGTGCTCACAGTCTGTGAATCTGTGCAAAAGGCCTCAGCAGACAGAAAGGATGAGGCTTAGCAGGGTTAGGCCAGTGTGGGACAGCCTCTGATTCTGTGTTTTGGCAGCTGGTTCAGAAGTTTCTGCAGGGAAAGCATCTTTGTGCTACAGACAGGGCTGGAGCTCAAACACACACTGAAACAGCTGCAAATAACTCTGAAATAAGGAAAATTGTGCATGTGGAGTATTGTACAGAGCACAGGACATGCAGGGTTCCTACCAAAAGGTGAAAGCAGCCAAACTCTCAAGAGCCAGAGCAGGGACACTGTCCCCAGCACGGAGTGGGCAGGGAGCTCCAGAGGTGTTTGACACATCCCAGGGACTTCTGCTTCCTCCAGCCCCTGCTTGGCCACCTGTTACCTGTGTGTGCCTCACCTGGGACCTGCGCTCTGCTGCCTGCATTTGCTTCTGGTATTTGGGGAGGTTGCTGTGACTGGTGTGGTTTGTGACCAGAGATGAACATTTCTGACAGTCAGTGGGAAGCGCTGGTGTGAGGGCATGAGGAGGCAATGTCATTGTCACCACTGCTGTCAGTCTGGCCCAGGTGACACAGCTCTGTGTTTGCCACCTTTGCCTGCACAGTCAGCCCCAGGGACACATTATTCCAAGGGAAGCAAACCCCAGCCTGGCTGAAAACACCTCTTAGTGAAGAGTCTGTCGGTGCTTCTGTCAGCTCCATCTGTGCTGCAGACCCTGGGCAGAGGCCAGAATCCCAGAATCCCAGAATCCCAGAATCCCAGAATCCCAGGTTGTAAAAAGACCTCCAAGAACATCGAGTCCAACCTTTTCAGAGCAGCTCTTCTTCATTAGTTCCTTCCCTCTCTCCCTCTCTTTTCTTTTCCTTCTTCCTGCTTCTCTTCCTTCCCTCCCTCTTCTCTCCCTCCCTCAGTCCTTCCCTCCTTCTTTCCCTGCTTCCTCCCCTCCCTGCCCTTGAGTCTCTCCTGTCCCAAGAACTCCTCTCCCAGGGTGTTTCCTCAGCCCTTGTTTCTCCTGCTCTGCATCTCTTGGTGTGGCCTTGCCCCAGCAGGACCCACAGCCCCTACAGGTCCATCTGTAACCCCACAGAGAGAGGCTGACCCCATATCCTGGCCCTCCCAACTCCTCCCTCTTCACCTGGCCAGCCCTGGATCCAAGAGCTGCCTGACTCTGTGCCCTGAACACCTGAGCCCTCTGAGCTGGGCAGTGGAGCTGCCTCAGTGGGAATTATCTATAGGTGCCCCATACTATAGTACATTCTATAGGTGCCCTGTGTCCTGGGCAGGGTTGGAAGCTCCCTGCAGAGGGTGGCTGATCTCTGAAAGGACAAATCTGGGCTCCCCTCTGGGTGGTCTCACAACTTTCCCCACGGAGAAGTGGCATCTCCCCAGTTAAAGCTGGAGGGATCAGTGCAGTTTTTGTCATTAAGTGCTGGGTACCCACACAACACCCTGGGCAAACAAAGGGCTCAGATCAGGGGTTCTGAATGAGTTAAAAATCCTACAGCTTGGATCCAGAATCAGATTAAAATACCTTTATTTATTTATGAGATTCTAAGGGCTTGTTCCATGTTGGATAAAGCTGGTGGAAGAGTTGGTGGCAGTTGCTTCTCTGCAGTTAACTGAAGCATCCCACTGATCCCAGCAGGGGCAGGGCAGAGCTCCAAAGGGAAGATGCCAGTGCTGGGATACCTGTGCTGCTCCCCCCATGCCAGGGATAAAGAGAGTGTCAGTCCCAGCAGCTCCTTCTGCACAAGCTGCAAAGGGCACAGCTCTCCAGGTGGCTCCAGAAGGCCCACAGAGGCTTCCAAGTCAACTGAAAGACTCCAGAGTGGGTTCATTTTCCCAGGAAGCCGTAGGCAGAGCTCAGTTCCCTCCAGCTTCACCTGCACCTTTTACCTCCGTGGTGCCTTGTGAGCACCAAAGACCTCCTGGCTCGGTGAGGCTGGCAAGGACCTTCATTCAGAGCCTGCCAAGGTGCTCTGGGGCCAGCCAGGGAGGGCAGTGATGCTTCTCCAGCCCAGCCAAGGGGATTGGTGATGCTGCTGGGTCGTGATGCTTCTCCAGCCCCACCAAGGTGGGTTGGGATGCTCCTGCAGCCCAAGCCAGCACAAGTGGTGATGTTCTTCCCATGGCTGTGGTGAAGGCTTGGGAGTGGCTGCTGGTCCTGCCCCTGCAGCTGGATTTGAGCCTGGCTGTGGCTGGGAGGGTTTCAAGCCCCTGAACCTGTGCAGCAATGCCCAGGCTGTGCAGAGAATGGGGCAGGAGGAGTCTGACTCCGGGCAGGGGGAGCTCCTTGCTGAGCCTTGGAGCCACGTCCCTACCAGCAGCTGCAGTGGGACACAGGGCTGGGGGGATGCTGGTGGGGCAGGATGCTCTGTGGGACTTTATGCAAGAGGGGGTGAACGAAGCCATTGGGATCCTGATCCAAGTCAAAGTCCTCCAGCAGTGTGGGCAAGCCATGGAGCTCCTCACACTTGGATGCAGAGGATGACAGAGGCTCTGTGGCCTCGAGGAGTGACTGTGGGGGAAAGGGGGTGGGTTTAGATGCTCTATTGACATGTAAGGGTAGCTTGACTCCCTCTTTGTGTTTGTGCTGGTAGGAGAAAATTGAGCATTGTCCGCACACCTTGGGACTGGGAAGGGACCGCCCGGCTCAGCCTTGTTCCTTGGGAGCAAAGCCCACAGAGGGCTGTTAAGCAGAGGAAAACCATGTCAAAGGAGGGATATAATGGCAGATTACAGGGAATTCCTGGGGTGGCATTGAGCTGCCCAGCCCTGGTCAGCTCAGGCATTAACATTCATTGTGCTGTCCGTTCCCCCCAGCCCCTGCCTCGCAGGAAAACCTGAGCTGTCCCTTCCCCACAGCCCCGGCGTTTGTGCTGCCATGGAGTCATTGACAGGTTGCCCTTTTATGCACATGATCGGCTCCCCAGGAATCTCTCCTGAGGCATTTTGATCCCACAGTGTGTCAATGGTGGCCCGGAAAGGGATGGGCTGTGCCGCAGGGTGCCCGAGGTCTGGGACAGCCGAAGGTCTATTCAGCACAAGAATACCCCAAGCCAGCAGGTGGGACACAGGAACCCTTAATCCCAAACCATTTTTCTTGCTGGCATCCTTTTTTTGTTGGGAATTATGATGCTTATGGGCAGCAGCGAGGCCTGGGCTCGCCCCTGGGAGAGAGATATTATTCCCCTCCTTTTGTGCCTGGTACCATGTTTGAATTGAGAAACAAAGCTGAGCAGCTTGTGCCTCCTGTTGGAAGCCTTCCTATCCCGCTGGGGATCCGGGACCTTTTCATCTCAGCCCATGCACTCCATAGGCTTCTGCCTCTTCCCATCTTTAAGTCTTTAGTAAATATCAGAAAAGAGAAAATAAAGGCAATCCCCAGGGCTCAGGAGTGTTACCTTCCCTACATTAGAAAGAGGAGGGGGAAGAGAAAACAGATATTTATCCTCCTTTTATAATCTTTCATGCAGAGCTTGCAGAGAGCAAATAGTGTTCAGTCCCATTTTGCAGGCTGCAGACACTGTGGAGCAGGCTCTGTTTTACTCTTTGTGTGGGCACCCAAATTCTGGGGGGATCCAGACCCTGAGCCCAGCTCCTCTGCCTGTGGAAGCAGCCACTGGATGCAGCCACGAGAAGGGAAACAAAGCCCTGCCAGGCAAATGCCAGCTTGGATGCTCCTATCCCAGCAGTGCTGGGGCCATGGGCAGGGCAGGCAGGAAAAGGGAGTGCTCAGCCCCCCTGGAAACCATCTGGAGACAATTCAGCTGCAAAGCAGGCACCCTAAAACTAACCCAGGAGTTAGGAGTGGCAGCAGGCAGAGCAGGGGAGGTTGTGTCCTGTAGGGAAGGAAGTTACATTGCTCTTAATAAGGGAACTCTTTAAAAACATCCAGCTCCTTTTAATTTACTGTCTCAGATTGGATGGGAATGTTTGGAGGAAACTCTTCCCTTTCCATGAAGTTTTTGATTATCTGATGGAAGACAATTCAAAACAGGACAGGAATATTTCCCCTTTTTGTTTGAAACCCAAACTTTTGGCTTGGCTTTCAAAACCCCAAACGAAATCACTTAAATCTGAAATACACCCAAAAATGTTTCTACTACATTTTGATGTTTTTCCTTGGAAAAATGAAAACGCTTCCTCCCAGAGCCTCCAATCAGGCTGTGATTTCTGTCTGAAGCACACACTGTGCAATCAGTCCTAGGTCTGACACCCAGGCAGGTTGGCAAAAGCCACAGCTCAGCCCCCCAGCTCGGGCTGTGTGCTCTGACATCAGCGGCAGTTGCACAATTCCCTGTTATTCCTTCTGCAGAGGAACATCATAGCAGGAGGTTTCTTGGCAGGAGATTTCGGGGATGGCACTTCTTTGTATGACTAATGATGTTCACATGTGGTTGTTGTGCATTCTTTGCTCTTTAATACTTCCTTTCCCTCCAAAGACCTCTCCAGGCCAGGTTTGCAGTCAGGTTCACCTGATGTCTCCAGGGCAGCTCTTGTCCCTGGTTCTGCTGTCCCTGGAGGTGCTGGAGGTGGTGGCAGCTCCAGGGTGGCTCAGGGGACCTTTGGAGGGTTCCTTGCCCACAGTGCCTGTGCCCTCTGCACAGAGCTGCCACCTCAGAAACACTCACCCCTCTCCAGCCCTGTCAGCACGGAGGGACTGGTGCCCAGTGCCAGGACAGGCTCCTGCAGGAGATATGAGGGAAGTGAGGGCTGGGGGTAACAGCATCAAAATCCTCTCCTGCCAGCATTGGAGCAGTGAAGAGACACAGCAGCTGACAGAGGTCACAGCCACTCATCTCCCCAGTATCCAAGCCTTGGAGCAGGCACACAGGGCACACCCCACCAAATTTGTCTGTGCAAACAGCTGTAGAATTAGGAGCTCACAGAAAAGCAGCCCAAGAACCCCTGAGGAGCAGAAGGGCTTAAACTCCCCATAGCTCTGATTTTCAGCCCCTGGTTCAGTGGCGCTGAGCCAGGTCCCCACTGGTCCAAACACAAGTGGAGAAGGAATGAGTCTGCTGCCCTGATTCCCTGTGAGAGTCCAAGGAAACACCCCACGGTCTGGGAGAGCTCAGGAGGCTTTCTGAGCTCGCTGTCTCCCGTCACCTGTCCCGGTGCAGGCAGTGACAAACACCCCCAGCAGCACTTTCCAAGGGGACCTGCACCCTGTGGCACTGCCGGTGACAAAAGATCTGCCCTAACTTTAAAGCTGTGCCTGGTGTGGTTGGGTTGATTCAAAGTTTTTCTCTCGGGATGTGTGGGCGAGGGTTCGTGTGCCTGTTTCCCACTCCAGCGAGGAATGCGCCTTGAATGGCTGTGCTGAAGGTTTGGATACAGCTCACTACAGCTCTGCAGGTTCCCTGAGGACTCTAATAATTGCTGCATTTGGTTTGCTTTTCCTCATTATTTCCAAGTTTTCCAGCCCCAACGCCAAAGGAGGCTGTACTCGATGTAATTATTACTCAAAACTTTGAAAACTTAAAGTAGGAAAAATAGGCCATTAAACAACTAAGAAGCAAAGTAACAAGTGTGAATTATAGCCCTGCCCTGTGGTTTGCCTGTGATGGGTTTGTTCCACCCATGGAGAGATGCTGGAGCAGGGAAGGTTGAGTGGGTTGTTTTGCTTAATCTCTCTGCTGTCAGAGTTGCAGTCCCTGGAGAATGCAGATCTATAGAGAAATGTGCCTCCCCTTTGAAAGGCAGCGCACATGCCCAGCTCCCAGCAAAGGACTTTTGTTCTGCTCTGATTTATACAATTCTCTGGGGCCAAGAGAAGTGGCTGTCATGGTTGCAAGGATTACTCGCGACTGGAGGCAAGGGTGGACTGTGCAAGAATAATTTGTTCTCTTGGCTGGCCATGGAAATCCTGCTCTCCCTTCCCCAGGCTCCGTCCCCTGTCCCCCATCCCTCACCCACCAGGGGATGCTGATCCCAGGGTCCTGCACGCAGCCACTCTGCCCCGAGCTGCCCTGTCACAGGGTGAGCCCATCCCCTCACACTGCCAGCCCCGGTGACTGACAGCCTGGGGACACTCCTGCCCCTTGCCCAGGGCTGGAAGGGGGATATTGAGTATCTCACCCAGAGCAGAGCATGCTGACACAACTCATTGCACCCCTTAGAACGTGCCTGGGGCTGAGGTGCAGCACCCCAGAGGTGGCTGCTTCTCCCCCCTGGCTCTGGAAGGGAATTGGGGTGCCTGGCTCAAAGGCAGCCCACCTGGCTACTGAGCCACAGACTGTGGGCTTCCACCAGGGCCACAGTCTGGTTGCTCATCCACAGTTTGCTCATCCATGTAGTTCACCTTGTCCAAGCTCTCCATGAGGAGCATCCTCTGCTCACACCCACGGTCTGGGCACAGCTTGGGATGAGGTTTCTAAATTCCACTTCAGCGCAAAGAGTGCCTGTGAGTCTGCTCCTGGTGTCCAGGGGTGTCCCCGGGGGCTCCTGGAGGAGCAGAGCCCCGTGACCATGGTTGTGCCTGTCCTCTGGACCCCAGAAGGCTCTGAGAGCTCAGTTTGTCCATCCAAGGGTCACCCCCCACCAGCACCTCAGTTATTCCAGTGAAGGACGTGACTTCACTTATCTGCTGCCGGGATTTTTCTGCTTGTTTGTTTTGTTTTCATCCTGGGAGGAGAAGGAGGAGGAGGGTGGTGCCTCCACATGCACAGGGCCAGCCACCTCTGAACCCCAGCGCCAGAAGCCCTTTCCATGCTCTATAAATTTTATTAGAAAATCCGTTTCGCCTGGGGGAGAGGGGTGGTGGTGCCTTTTTTTGCTCCCCCGGTAACACACCATGAAAGGGCTCGTTAAAAGTGAGCTCCTCGCTCTGATAATCCTTCAAGCAGGCAGAGGTGACACATGCTAATGACATTTCCAGCCGGGCTTTTCCCCGGGGACAGCGGCTGCTCTCGCGGCCGGACGAGACACATTGGACGTTGCAGAGGTTGCTCTTGGCTCCAGAGTTCATTTGTGGTGGAGAAATGCCTGCAGGAGCCAGGCAACTGCTGTCTCCACGGCAGGACTGGGAGGTTTTGCCCTCGGTGTGCATCTCGTGGGCTGTCCCGGGGACGGGAGCTGTTCCCGGGCTCTGGCAGGGCTGGGGAAGGTGCGGGGTGCGGGTCCCTGGTGTTTGCGCAGATCCCCGGGGCACAGACCGAGCTGCTGACTGAGGGCTTCTCCAACATTCCCTGTCTACACCAGGTTGTTTTGTTAACCTCAGACTGCAGCTCGGCCCCTGCCAAGGCTCTGATGTTCTTGGAGAACACAGGGCTAACGAGACACCTTCCCAAACAAGAGCTGACTGAAGGAACTGCCCGGCCACTGGCTCAGCAGGCTCTGCTCCCTGCAAACGGGACCGAGGTGGATCTCCCTGCATCTCTGTCATTCCCTCTGTCCATCACTGCCTGGGTTTGGCAGTGGAAACTCTGCTTTTACCCCAAACCGTCTCCACTACTTTCCTGACAAGCCAAACCTGACTTCTGAGGAAGGTCCTGGGATGCAGGTCCAGTTTAAGAGTTGTGAGAAGCCAAAGTAAAAATCTTATTCTGCCCCATCCTGTTGGAAACCCCCGACCAGCTGGAGAAAGGAAGGACCAGGGGTGTTCCCAGGCTGGGTAGGGACATGGCTGGGGCCACCCAAGGTGTGCTGGATGGAAGGCAGACCCTGCTCGGGACGTGCCTGAGCAGTGCTGATATTTCTCCTCTTGGATCCAGCTCTGCAGTGACACAAGGCAGAGATCTGTCAGGAGAATTCCCTCATCCTGCCAGCTTCCCCTGCCCTCAGCAAACATCCAGCCCTTCCCTCACAGAGGGTTTCACCTCAGCCTGGACAGGGACCAGCGAGGTGCACCTGGCCCTGACTCCACCTTTTCTCCAAGGGTCTTGGCCATTGTGGCCCTTGTGGCCAAGAAACATAAGGGCCTGTAATGCTTTGTTGGGCCAGGAATAAAGGGAATTCGTGGCAAGAAGGTTCCCATGTTATATAAGCAAGGAAAGGGGAGTTGTATTTGAACTGGCAGAGGGCAGTTGTTTTCACTCAAACAGAGCCCGGCTCACGGCTGCCTCCTCACTGAGCCCTTGTTCATCTTGGCGTGAGCAGCTGCGGGTCAGGGAGGCAGAGCTGTGGCTCATCCGTGGGGGAGGCAGGGAAGGGGTGAGGTGCAAAGGGCAGGACAGAGCAGCCCGAGCTGCTGCAGCCAGAATGGGGCCGGCGTCAGGCACAGCCCTGCGGCTCTGGAGCTGCCACGGGGCCAGCACGGGGCAGTCCCGGCCGGGGCTGGGCCCAGCAGCTGCCCTGAGCTCCCTCCCAGCCCCCGGCACTCCCGGCTCGGTAGCCCACAGGATCCCGAGTGGGAGCACTCCCAGCACTGCCCTGGTAGGGGTTAGAGCAGAACTTGAGCTCCAGCACAGAGGATTGTCTGGAGCCAATTTTACTGGATCAGGGCTTTCAGCACCTAAAGCTGCTGGGAATGAGGAGGAGCTGGACATGGAGGTGTGGGGCACCACTGGCGTGGCTGCTCAGCACCGTGGGATGAGCAGGGGTGAGTGAGTGCTGCTGGGGGCAGCAAGGAGGGATTACCCCACCAGAGACACACGGGAGGGGGCACAGAGCTCTTCTTTGGCTGCCACCCTGAGGGGTTTCTATACAAACAAAACAGGTGAATGCAGCAGGAGCTGGAATGGGTGTGTGACCCAACCCACACTCTGCATCACCTTTCCAGGAGGCAGCCAAAATGCAGCTCTGTGCCCCCTCCTGTGCTCAGCTCTGCCTTTGCCTCTGCATCCTCAGCCCGCTCTGGGAGCAGCATCAGTGCAGCCTCTGGGCAGCAATCCCATCCCTCTGGTCATGTCAGGGGTCAGGAGGGTGCAGGGCAGCAGATCCACAAAATAAACCAACCAGCCAAGGATTATCCAGAGTTTCCTGTCTAAAATCCTTGCAGAAAACCTGAAGTTGAACTGAAGAAATGAGACATAAATGTGATACTTGGCATAGAGAAGGTTTTGCAGTCCCTGCTGAGTGAACTGTTTCAGAAAGGTCACCAGTGACCTTGGGATTGCAGAGATGTCTCGGGTCAGCTGAGCCCAGGGCCATGGGCTGATGTCTTTCAGATGAAGCCTACAAGGTGTCTCCCATTTATAGCCAAGGAGATGAACCGGTGCCCTGCAGGGAGCTTTTCTGGTTAAACGGGGAACCTCACTAAGGCAGCAAAAAAATCAGATCGAACTTTGCCAAAACTCTGGTGAAAGGCACAAGCTGTGGGAGGGGAATTTTTCCTTGCTGTAGTAAAAAGGGTGGCAGGAGCACCAACAGCTTTGCAGACAAACCACGGCAGGGCCTGGTGACCCTTTCCCACCTCTTCCTCTGGGGTGCTGGCACGGGGAGCTGGGACATCCTCGCCTACTTTATCTTGGGTGGCTGAACCAGCCCGTGTTAAAAGGGGATGAACACCACACAAAGGAGCTCGACTTTGTCTCTGTGCCGTGTGATTCATTCCGGGGGATTACAGGCGCTTTTCAGCCCGTTACCACCTGGAGAGGCAAATACAAGGGAGCGCTGCTCCGAATAGGCGTCCCACCGAGCAGCCTCAGTCCTGCCGCAGCCCAAGCTGGAGGAGGTTAAAAAGGATCCGGGCCGGAGCCGGGCCGGACAATGGGCAGGAGCTGGGTGGGACAATGGTCAGGAGCTGGGCCAGACAATGGGCAGGAGCTGGGCCGCACAATGGGCAGGAGCTGGGCTGGACAGTGGGCAGGAGCTGGGCTGGACAATGGGCAGGATCTGGGCCGGACAATGGGCAGGAGCTGGGTGGGACAGTGGGCAGGAGCTGGGCTGGACAATGGGCAGGACCCGGGCTGGGCCATGAGCTGGACAATGAGCTGGGGCAT
>VZRZ01007004.1:129384-184344 GCA_013398175.1 Climacteris rufus
TGGGCAGGAGCTGGGCTGGACAATGGGCAGGATCTGGGCCGGACAATGGGCAGGAGCTGGGTGGGACAGTGGGCAGGAGCTGGGCTGGACAATGGGCAGGACCCGGGCTGGACAATGAGCTGGACGATGAGCTGGACAATGGGCAGGAGCTGGGTGGGACAATGAGCTGGACAATGAGCAGGAGCTGGGCTGGACAATGGGCAGGAGCTGAGTGGGACAATGAGCCGGACAATGGGCAGGAGCTGGGCTGGACAATGGGCAGGAGCTGGGCTGGACAATGGGCCGGACAATGGGCAGAAGCTGGATGGGACAATGGGGAGAAGCTGGGTGGGACAATGGGCTGGACGATGGGCATTAGCCAGGCCGGACGATGGGCCGGGGCAGAGGGAGGTGTTGGGCTCACGGGACGGGGCAGCACTGCTCGGCTCTGTTAGGACGGGTTTGGTGTCGGCTGCGCTGTCAAGGGGCGGCTCAGAGCGGGCTGAGACCCAGCCCGAGAGCCTCTGAAGGAGCTGCACCTCACGTTATCAGACAGAAAGGGAATTGCACGAGGAGTAAGGTTGAAGGTCGATGGGGCTGAGTTAAACGTGTGTGGTCAGGGATAAAAACCCCTCTGTTCCTGTTTCCTGGTGCAGGGGTTGTGGGGATGAAGGGATAAATGACATCAGGGTGTTATGGGCCGTGTCTCTTCTCCACACTGCTGTGCCCCCCGGTGCAGTGTCTGTGTCCTACAGGGTACACTGGAGTCACCCTGAGCACCATGGGGTGCAGAATGCAGGCAGTTCTGCGTGCCCTGCAGTGCTGGAGCCATGGAGAGCTGGGCTCTCCATCCCAAAGTGCCACCACAGGCTGGGAGCTTGGAGTGCCCACCTCACAGACCAACTGAACATCCCAGACCCATGGCCATCCTTTTCATCTCAAGCCATTCTGAAAGCAACAGTTCTTGCACTCAGGCAGAGTCCCTGAGCTTCAGTTTGTATAATGTTTATTTGGGGCTGTTATGCCTGAAAAAATTGGATTTTTTTGATTATTTGAACTGTGAGCTGAGTGTCAGCAGCTCCAAAGGTTGTTTTCAAGAGTTTACTGCTGATGAAGCTTCACTAGAAGCAAGCAACCCATATCCTTAGGGATACACAGCCCTTGCAGTCTGAGCCAGGAAGGAGGCACCCAACACCACACACCCCTGGGGCTGGTGCTCCTCAGTCCTCCAACCCTCCCAAGGGCTCCCAAGGAAAATGGCACATTTGGGGGAATGCCTGACACAGGGAAGTTCCTGCTCCCCTCCTCAGCCAGCGCTGCACAGGCTGGGGTTCCACAGTCCCTGGGGTTCCACAGTCCCTGGAATTCCATGGTCCCTGGAATTCCATGGTCCTGGGGGTTCCACCATCCCTGGAGTTCCACAGTCCCTGGGGTTCCACAGTCCCTGGGCATTTCTCCTGCCCATGCAATGCTGGCCACAGCCACTCAGGGAATGGATCCAGGACTGGCACCAGTGATGAACGACCCAGCAAAACTTTAAAACAAAAAAGGAGGCCAAAGTCTTTTTTCTCAGCCGGGATGCTCCCCATGCAGTTGTCCAAGCAGAGGCACCTGTCTGTGGTCATGCTGCTGATGAAGAAATTGCCTCCATCACCCAGGAAGGCATCAGGGGCATGGGCAGGACTTCTGCCTGGCCTCTGAGTGCCACGGGGATACGGCATCCCCAGGACACTCGGGGTACTCCAGCCCCTCTGGCAGCAGTCCCAGTCAGAACTGCACCCACAATGGTCTGGCCATCTGCAGGAGCAGCCCCTGGGATGAGCTGTGTGGCTGGAGAGCTCTGCTCTGTGCCACCCATTTCAATCCAGGGAAAACTCTGCCCTAGGGACCAGCAGCTTGACTGCCTGCCCCAGCCCAACCAGCAGTGAGGAGCTGCAGCTCTCCCTGGGCACAAACATCCCCATCCCATCCTGGGCAAGGCTCTGAAGTGGCATTTGAAGCAGCATTTGAATTGTGTGTGCCCCTGAGCAGCACAGACAGCTCCAAGCTGCGGGCCGTGCGTGCCGGTCGGAGGGAGCAGGGAAGCATCCCGGGAAGGGCTGGACGTGTGAGGTGACAGAGCTGTGCCCAGAGGTGGCACCAGCTCAGTGCCAGGCTGCAGCACACCCTCTGATTTCAGAGCCTAAGCGTCAGTTTAGCTTAACTTGTCAACAAGAGCAATAAATAAATCCCCCTCACTTGCACTCCCTGGGATGCTGCAGCTGGAAGGAGTCTGAGTGCTGTTTTCTGAGGGAGAAGAAAGGTTTTCTCCATGGGAGGGAACGTGCTTGGCCATAGGTGAAGAAGACTTGAGCTCCTGAGGGAAGGGACATCACAAAGAGCTTTAGGCTGATAGTCCAAGCCTGGTTTCAAAAGAAGAAATGTTTGTCCTGGTGAAGATTAGTTGGTTTTTCTGCTTATGATTGGAAGTTCACAGGTCTTTCAGGTGAAAACACATCCAAATTCCAAGTGGAGTCAGCAACCACCCCACTGCTGAGTGCCAGGGCCTCAATCCAAACCCCCACGGCAGCCAGAACTTGCTGAGGGCCAAACACAAGCCCAAAAGAACTTGAAAGACCTTCAGCCACGAAGGCAGGGCTCAGAGCCATGTTCCCTTGCCTCTCAGCCTCTCCTGCCACACCACCCTTGCCTGGGCTTTGCTCCTGTCCTCTGGGTGTGACAGCAAAGTGACACTTTGGTGTCTGTCATGGGCTCATTTTCCTTGTCTCACCCCGCAATCCCTGTTTTTGTGGTGTTTGAAGACATTGTTTCCTGATGTAGGAATATCCCCGAGGGCCCGAGCATTCCCTGACATCAGCGGGAGCAGCCCGTGGGCTCACAAACATCTGGGTTCCTGGGAAATTCCACGTATTCCTGCCGGGATTTCTGTCTGTTAACGCCTAGAAAACGATGCTGATTTCCTGCCATGGGGATCAGGCTCCAGCCCAGGGTTATTTCCAAGCCTGCAGCGAGCTCAGAGATACAAACCATGGCAAACAAGGGTTTACAAGCCTCGTGTTCAGCACTGGGCAAACCACAGACAGTTCAGAGGTTTGGCTCAGCACAGGGCTCACCCCAAGGCAGGCAGTGAAGGGAACTGATGTGCACAGGAGCACCCCGAGCTGCTCTGGGACTGGGCTGGGCTGGGCTGGGGATGGCTGTCCCACTCAGCTCTGGAGCTGTGGCCCATGGGGTGGTACCAAGTCCAGGCAGGACAGAGGCACCACCACCCTGGGGACACGGCTGGGCTTCCCCGTGGAGGTGGTGGAGCTCTCCAGAGCAGCTGGGCTGGAGAGCCAGCCAGGAAAGCCTCTGAGGGAGACAGTTTGCACATCTGCCCCTGCTGCAGTCAGGCTTCTTGGAGTTCAGAGCCTGGGTCTCTCCCGCTGCAGGTTTGCCTTGAAGCAAAGGCAGAGGTAGGGCTTTGCTTCAGGCAGCTCTGGGGTGGAAAGGGAGGGTGCTGGTTGTCACCTCCAGTCTGGAGGGCTCTCCCAACCCAGGGCGACCTTGGTGTCCCCAGAGGGGAGCCAGGAGTGGGCGAGTGCTGCTGGCTCGGGTCAAGCTGGGAACTGCAAAAGCTTTTCTGTCTGGAGGTGGGCTTGAGCTCAAGCCTGCTTCCTTTTCCCTGCCAAAGCATCTGCTGTCCTGCACACCTCCCTTCCCCCTTCCTTGCAAGATTTCAGGCCATAGAAATGTTTTATCTGATCCCCCACACTAAAGCTGCCTTTGGTTTGATTCTCTGTGGTTTGAGATCCTTCCTCTGGTGACCTTGGCTTTGCAGTGCCCTTTGACACCGGAAAACCAAAATATTGCATTTCAGAATTTCCCAGATGGGTATTTCCAGTGACCTAACAGGAAAATGGGCATTTCTTTACAGCTCCATCACCCCAACTTCGTGAGCAGCTCCAGCTGGCCCCAAGCTGCTTTAATAATTGATAATTTATTTGGCTGGAAATGCCCCCAGCCAAGTTGGGATCCCGCAGTCTTGGAGCCAGTGGGTCTGGTCCTGTGGTGAACCCTGAGGTCCTGTGGTGATCCCTGAGGTCCAGCTGTGATTCCTGCAGTCCAGCTGTGATTCCTGAGGTCCAGCTGTGATCCCTGAGGTCCTGTGGTGATCCCTGCAGTCCAGCTGTGATCCCTGCAGTCCTGCTGTGATCCCTGTGGTCCAGTTGTGATCCCTGTGGTCCTGCTGTGATCCCTGTGGTCCAGCTGTTATCTCTGCAGTCCAGCTGTGATCCCTGCAGTCTAGCTGTGATCCCTGTGGTCCTGCTGTGATCCCTGTGGTCCAGCTGTTATCTCTGCAGT
The DNA here is from genome assembly GCA_013398175.1 of Climacteris rufus. Lineage (NCBI taxonomy): Eukaryota > Metazoa > Chordata > Aves > Passeriformes > Climacteridae > Climacteris > Climacteris rufus. Next base: position 133,708 of record VZRZ01007004.1, read on the forward strand.
CCAGCTGTTATCTCTGCAGTCCAGCTGTGATCCCTATGGTCCTGCTGTGACCCCTGTGGTCCAGTTGTGATCTCTGTGGTCCAGCTGTGATCCCTGAGGTCCTGTGATGATCCCTGCAGTCCGGCTGTGATCCCTGTGGTCCAGTTGTGATCCCTGCTGTCCGGCTGTGCAGCACCACAGATGTGACAATTGGGCTGTACCAGCTGTGAGTGTGCAGTGCCCAGAGTGGAGCCTCTGAAGCAGGAGCACTCCTGAGGCTGCTGGGGCTGGGCAAGGCTGGCTGCTCCAGGGACACAGCAGAGCTTTTGACCTGGCCAGGGTAGGACCTGATGTGCCACCAAGGGAGGTGGCTGTGAGAGGATCATCTGTGACAGCCACATCACCAGTGCATGGGGGTTCCTGTGGAAGCTGGGGGTGGAAATGGAAGATGATCCCACTTCCCAGGTCAGACTTGGGTTTAAATGCTGGTCTGTGTCTGCTTTGTCCCATTAAACCTCTGTCCTTGTGCAGCCTTGGGCTGTGGGTGGCACAGTTTGCAGCAGGGTGGGGGACATAGCCCCCCTCAGGGGTGACACTGGGGAGCTTCAGAGTCCCCTTCCCTCTGACCCCCCACCAAAACCCCTCCTTGATCTGCACTGGGCACCAGCAAGTCCTGGGAGGTGTCTCCTGCTCCTGCCATGCCACCAGGAGCCCAGTGCCCACAGCAGAAACCCAGGGCCTTTGGACAATGGACAAGCAGGGCTGTCCTCCTGCCTGGAGACTCAGGGGAAAAGGGAGCAGCTGAAGCTGGAAACACCAGGGAAATCTCTGGCACAGCAGCACCAGTGCTCGGGGCGTGTTTCCAAGCTGCTCAACATCCCCATCCCCAGCAAAGCCAAGGCAGCTCCCATCTGCCAGGATCAGGCCCTTCCCTGACTGGGCACTGTGATGGAAAACCTCTCCAAGGCCCTGTGAAGTCACTCAGCCTCGCTTTCTGGCCGTGCTGGAATGCATTAACCAGGAGTTGTTTTGAGGTCAGAAAGGAATAAGTTGTTTGCAGACAATTGATGTTGTTATTAAAAACATCCACGGGAGAGAGGAGGGGGAGGGAGGTCCTCTTTCCTGTTTGGGAAATAGTTTCTCACTGCATCCATCAAACGAAAGAATTCTGTATGAAAAATTAATTTAGAAAAAAAGAAGTTTCTGGGGCACACGCGCCTGAAAATGAACCACAGCAGGATCAGAGGTTTGGCTCAGAGCAACATCCAAGACTCAAAAGCACAGGCCAGATTAAAACCCAGGACTGCTCCCAGACTGTTGCTGGAACTGGAGGAAATGCAGTTTCCTTAACAGAAATGCAATGTCCTCTCTGTAACTTTTGGGCAAAATCCATGAACTTCAGCTGAAGCCTGAGCAGTCTCCCACTGAGACAGACTCCATCTAAGCCTGGCACAGCAGCTGGACTGCGGGGAAGTGGGGATCAGTCAAAAAAGGAAAAAAAACCCTCAGATGGAGGGATTAGGCTGTCACCCTGCTCCACACCATTCATCTCCCAGCCCAGGGCAAGCAGCTTTTCCAGCCCTGGAGCAGTGAGATGTCACCTGAGGTGTGCCTGAGGAGCAGCCACAGGATGTGGCACTGCCAGCTGTGGCCACTCTGTCCCATAAGAGCCAGGTCACCCTCTTGGCACTTTTAGCACCTCGTGGTCCCTGGCACGGGGCTGGCCTGGTCCAGCTCCCCCTGGTCCCAGCCACTCTGCAGGGTCACACATGGCATGGATGGGGGCAGGACAGTCTGGACATGAGGCAGTCCCATGCAGTCCCTGGCAGGGGTGTCAGTTATGGGTGTAACTCCAGGGTATTTTGGGATGGGAATCTGTTCTTGGCTGGCTTCAGGATTTGTAGGGCTCAACGCCTTCCTGTGCCGAGGCTGTCCCTGCCCAGGTAAGCCCCCAGCCATGATCCTCCTTGCTGGCCCTGCAGGGCAGTCACGGACCAGGCTCAGACCCAGGACAGAGTGAATTCCTCTCATGGTGGTGGGAGGGGCAGTTTTAGGGACAAAGTGGCACATCTGGCACGTCCCTAGGCTTGAGTGGCACAAAGCCATTCCTGAGCATCCTCTTCACCATTGCCATTCCCGGGAATGTCTGCACAGTCAGGGGTAATTGCCCGTGATCAGCTCATTAAAGGGTTCCGAAAAAATCTGCCTGGCAGGCTCAGGAGTGTGTGGTGGCCCCAGGGCAAAGGAGAAGGTGGCTGCTGGGACTCTCAGGGTTCCATCACACCCCATCCTCCTCTCCCACCCTCAAGAGGCTGTCAACCCCTTGGCTTGGGCCTGGGCTGTCTCGTTGTCACCGCTCTGCTCCGGGGTGGGTTTTGGCAGTGACCCTGGGGGTGCAGATGTGACCAGGAGCGGTGGCAGTATCTGCTTGGCCACAGCCCCGTGGAGAACAAGGGGCTTGGAAAATGTGGGTGATGTGGCCTTGGGAAAGGGGGCACCAGAGGATCCTTCTGTCCCCACCAGGGAACCCACTCCCAGGCACTCCCATCCCTCAAATTTTGGCCAAAATGAAGAGTAAAGAGCTCCCACGGCTGGAAACAGCCTTTGCTGCCCTGAAGTCTGTGCAGCTTTATGTGTCTGTGCCTCCATGGCAAGCTCCTCTCCAAAGACCTGCCCATTTGCCAGGAATGCTGTCACATCCAGGGATTAACCATCCTCTTCACACAGTCCCGGCCTCCCCTGCCTGTGTGAAAGGAGCAGCGAGGGCCAGGCTGGCCAAGGCGGTGTCCCTGGGCCATGGCAGGCGGGGCAGGTTGATCCCAGCAGAAAAGCTGGGAAATCCCTGTGTTTGAGTAGCTTTGATCTGGATTAAATCCCTCAGAGAGAAACAGAGGACCAGCCTTCCTGGGGCTGTGTGTTTTGACTTGAAGCCATCAAAGTTTGCCCTGAGTGACCCCTAAACGTGAGCAGGCAGCTGCGGCTCTGGGCTGGGCAGGGAAGTGCTGCTGCATTTCCAGGTGCATCGTCCTTGCCCGAGGGAGGCTGCAGGGCCACACTTGGTGCCTTTGATTCAGGATTGAGATGTCTGCCTGCTTCATCCTTGGTGGTGCTGGGTCAGTGGGATCACTCCCACCACAGGAGCTGAGTGTCCTTCCCGGGATGTCCTTTGGTGCTGGTGGTGTGTCCATACCCACCCAATGGCCTTGGCCTGCATCACCAGGCATTTTTCCATCCATGCCCTCAGGACTATGCCTAAACACTGGCTTAAGGTTGAGGAGACTTGGCTTGGAGCCCTACAATAGGTCCCATGACCCCAAAGAGATTCGTTTCCAGCTCACTGATTTTTCCTGCAAGGAGCCTCACACCTCTGCTGTCCCACAGCTGCTGGGAGGGATGAGCACACACAGACCGTGGGCTCCTGGACATGGTGCATCTGAGGAGCACCAGGGCAGCTGAACCCTCAGGTGACAGCCCAGCATGTACAGCAGCCCAGACCCGTCCCTGGGCTGAGCCTTCAGCCAGCACAGGCTGGCACGAGTCAGCTGTGAAGCAGCAGGACAGAAAAATAAGGAATCCCATGGCAGTCCCAGGGAAAGCGAGGAGGTGAAATGCTGTGTTCAGGTGGACATGGGTGTGGGACCCCCGGGCTGACAGCTGCCCCTTGCAGAGGGTGGGATGTGAGTGATGGGGTCTTGATGTCACACGTGGCAGGACAGTGCACGACAGTCCCATTCCTGCGTGGGGTTGTGGTGTTGGGTTCCACGGAGACCTCACAGTGGGCAGGGGATGCTGAGCTCAGCCCGCCCGTCCTCCCTGACCGACCCGAGCCCAGCACAATCAACATTTTTACCCAGAGCCTGTTACAGAAAACCATTAACAGTAGCACTGCTGCCCTGATAAGGCAGGATAAACCTGTCAGCTTTCGATAAAACTCCAATCTGCAGGAAAACAACATACACCCGTGCCTTGCCAGGGAGCCCCAGGAGCGCCCAGCCTGGCCGGGAGCAGAAAGCCGCGGTGTGGGGGCAGCAGGGCAGAAGGATCCTCCCAACACCTCCCTGAAATGCTGTCATGTCCTCGCCGGGATAGCAGCAGGGAGGTCAGGCACATCAGCCGGAGCTTTCCTTCTCTCTCAGATGCCCCGATAGTGTCCCGGAGATAAGATAGCTCTGTTTACCCAGGGCACAGAGGGGAGCTTTGTCCACAGCCCCCAGGGTGCGAATATCCCCGAGCAAACACAGCTCTTCACACCTGTAGGGCTTTTCAAAAGCCAGCCCGGAACGATGCCGGGTCCAGGTGACTTGGGCTGGGAGGTGGATGCTCACCCCATCACCCACTATGATTCGTGCTTGGACTGTGTTGCAGGATTAGCTCAGGCTTTGCAAGGCTTGGAAGAGGAATTAAAATCCATCTCTGCTGAGGTTTCTCAGCTAGACCCGAATTTTTATGCCATCAAATATCTTTCTGCAGTTCCACAGACAATTCTGGCTCCTGTTACTCAGAGCTCTCAGCCTTTGCCACATCAAAAGGCTCCCAGGGTCACTCTCCCTACTTCAGAAAGGGAAACTGAGGCACGGCACAGTTGGGCAGTTTGGCCAGGATTGGACAATGGCCAGGATTGGTCCATGGCAGGACCTTGTGTGCATCTGGTGGTGTTTGTTCGTGTGCCAGAGCACAGGGAATGGGATGGTGCAGCTGTTTGGCACCCTGGGATGGCCAGGGAAGGGTGTGCCCACGCCTTGGGACACGCAGTGGTGGCCAGGAGTGGGTTGGAAAAGGGGAGCACTGACCCTGCTCATTGCCTTGGCATCAACAGCTGCTGAATTTTGGGGTGTTGGTAGAGCAGAAAAAAGGGCAGAGCAGAGGGAGCAAACCCTGTGCCAGTGATCAGCTTCCCACCCTCCTTCAGCCGTGCACTGGGGGGTGGATGGCCCCTGCTTTCAATCCCCTGTAGAATTGATTGATTGATCAGCGATTAATTCGCAGCAATCTACTGCATTTTATTGGCACAGCAGGAAGGTGTGCTGGTGCCCAGCCCCAGGCTCCTGGAATGGTGTTTCCCATGCACACTCCTGCCTCACAGAGCTCTTGACAGATTTGATGGAGCTCAGGCCCTTCCAGGGCTGGTTCTGGTGAACTGAACCAGCCCCAAGTGATTAAGGAACTTCATCGCCAGGAAAACAGAGGGAATCACCATGCAGGGAAGATCAAGACTTATTTTGGACAAGTGGTGCTTGATCTCTGCTTTGGGAGACACTGGTTCTTCTCTGTGCAAGGGCTGATGCAAGAAACCAGTCCTACAAAGCACTCATCTATTTCTGAATGCATTAATTAATGTAAGAGAGTTAGAAAATATTTTCCAAAAGTGGGTGACTCTCGATTTCAGCGCTGGGAGCTTAGGGTGACTCATGGTGTTGGTGTCTTATCAGGACAGGTGTCTTATCAGGACAGGTGCCTTATCAGGACACACTGGCTTTGCAGCTGGGGATGGCACAGGCAGAGAGGAGTGTTCCTGCCTGGCCTGGTCTGGCCTCCAGCCTGGGAAGGGGAGCTGTGCTGGGATGGGGAACTGTGCTGAGATGGGAGCTGTGTTGGGACGGGGAGCTGTGCTGGGAGGGGAAACTGTGATGGGATGGGAGCTGTGCTGGAATGGGAGCTGTGCTGGAATGGGAGCTGTGCTGGAATGGGAGCTGTGCTGGAATGGGAGCTGTGCTGGAATGGGAGCTGTGCTGGAATGGGAGCTGTGCTGGAATGGGAGCTGTGCTGGAATGGGAGCTGTGCTGGAATGGGAGCTGTGCTGGAATGGGAGCTGTGCTGGAATGGGAGCTGTGCTGGAATGGGAGCTGTGCTGGAATGGGAGCTGTGCTGGAATGGGAGCTGTGCTGGAATGGGAGCTGTGCTGGAATGGGAGCTGTGCTGGAATGGGAGCTGTGCTGGAATGGGAGCTGTGCTGGAATGGGAGCTGTGCTGGAATGGGAGCTGTGCTGGAATGGGAGCTGTGCTGGAATGGGAGCTGTGCTGGAATGGGAGCTGTGCTGGAATGGGAGCTGTGCTGGAATGGGAGCTGTGCTGGAATGGGAGCTGTGCTGGAATGGGAGCTGTGCTGGAATGGGAGCTGTGCTGGAATGGGAGCTGTGCTGGAATGGGAGCTGTGCTGGAATGGGAGCTGTGCTGGAATGGGAGCTGTGCTGGAATGGGAGCTGTGCTGGAATGGGAGCTGTGCTGGGATGGAAGCTGTTTTGAGTAGGGATGCTGTGCTGGGGAGCATCTCCTCACCAAAGAAGCAGCAGCTGAGCAGCAGTGGCTGAGCCCAGGCTGTGGAGCTCACGGGACAGCCCAGAGCCTCCTCTCCAGCACAGCAGAGGCTCAGTCCCGCTCTGCCGGGTGGGAACGATCGTGCTGAGCTGCCAACGACTCCCCTGAGCCAGCTCGGCCTCGGAGAGAAACCAAACCCTTCCCGAGAGCCGTCATCTGTCAAGCTTGGGTTGCTGTCTGGCACCTCGAGCGGCCAGGCTGAGGTTTGTCACTCACGGGAAGGGGAGGAGGCCGCAAGGAGCGCTCCCAAAGCCACCCTGAGCTCCGTCTCCGAGGGAGGCACGGGCTGGAGCAGCATCTGCAGGCACAGGCAGCACCATCTCCCAGGCAATGTGTGACAGAAGAGAGGGGACCATCCCCTGGAGAGTCCCCCTCCCTGGAGCTTTTGTCCACTCTAACCTGGCAGCAACGGGGGATCTGCCTGCAGGATTTCCCAGCTCCAAGGACGGTATCTTCTGGGTAAGGGTCCTCTTTTCCTGGCTGCCACAGGGATATGAGGTCTGAGGGGGTGTAAATACACAGCTAAAGCCAGTGGCACTGCCCGGGATGATGAAGCAATGGGATCCTGGCAGAGAGGAGGGAAGGCAGCATCAAACCGGTGGTGGGGAAAGCACAAAAGAGCCATTAAAGGAGAAAGTGGTGCAGCCTCGGGCTCCAGAGGGAAATCCTGCAGGAGCCGGTCTTCAGAGAGGTGTGTTTAGTACAGTGGTGCCTTGGTGGGGATGCTGCTGGCTTTGGGGAGGGACGATCAACCATGGGTTGTGCTGAGCTCCGTGCCAGGCTCCAGCAGCAGCAGGGTCCCTTTGGAAGTGGGGCTGGCTGGGGCTGGTTTAACAATTCCCCTGGCCCTGCTCCAGAGAAGATTGGGAAATGATCTGGGGTTAAAACAACACAACACGTCCTGAACACTGTTTATGAAGTCAAGCCCAGCACAGCCCAACCTCACAGGAGGCTGAATTAGCAGGGACCCGGCACGGGAGCGGCATCACTTCGAGCCGGGTCTGCCCTGGGGGAAGCACAGCCCGAGCTGGTTTGAAACCGCCTTGCATTGCTCTCAGCCCGGCTGTGGGGAGCCATGGCCAAGTTTCCTGGCTCCCTGGGGCACTGATGGAAGCAGAGCTAAGGCTGTTTGTAGCCCTGGTCCTTCTGGGCTGAACAGTTTCAATACAGATTTGAAAAGCTTTTGACTCCTTGCTGGGCTGGTTGCATTATCAGCCTTTTGCATTTTGGGTAACCTTTGCTCTGAATGAGCAAATTCTTTTAATATCTGTTTGTGCTGTGGCTTTAACACTCAAATGACTGATCCCTCCTGGATCAGAAATGTAGGAAAGCTGACAGGAAAATGCCGTGGGCTGGGGCAGTGATGGCCTGGATGTGCTGCCTCCTGCCCCTTGGTCTGGGCTGGAGCATCACCTGGAGGCTTGGGGTGCTCAGCCCCACCACGGGCCCTCCTTTTGAGCTGCAGGGTTCTGGTTTTACAGAAACACAAATGTATTGATGGGACCAAGCACTTGGGGACTCAGATGAGGATTTTGGCAATTTGAAAAGCATCCTCTCAACCTGCAGCTTTTCAGAACTGCCCTGAGGTCATCAGGCTGGACAGGTAAGAGGGAAACACCTGGTGTGGGGTAGGGAGAGGAGAAAGGTCTTGGAAAGCACCACAGCCCCTGGAGCAGTTGAGGGAAGCTGCTGCTGAGATCTGAACCAGATAAGAGGGAAACCACAAGGCCAGAGTCTAAGTGGGTAAATTGGTCCCAAGTGGATTCCCCTCGGACTCTGAATAAACACTGACACTGAGGGAGCACCTTGGAGCTGAGCTGGGGGGACAGAGTGGGGGCTGGGGGCTATGTGCTCTCTCTGATAACCCACGGATTGCAGGGTGAGCTCTCCCATCAGCCCCTGCCTTTGGATGGCCTCTGGATGAATTACGGGATGCAAACAATTCATTTCAAAGGATTGACAATCTCAGGAGACTGGGTTTGGATGGTGCAATTAAACAAAGCAAGCCGATGACAGGCTGGTATCATCTCCCAGACTGAAATACAGAGTTCACTTCTTGACTTTTCCCCTCTCAAAAAAATGAGAAAAAAAAAAGTATTCAGCTCTTTCCAATCTGAAGCTTATCTACAAACTTTCTGCACAACATCTGGGTTGCAGAGAATATCTCCTGGCCAAATCCAAATAAGATCCTGGTCACAGCTTTAGCTGGATGTGCTTGTGAGGGCCATCACTCCACTGGTCACGCCTGGACCTGGGTGTGGGAGCAAAGTGCCAGCAGTCAGCGCAGGACACGGGCCTGGCACACGCTCTGCCCCCCCCTCAGAGCAGCCCTCAGGTGAGGTCACCTGGAGCTCTCATCCCAACTCTGAGGTGGCTCTCCAGCCCTTGCTGGGGCAGACTCATGATGAGGCTGGAGGTCTGATCTTCAGTCAGCTCCCACAGGTGCTCCAGGCTGGAGAACACCCCGCTCCAGTCTCAGGGCAGCGATGGCTCCTCCCAGCACTCCAGATCCACAGGAAGGAGGGCAACCTACAGCCCATTTCCAGGCACTTTGAGTACAACCGTGTGTGCTGCACCAGGGCAAGGCTGGCTTTGTGCTTCCCATCCTGTATTGAGTAAGACTGCTTTTGTTTTGGGATAAAATGCCTTGGGTGAGAGGCCAACACAAATCCCAACATTTCAATGCAACACAACAGGCTCGCAGGTTTCTCCTCCACCCCCGTGGCCTGTTGATGGACACTCAGCTGCCTGGTGGCTTTGCAGGAGCCATTGCAGGTCACTGGACATGTCCCCAAGGATTCCAGGCAGGAACACAGGAATCAGCTGGGCCTCGCGGGCTGCCCGCAGCTGTTGGCCACGTGTGCCGGCTGGCAGTGGGGAGAGCTTCGCTGCCCAGAGATTGTTCCATTCTGGCTCAACATTTGAATATCTGGGAGCTGTAAATCTCCCAGGAGTAAGTCTTGCTCTTGTTTCCTGTGGGGCCAGAAAAACCATGTGTACAGCCAGGAAATACCTAGGGAGATTTTGGTGCTCCGGTCCAGGCTGGAACTAATAAACATGGAAACAGTTATGAAAATCTCTCCCTCCGTGAAATTAATAAAAACCTAGGCCAGACCCCAGTCCAACAGGTTCACGTGGCAGGTTAAGTTCCCAGCAGTGTCCGTGGCTGTTGGCAGCAGCCCCCATGGCCCATGGGCTGGAGGATGGACAGGAAACCACAGTGCCTGGGTCACAGCAGCTGCTGGGTGCTCTCCAAAGGGATCTGGTGCTCTTGGGAAGAGCATTGGTCTCACCACACTGGAGAAGAGTTGATAATTCTGAGTGTTGACAATTAACCCCCAGCAGCTGATTCAACAGGCCTTGTTCTTTCCTCTGTGGGGTTTGACCTGTGAACAGCTCTGGACTTTCTCCCTATATCTGTTCTCAAAACCAGAGACCACATTTTGGGATTTGGCCATGCCAAGCTGTCCATCTGCTGCCCAGTTTGGATGGCCACTATTTTGTCTGTCTCCAGGTGTTGATGGACCGCTGGTTCACCATGGACATGCCTGGGTTACCCCTATTGTCTGCTGGGGTGAGGGCAAGCCCCAAAGCACATTCATGGGTTGAATCTGTCAAGCTCTGCTTTTTAGCAGTGGCTTCTCCTTCCCACTCTCCAGCATCTGCTGGAAATTCACCCTTCCTGCTGATGGGCCTGACGATGTCTACAGCAGAGCAGGGATCCATTGGGAAGTGCTGATGGATGGAGGTGAACCTCAGGCAGGAGGGATCAGGGTGGGTTGGCACTGCCACACTCAGCACCTGAGAGTCAAGCAGGACAAGCATCCCCTGCCCTGTCTCTACAGGCTTGGTTTTGAGCTTGGTTTTGAGCTTAAGGGGGACAGTGAAAATCAGATTTTCAGGGAATCCAGCTACAAAACTCCATCAGCTCTGACCGAACATGTCCCCCATTTTTCAGTGACTTAGAAACACATCCAAGCTTGAGCAGTTGTCAGACACAGCAAAAGACACATCCCTAGCAGAGAGCAGTGTTTTTCTTTTTAAGCCTTGGCTTCAAATATAAGGGCGATAGATTTTCTTTAAGGAAATAAATCCCCAAATTTGTTAGCATTGGCACAGCGCAGGATTTTTTACTCGCCTTGTTTCTCATTACCAGATGAATCATTTTCACAGGGACTTTTCTAGAAATCTTCAGCCCGACTCAGACACCCTGTCTCAAACATTTCAGCCCAAACAGTGAATGTGGCTTTTATTTTTATGGAAAAGAGAATGCGGGTCTTTTCATTGGAAATCCCAGGCGGGTGTAAATGTTCTGTTACCAGCTTGGGCTTCAGTGTCCCAGAGAGTTGTTACACTTTGCAGAACCAACGTTGACAGTGGGACATTTCCAAGGCCTCTCTGTCCCTGAGGCATGCAGGGATTTGGGAACTGGCAAAGTGAGAAGTGAAGGGCACTTGAGTTGTGCAGACTCCTCGGGGAGGTCCTGAGTCACTCTGATGACATCTCATCCAGAGCTTTTCCACAGAACTGCCATTCCTGAGGATTCTCAGACATGGAAAAGTCTTCTGTTCCCTAAGCCCTTTTTGTGCCGAGGGGAAGATGTCCTCAGTGTGTTTCTCCCCAGGATCCCTCCCTCTTGCCTCACCTACAATTGCAGTTTGGCCATTCCTTGCTCTCAGAGGCATTTGGCCTCATGAGGAGTAGTCAGAGTGCGAGAGGCTGCCCAAAAAGCCTTCACCCCCAACAGAGGGGGGTCCCAGCAAGGATGGGGCTCTGCCTTTCCCTTCTTTCCCCCACCACAGTCCCCAGTTGCTGTTGCTGCAGGCCAGGTCTGTGGCTCTGCACCCGTGGGCGATGCCAGCCACAGCTGCATTTTTGTGGTGTGTCCACACACTTCCCTCCATCTTTCAGCTCTGACTGTCAGGAAAACCTGGGCCTGGCGCAGACCTTGTGTCTCCCCCTCGCAGCCACAACACCCCCATGGATTTCCCCTTGCCTGAGCCAACCCAACCAACTTCTGAGCCCCCTCCTTACTCACACTCTACAGCTCACGCAGATGAATTTTCCTGAGCAAATGTTTTTGTCCAGCATGGGCCAGCTGGGGCTGTGGTGGGTGGCACTGGGCCACACGGGAGGGCACAGGGCCGCCTGCCCGGCAAGGAAAGCTGGATCCAGCTGCTCAGTCCCGATGGATCCAAGCTCCCAGGGCCATCTGTGGTGGCTCTGCTCTGAGGGATTTGCCATGGTATTCATCCATCCTTGGCCATTCTGCTGCAGGAAGCATGGACAGAAACCCTCTCCCCATCTGGGCAGCATCCACAGCCCCCAGGATAGATCCCTGCAGGGCCATCCCATTCATGGACAGAAACCCTCTCCCAGCTTGGGCAATCCATAGGTCCCAGGAGAGATCCCTGTGAGGCCACACTTCCCAGGATAATTCATCGGGCACAGCCCTGGCAGCCTGTGCTGGACTGGTGGGGTCCAGTGGCACGCAGTGGTGTGAGAGCTCATCCACCAGTTCCAAGTTCATGCCCAGCTGCTCCAAAACCTCAAACCAGCTGGCAGTGGCTTGAAGGGACACTGTAGGGAACCTGGGACCCCCTTCTGCTGTCTCCATGGGGGATTTCTCTTCACTTCCCAGTCCAGCAAGCACACAGGTCTCTGCTGGCTCTGGCTGCCTCACCTCTGTTGTCCCCTCTCTTTGACTTAAGGGTGGCTGTTTCCTTGACCAGTAAGGTCCTCAAAAATAACATCCCTGAAGATATTTCTAGGGGTGCCCTGGGAGCAAAGCCCCCCCAAGATGGGCTCGGGCAGGATGTCCCTCTCAGGTTCCAGGACCGTGCACACAAGGATTTCTCCTGCACAGGAGAAATAATGGCTCAGGCTGAGCTAGCAACTTTCTGGGAAAAAAAACTTGTTTGGGAAAAGGATAATTTTAAGGAGACTGAGACTGTTCATAAATTCAAGTCAAATTTAGAGATTACTCTCAGCCTCTGGATTCTTCCATCCCCCCCTTTTCCTTCCCCCCTCCCCCGAATTATTGTTTGCAAAAATTAAAACAAAATGTTTTGGGGTTTTCGTTTGTTTAAAAAGCAATTTGCATTTTGAAAATTGCCAAAATATAAGCTTTGGGAGGGTGGGGTCTTTTGAAAGGGCAGCATTGTCATTGCTGAATGAAAACCACGGAGAGGAATTCGTCCTGGGAGACGCAGGGCGCTGGGACACGGGGCCCGGGGGACGCGGCGGCAGCACAAAGACCACAACCACAGCTCCCACCACACAGCTCCAGCCTGCTCCTCCATTCATGTACCTCCTTTCCTTCTCCCAAATGCAAAATCCTGCCCACCTTGACTTCTTTGAGGGATTCATTTGACCAAGTCACTGATCTTAATGTGGAGAAGGTTCTGCGGGACTTTCTCCACCCGGCTCCAAATCGCAGCTTTCCTCTTTTCCTCTCCAACCCTCTCCAGGTTTCTGAACATCTGTGTTTAAATGAAATCTGGTTATGCAGAGCCGAGCCTGGCAGCTCAGGTAGAGACACTCTGATGAAGCTCTGCACATCTGCGCACAATAAAGTCAGGAAACAAAAGGCTTGTGAGGTCCTTGGCAGAGTAAGAGAAAGAAGAGAGCAGGAGACAGCAGGACTGGGCTTAGTGGAGCAACTGGAGCCAAAACTTTTCATCAGAGAGATCTCAGGACCTGGTCCATGTTTTGGTCATAGCTGGGTCTGCAGCCCATGCAGGGGTGTGCTCTCCACCAGGTGGAAAGCAAAGTGTGGGGAGTGGAGGTGATGCCAATCCAGGGAGATTATTGTTATTGCAGCCAGCAAAATGTTCATAGAAAGAAAAAATCGGTTGCTAAAGATCCGCTTTAATTCAGGGAAATTCAAACCAAGAAGCAGTGGCTGAAAATTAAAGCCAGGCCAAGTCATGTTAGGAACAAGGCAAAAGGCCTCAGCACAGCAGGGGATTAACCTCGGGCCAAGGGGGAGGGCGGGCGGGAGCCACGTTTCCTGAGCGCCTCTGTCCAGGGAAAACGTGGCCAGGGAGCCACAGGCCCTGGGGACCGTGCACAGATTCAGGACTGGGGTCCAAAACCATCCCAGGCTGGGTCCAGTGATGTGCCTGGGCAGTGCCCACACTCCAGAGTGATGGATCCCATCACGACGTGTCCCAGCCTTGTCCCCAGAAGGACTTCCTGACGCCTGGATGGGTCATTTCTTGCATTGCCCCAATTCCTCCTTCCCTATGTGCTATTGTCAGGAGAAAATAGAATGTGCATCAGACAAAGCCTGTCCCACTGGGCATCTGCAAACACACCAGGCCACAGGCAGAGCTGCCAGCTAGCCCGGCTGGTGGCCAGCAGTGCTCAGCACCAGCCACTCTGGGTGAACACAGTCAGTGATTTCAATTAAAGCCACTCTCCCTCAGTTTGGGCCCTTTTGGCTGCACAAACAGGTGGATCAGGAGGAGGTGGATGATGGAAAAGCAGCCAGGTGCCTGGGGTTAGGAGGGAATCAGCGCCCTTGGAGTGCAAGTGGAAGGAGGAGGCAGAACTGAGCCGATGGAGGCAAAAAAGGCTGATAAGTCACAGTGGAGGGGTGGCTGTCCCTCCCTGGGTATTTGTGGGGAGCTCGTGCTGGTCATGGAGTTGGGCTGGACCAGACCACACGTTCTCCCAGCTCATTCCCTTCCTCCTTGGAGGGTTTACTCCCCAAGACATCTACAGTATTGAGGTTGTTCACTCTGGATGAGGACAGGGATGGCTGTTTTGGGGAGCTCCTCACAACTCATCCTGAGGTTCAGCTTCTTCCCTTCTTCAGACACTGGATTTTCCCATCCCTGGAAGATCAATGTAAAATGGATCCTGGGGGCTGTGGGTTGCTCTGCACACTCCACTTATTCCTCCACATTCCTGTGCAGCTCTGCTCTGATAGGACCAATGGAAATATTAGCACAGAACTGGAGAAAATCCCCAGAGTTCTGTTTTCCTGGCTTTGCAAAAACATTTCTGCTTATCAAGCAGCCCAAAGAAATGCGAAGATTTTCACTTGCTCTTCGTGTGGGCTCAGCTTTGAATTTTAAAAAGGGATTTGCCAATGCAATCTTGCAAAATACTCCAGTGCCAAGGCCAGCTCTCCTAAAATACAAGTTTTAGGAGGAGGTGAGCTTTCATTCTCTTGGGTAAACATGCATTTCTGACAGATTTGAGGAAGACCTGAGTTTTCTATGAGGCCATGCCACTCCCTGGAGAAATGTCTCCTCGTGTTGATCAGCAGGAACTAAATCCTGTGGTTTGTAGCACCAAAGGCAGAGCTGCTCGTGAGCCTCAAGGCTTTGAATGACAGAGATGTGCCCACAAGGTCACAACCTACAACAAGGATGACCAACCCTCAGACTGAGGGATTTAAATCTTTTTTTTCCTCTGCTTGAGCCAGGTCCTGAGGCTGTGCCGTTGATACAGGTGTTGCCTTGGGGGTTAAGAATGGCCAGGATGTCATTCTATGTCCCAGCCCCCATCCATGCCTGGGGCAGGCTCTGCCCTGAGTCCTGCACTTCCTGCATGCCCAGGAAAAGGGTTTAATTTTGGTCACCTCTGTAAAGCAAGCATTGGGACTTTAAAAACCCCAACTCCTTCCCAAAAGCTTTGCTTGTGCATTCTGCAGGGCAGGAGCCACCTCTAACCCCTTTGTGCACCGCGTGTGGTGGGGCCGTGGCGGTGGCTGGGGCTGCTCAGCACGTGCGAGATGAGGAGAAACCAGAGCTGAGCGGCTGCTCCAGCGAGGCACAGCAGGCTGCTCCTCCTGAGGTTTCCATGGAAGGGGGAAAACCCACGAGGGGGGACACCGAAAGTGCCTGGTGCGTGCTCCCGTGCTTCTTTCAGCTGCTAAAAGTGCAGCTTCAGCACATGTGTCTGCGGGGCTGGGCCAGATCTGAAAGGCAGCGGTTCCCTGTGGCTGCAGGAGCGGTGTCTCGGGGCTCCCTGACAGCCAGGTCCTGTTTTGGAAGATGACAAATGCTCTCTCAGGCTGGTGGGCTCATCCCAGGAGGGAGAAACCGCGGCTCAAAGCCACGGCCCCGCTCCGTGTCAGGAATCTCACTCCCTCCCGGCTGGCAGAGCGTTCCCGGCCGCTCTTGTCACCAGCAGCACGTTGGTGGCTGCTCCTGCTCCGTCAGGGTGCGGTGGGGACGTGAGGTTTGGCCTCACCGCGTCAGCCGCAGGAATTCTGACGGCAGAGCACGGAGAGAGCGGCTCCATCCCGCTGGGTGCACAGGGATGGGGGCTCCGCTCTCCCCTTGGCTGTCACGGCGGGTGTCAGCTGGGGATTGTTCCCGAGAAATAATCCGGAACTGCGCTGTAATTTTCTGGGTTGAAATTTGATGATTAAGCAAATATAGCGTGGCTTTGTGTGGGGAGAGCACCATAAGGTAAACAGGAAGGAATGAGGGATTAAGATGTCTCTGCTCTGAAGGAAGGTGACAAGCCCGGAGCCGTGACACCTTGGTGCGGAGCCGAGGGGCCCAGCTGTGGGCTGGCATGGCACAGCTGCATTGTTCAGGGGTGAAGAGCAAATAAAAGCCACGGGAAAAGAAAACAAGCTATAAAATTCTCGGCAAAGCACAGAGCCCCAGCAACTGCCTCTTGATGGCCCCGTGACAGCTCCGGGGAGAGGCAGGCGAGGGGTCGAGCTTTTGAAGTCCTTCAGTTGTCCTTTGCAAAGGCCCCCTGTTAAAATAGTCCCAGTGTTGACTTTGGGCTGCATATGGTGGAGGAATTGGACATCTCAGTCACAGCAATCAAAGCAGGAGGGGACTTTTTGGAATTTGGCTAACTGGGTGTCAGGCCGGCTCTGTCCCAGGCAGGATGGGGGATCCACGGGGAGAAATGAGGTTTGTCAGCATGGTCAGGGCTGCAGATGAGTAACAGAGTCTATGCTGTGGAAAGCTGAGGAAGAAATTAGCTGGGAAGGTCTTGAAATGATATTTGGAGCTCAAGCACATGTGTCAGAACTGGTGAGAATGGGAAAACTGGGAAGGTCAGGCAAGTGATGATGGAAAGCCCTTCCCACAGGGACAGGGGGGTTCCTGGGGTGTTGGGAAGTGGGGATTTTGCACAATTTGGGGGCCTTTGCACTGAGCAGTAACAACACAAAACAAGGGTGGATGAGAAGGGAAAGAAGTGGTTCTCATGTGGGGCAAAGTGTTTGTGACCAAGGAGCTGGAGGAGCTGTGGGGGTTTGTGTGCTCCATTCTCTAATTGTGGATTGCCTCCTCTCCTCACACCCCCCCGTACCCAGATTCTAATCCTCATTAGGAGCAGGGAGAGGCAAAGCCGTATTTTCTGCAAGTCAGGACACTGAAACGTGGCCTGGCAACCTCAGCTTCCCCTTCAAAAAGCTGGGCCCACCACGGGTCAGAAAGGGACGTGGGGGAGCAGTTGACTTCCCCCAGCCAGAGGTGCCACCAGAGCCTCCACCCCGTGTCCCCCGCTCTGCCCGTGCACAGAGGGGTTGGCAGCACTTCCCTGGGCTTGGCACCTGCCTGGCTGGGCACGGATGGTGACAATGGTGACAGTGTCTTTGCCTCTTTGCCTCTCTCAGCCTGCAACTGCAACCTGCACGCGCGGCGCTGCCGCTTCAACATGGAGCTGTTCAAGCTGTCGGGGCGCAAGAGCGGCGGCGTCTGCCTGAACTGCCGGCACAACACCGCGGGCAGGCACTGCCACTACTGCAAGGAGGGCTTCTACCGCGACCTCAGCAAGCCCATCTCCCACCGCAAGGCCTGCAAAGGTACCGGGGCAGGGCTGGGCTGGGTGGGGATGGTGCAAATCCTGCTTCTGCAGCCCCTTCCTGCAGCCCCCGCGTCCACGGCTCGTCCTCTGCCAAACTCCTCCTGCTCCTCCCTCTTCCAAATCTGTTGGAAATTGCTTTTTTTGCCACTTGGAATGACTTTTCTTGCCCCCACATTCCCTGCTGTCACCTCTCCCTGGTCTCCCCAGCCTCCTGTTGAGGACAAGGCCACTGAAATACAAGTTCTCACTGCTGAGGATGACTTCAAATTATTTCAGGGTTTATCCCTTATAAATTGTGCTTCATCTGCTCCTACCTGGCCATCGCTCATGTGAGGGCAGAGGGGCACAAAATCTCAGGTATGGGTTGGATGTAGAATTTAAATCAGCCTCCTCCAAGCCCCATCTCCAGCTCCCACTCCTCAGGCAGAGCTGAGCCCACGCACAGAACTTGTCACTCCTCTGGACGAGGAGAGAACAGCAAAAGGGGAAACGAGTTTATTTTGAGCTCAGAGTTTTTTGAGGTTTCCTCATGTGGCCGTGGAGGCGAGCTGGGCTTCAGCTGGGGCGGGAGCAGCAAGAAGAGCAAATCCTGCAAATGAACCTTTTTAACTCTCAGCCGGCTGCTGGAAGAGATGGAAATCCTGAACCTGAGGTGCAGTGAAAGGAATCAAGCAAACATTCAAAAGCCAGATTAGAAAATGCTGGGGTTTCCCACAGAAATCCTCAGCTCTTTTCTCTCTAAAGATTCATTTCAACAAGAAATAGAAAGCTTTTTGGCTTCAGCTGGGTATTTTTGGCTGGGAAGTTTTGGGTCTTCAGCATTTTCAATTTTTTAATGAAAATGCTGGTTTGGGTCTTTTTTTTCCTTACTGAAAACAGACACATTTTGCCAAAGCAAAAAAAGAAATCCCTTCTTCAGGCAGTCCTACTCCCACTTTTTTTACCTTGTACAAACGATTCCAATTAAGAGATTTTTGCCCCACCCTGCACTGAGGCTCCTACCCAGCTCCAGCCGATGGTGGGAAGGGAACACAGCCTGTGGGTCTGGAGGGGAGAGGAGCTCCCTTTTGTGGTCTGAGGAGCCAAAAAGGAGAGGTGCTGAGGGGCTGAACAACTTACATGGTCCCCCACTCCAGCAGTGACCTGCCTGCCATGCCTTGCCTCTTGATCCCAGAAGGATCTGTGTTGGAATAAAATCCCTATTTCTGCTTTCACAGCAGATAACAGCTGCAGTAGCAGTGTTAGGCTGGGGCAAACAAATGGACATTGGGAAGGCAGGGCTGGACAGGGTTGCAGCCAGGCATCCACCATGGTCCATTCTCAGCACTGCTGATGTCCAGACCCTGATCATCATTTACCTCCCAGCTCCCCAGAAAGGGTTTTGGGGTGCCCCAGGGGGAATTCCCCCTCTCCCTAAGGACAGTTAACTCATTCCTAGGGCTCCTGTTTATCCCAGAGCCTCCCCTGCATGGGATCTTCTGGGGTTGTGGTAGGATTTTGGGGAGATGGGGGCTCTTTGTCTGTCGTGGGGTCACTGCATCCATAGGGATTTCAGTCCTCTGGGAACATGGAGCAGCGAGGGGATGCTCACATGGAGGGTAGGACAGATCCCATCCTCTGCCCATCTCCAGCTTTTCCACCCTGGGAAAAGGCAGTCCCTGCCCTGTGCTGGCAGTGGTGTTCTGGCTTAGCCCTCTCTGTCTTACTGACCCTGGCATTTTCCAGGTGCTCATTCCCGCTTTTCCCAGCTCTCCTCCCTGCCCAGGCAGCTGTTCCCCCTCTCCCTTCTATGCCTCCTTGCTGTACCCTGGCCCTTCACTCTCCCTGACCTCTCCATCACAGCAGATCCTGCCCAAAAACCCAGCCGGGTGGCACCTGTAGGTGGGAAACCTCAGAGCCACTCTGTGCCTCAGTTTCCCCAAGCGACCACCGGGCAGACACGCACTGATCCTCCGTGAGTTTTTCCGGCTGAATTCCCCGGTTGCAGGATCATTCTCTCCATTAAATCCTCTTTGCCATTGTCCTTTTCCCATCCTCTGCCTTCTCCAACCGCTCCCGCACTTGAAATCGGAGATGGCCAAATTTCAAAGCTGCTCCAGCCCCCCGTGGTTTGTAACAAATCTGTGCCCATCGGAGCCGAGGGACACAAAGGTTTGTGGTGACTGCGGCGGGGCAGGAGCAGCGCCCGGCTCGCAGCCCATTAGCGCGATTTCACAGCCCCGAGCGGGCTTTGTCGGGCTAAATCCACCGTCCTATACAACTGCGGCGAAATGAGCTTTCCTACAGCACAGGCATTCCTTTGAAAACTCATTTTCCCGAGCTCTGTTTAGGACACAGCGGGGTTTATGTCCCCTCTATTTTTCTCTCCTGATTCAGGGCTTGTGCTGAAATAATTGTTGAAACCAGGCAGGTTTAAACCCAACCCCTCCTGTTTCACAGCTCCAGCCGTCTCTCCATTGCTAACAACATTCATTTACCATCCCACCAAAACAACACTTGCCCAGAGCCTCATCTCGACTGAATGGATTTAAAATGAAGGAATTAACCATCCTGTAGCATCTGCCACCTCCCTCACTCTGCAGTCTCCTGCACCCAGCAGAGCCATATTTTCTCTATAGAACTTGATTCTTTCAGCCACCACCTCACTCTGATGATGCCCCACACACAACACCTTTAAATAAAAGCAGCTCACAGAGCCCTGGTGCCTCGGGAGCTGCCGAGGAGCTCGTGGCTCTCACCCAGCCCAGCAAATGCTCCATGAAAGGGCTGCCAGAGACATTTTTTTTTACTAATTCAACTCCATTAATTCAGCCTAACAGACACATCCAGCTAAGCTGCCTCTCCTCTCTCTTGCATTCCTCATCTCCCACTCCATCCCATGCACGAGGTGCCTCAGCTCATAACACATCTGATGTCAGCAAATTGAAGGGGCTGGAGTTGCATTGTTTTAAACGGTTGGTTTGGGGTATTTATGCAAAGATATAACTTGGCAGAAATGTTTGCACAATGCCTACTCCTATTAAACTCAGAGAAAAAGAGAATTCCACAAACTTTTGTACATGTAGCAGGGCAAGGGGTGAGGCTCAGGCAGCAAAAGGTGAACAAGAAGCAGAGCTGGGCAAGACCCCCTGCCAGTGCAGGGCTGCTTGGCTCTCCAACAGCCAAACCTATCATAATTGTTAAAGAAAAGGTTTTTCTAAGCACCTGAAGTTCAGATCAGCAGCACAGGCATGAGGAGCTGGGCTTTAAGGATGACTTTTCCCCAATGGATAGCAGTGATCCAGTCGTGCCATGGGCTTTGCTCTGTGTTTGCTCCCAGTGGTTTCCTTGCAAAAAGGACAAAAGCCCAGAAGTTGTCAGTGCCCAGAGATGCCCAGTGACAGAGCCACGCCAGGCAGGCCATGGCACGGAGGCTGCAAACCACATGCAAGGGAATTGATGACAGATGGAGCAGGGATATTGCATGGAGTGGCAAGGCTGGGTGTGTGCCAGAGCCTGCCCGGCTGGAGCTGGGAATGGAGCTGGGAATGGAGCTGGGAAGGGAGCTGGGAATGGAACTGGGAATGGAGCTGGGAATGGAGCTGGGAAGGGAGCTGGGAATAGAGCTGGGAATGGAGCTGGGAATGGAGCTGGGAAGGGAGCTGGGAATGGAGCTGGGAAGGGAGCTGGGAAGGGAGCTGGGAAGGGAGCTGGGAATGGAGCTGGGAATGGAGCTGGGACTGGAGCTGGGAATGGAGCTGGGAAGGGAGCTGGGAAGGGAGCTGGAGGATGTGGCTGCTGTGGGTGGGTGGCCAGGCAAGCCCAGGGACACCAGGCCAGGGCTCAGGCTCCCCTGGCATTCCGAGGTCAGGCTGCACCGCTGATCCCTGTGGGAGGAGTCCGACGGCCCTGCTGCTCCTCAGCCAGGGGAAGGGCGGCTCATCCCAGGGGCAGGGCAGCAGGATGCCTTTTGCCCTGGCAGGCACATCCAACCCCTGGTCCTGTGCACAGCCCTTAGGTGTGGGAACTGTCCCAAGTAGCAACAAAACTCTGGATATAAGAAATTTTTCATGTTAATTTTTTAAGACTCAAAGGCAAATTATTCCTCTTTTCTCCCTGGTTTTTGAGAAATCACCAGGAGCTCCCAACACACTGAAGCCCTGCTTCCAGCTCCTTCTGCTTTCCCTCTGCTCCAGATGATGTTGCAAGTGAAATTCCACATGTGGGCCCTGCAAACCTTCGTCCACCCTGCTCTGCCATGGGCTGCTGTAAATCAGGGCCCTGGTGTTGGTTCTTTTGATTAAATTCCCTCCTGATATTTGCCAGATTATTGGCACTAATGTAATTCCATTGGAGTAGAGAGTCTGCAGGGTTTTATAGCCTGGCTGTAAAACAGCTCTGCACTTTGGGGAGAGGCTTTACACACTCTTTGATGAAAAGATGACAAATGAGACGTGCTCTGAATGCACTTGTGCTGAGGCTGCCAGTGCAAACCCCTCGTGCAGGGACAGGATTTGGCACCTGGAGAGGTCACATCCATTAGGACTCCATGTTTTGGTAAGAAATGGGATTCTCTGTGTCCCTGGTGCTGCTGCAGCCCCACTGCTATGCCAGGCCTGCCGAGTTTTCCATCTGTGCTGGAGGATTTCAGGCCTCATGCAAAGCCCAGGAAGCGCTCCCAGCCTGCCTGCCCATCCTGGCTTGCACCCACCGAGGGCCAAGGCTTTGACATTTGTGTTTTGGAGGCAATTGGGGTTGGAGCAGAGGGAGGGTGAGCTCTGTCCCCATGGGCTCAGCCTCCAGTCCTTGATTTCATGGGTGCAGATAAAGGTTTTCTTCCCAGCCAGCCGCAGGCATTGAGTGGGGGGGACTAACTCAGCCAAAGCCTTTTGGCTGCGGGTGCTGCCTGCAGAGCAGAGCAGAGCCCCGGGTGACAGGGACAGTGGGACGAGTCCCCGTCTCTCCCCACTGACTATAGAGGGAGCTGCGTGACCAGCTTAGAGCTGAGAGCTCATTCCCTCGAGGCTGAAGCCAGGGGAGATGGAACCTCTTCCTGCTGCCCGGATCCCACTGGAAGCTGGGGTGCAGGAGGCAGCGGGGGGAACACCCACATTAGGCAGCAGAGTCTGGGAATGGTCTCACTGCCACCAGTGCTGTCCCACTGCTGGTGTCCCCATGGAGGACAGGGACGTCCTTCTGCCCATGGTTTCAGTCATGGTCAGCATCCTCCCAGCCTTGGAGATGTCACCACGGTCCCCAGTCCACACCTAGGGGGTAGCCAGGCTCACAGCTAAAGCTTCCCAGGGACACGGGCATGGCCTGGCTGGATCCCCCACACCAGGGCTCCGTGGTGGCTCCTGGCAGGGCTCTGTCCCCAGCCTTTCCCTGGGCTCAGCACAGCTCTGCCCTTGGTGTCACCTCAGCAGAGGCTGAAGTGCAGCCCCAGGGAGATGCTCCTCTCTCCAGAGCAACCTCACTTGGGTGCCCATCTCTGGTCCAGCTCAGCTGTGGTTTTAAGGCAAAGTCCAAGATGACACTTTCTAGGAATCCACCCCAGGGAGTTGTCCTTAATGATCAAACTTCCCTCCCTTCCTTTCCTTCTTTTCCTCCTCTTTGGAGGCCAGCTGGAGCTGCTCTTCAGGTGAGAGAGGAGCCAGCCCGTGCTGCTGGCAGGGCTTAGGTTGAGCTCTTGGGTCAGGGCTTGGTCACCTCTGAGACATCACAGCCCTGGAGAAAGTCCAGACTTCAATTTCTCTCCAGGACTGTGGAGATTCTCTCCCACTGCCACAAGAACGATTTTCTAGCTGCATTTCCACCCTGCCTTTGTCAGCGCTGTGCCTGAGTCACCCCCTTCCCCAAGGCCCCACAATTCTTTATATCGATATTATTCCAAGCCCTAAGACCTGATTTATGGCTTCTTCATCTAAAACTTGTCATCACAACCCCCAGACACACACAAACCACTCGGAGAAAGTTTCTAGAAATGCAGCTTGAAGCTGTGGGAGTGTCCTGGGGCAGCACAGGAGGCTCGAGTGCCACTGCCACCAAGTGCCACCTCCTCCATGGCACTGCCAGGACCCAGGGCAGAGCTGCTCCATTCATCCCCTTGGGCTGGAAGGGTCCCAGATAAAAGAAGGGATGTGAGCATTACAGAAACACTTCAACTGTTTTCATTTGTAGTGTGAAAAGAGGAGCAAGCAGTGATTTTCTGTTCAAATGAAGATTGAGCTCAACACAAGGCATCTCCCTGGCTGTGCCAGCTTTTTAAAAATCCATTAAAATCCACAATTTTCATGATGGATGAGCAGATACATCAAATTAAGCAGCTGCCTCTGTGCAAGGCAGGGCAGGCAGGGTTTGCTGGGTGACAGCACTGGAATATTCCTGTGGCAAAGCCCAGGACTGGGACACTTCCTCATTTTTTTGAGCCAGCTGGGGCTCCGTGTGGGCTGGCAGAGCACCGAGGGCATTGCCATGAGTGAGGAGGCTCTGCCATCCCCAGCCCAGATGAGGAGCATGTGCTGAGGGCCTCTGGTCTGCTGCAGCCTCCAGAGGTTGGTTTAGAAGGTCATTCACAAAAAAATCCCCAACAACAAAAAAGACAATTGAAAAGAAAATGAGGAAAAAGAAGAAAGACAGAAGGGTTTGTCTGGTGATAAGATCAGAGCAAAATCACCTCCATGCCAAAATTATTCCCAAGCTGCAGCTTGGGGCTCCAGGAAATTCAATCATTCCATGCATTGCTCCCATCCAGCACTTTTTCCTGTGGGATTTGACTCCTGTGCCAGCCAGGACTCCTGGGACTGCTCTGGGCAGACTCTGTGCACCCTGAGGAAGGGGAGCTGCTGCTTCCCTGGGCCCCAGTTCTCCTCCAAAGAGCCACATTAGCACTTCCAGAGCCCCTTTTGGCAGAGCTCCTCTCTCCTAGGAGAATCTTTTGGACTTTATTGAGCTGGTCCAACAAATTCGCATTTAAAGGTAAATTTGAAACAGAGCCAGTCTCTTGGAGGGGAGGTCAGCATTTTGATATCTTCAGATAGGCTGAGAAGACAAAGGGACATAACCAAGACAGCAACTCCCTGGGCAGGGCCTGAGCCAGAGCACAGCCCTGGTGTCCCCAGTTGGGACCCCCAGCCCCACCAGGAGCACCCATTCCCATGGAGCTGCTCCCCTGGGCCCCATCCCCATGGATGCTCTCCCATAAAACTCCCACCAGCTGCTGCTTCCATCCCAGTGAGTAAAACCAGGAGCCTGGGCAGCACCTCCCAGGACACTCCAGGGGAGCTGGGTTGGATCCAACTCCAGGGACCTTCAGCACAGGAGGCAGGAACAGCCCAGGAAGGGATGAGCTGAAGAAAGGGAAAGAGGGAAGAGGAAAAGCTGTGGCAGAACCCCCCAGAACTCTGTGGGCTTGTGGAGTTCAGGGCAAGGCACAGCTGATCCAGGCAGCCAAAAGGTGCCATGAGGAGCATGGAGGAGGCTCCTCCAGAGCCCCTCAGAAAGACCTTGAGTTCCCATTTCTGCCTGGAAACCACCCCCAGCACCTCCAGGGGGAAACACAGCTCTCAGCTGAGTCCCAAATCCATGGCAGACATTGGGATGATCCAGCTTAATAGGAAAATGCAGACAGTGTTGATGCCCTGACAAGAGCTGGCTCTGCATTCCTGAAAAATCACATCCTGGCAATGCTGGTGCCCAGGAGGAGTTTACTGGATCCACTGGGGCTGACCACCTTCCAAGCTGTGGTTTGGGTTTGGGTTTCCAGCAGAGAAACATCCAGGAGCAATCCTGGAGGGCAGGTTGGGACTGTGGTTTTTCAGAAGTGGCAGCGGGCGACACAATAGAGGGGAATTTGCACTCTATTAAAAAAATAAAACCAGACTCAACCCCAGCTCTCCATCTCTGGTCTCAGACTAGGAACAAAAGTTGCTAAATTCACTTGCATAGCCAAACCTTTGCGTATCTGCAAGGCGGAGGAAAGAAAAGGAATAATTTGCCTTCCCCATAAATGTTTTCAAACTATTGAGATAATTTCCTGCTCCAGACCAGTTCTCAGGAATGGAAAGTCCTTCAGGCTCTCAGATCCTGCTCATCCACACACTCTGGTTTTCAGCATACTGCACTGAAAAGGCTTTTTTTTTCTGGTAGGAAAGGATTTATTTTCCAGTTCAACATACACTGCTCAGAGCATCACAAATCAGGGATTTGTGCCCCAGGAGCTCTCACTGGGATTGTTCCCTGCTCTTGGGGGGCTGGGGACTGTCCCCACTTTGGATGCCTGAGTGCCCCCAAGGGCTGTGCACACTGAAGGGATCCTGCTCTGCAGAGCTTTTCCAGCTTCCCCCTCATCTTCTCCACTGCCTCCTTTCCCAAGGTTTGTGGCAACCTCATTATCTCCGAGACTTTTGCTCTGCTGCCAGGTTTGATCTTCATTATTAGTGGGATAATGCACTTATAGGAACCTCAAGAGCCAGGCTAAAAACACATCAGGAGCAGAAAACGTTTGCCTTTAATTTTTTTTCCCTCCATAATAGTATTTCCAACCCTCTCTTCCTCACACAACATCTCCCACGAGAGCAGGGTGAGCTGGGTTTTGCTTCAGAGCCATGAGGACACCGTGCCCAGACCCCACTGAGCTGCTCTTGGCCTGGTCAGAGCTGTCCCTGTGGGTCTTGGAGCACACCTGACATTTTTTGATGGAAAAATAAAAGGGATGACATCCTCCACGGTCAAATCCAAGTCTTACCAGCAAAGCAGGGTGAAGGAAGGCCTGATGCTCCACCTCAGCATCCCTGGCAGCTCCTCCAGCTCTGCTGGAACCACCCGGGAGTGGAGCTCTCAGTCAATGGGGGAAGTTTTAACAACTTCTGAACACGGGAATTCTCGAGCATTTTGGGAAGTGCTGCCATAATTGTCTCATTGTGTGTGTCACTAATGCCTGCCCACAGTGCTGCTGCCCAAAAAGTGGATTTATTGCCGTGGTTCAAAGGCCCCTCCGGATTAGCGGCGACTCCTGCTCAGTGGAGGCTTTGTGGGCCCCGTCTGCTCCTTGTTATGGAGAAGACAAAGCCAAGGTCTAATCTGTGAAATTTGGCCCAAACTGCAGGGCGCCAAAGCCCTTGGCTCCCCCGAGTGCCAGTTCAGGAGGGAGAAATGGGAGAGCCCTGAGAAGCGGCGCAGGAGGAGGGACGGCGTGAGACACCCACAGATTATTTGGCTCTGCCCGATAAAAGGAGGAATTCATGTTCTGCTGGCAAGAAACCTTTAAATCTCCAGGAGAATGTGCTGAGGGACATTGTGCATGAACATGATCCTTTGGAGAGCTAATTCCAGCTCACAATATCGCAGACAAGCTGACGAGCTCATTGCAAAGCAGTTAATGGTTAATATTTAAAGTCATTATTGGTATTCAGAGTTAACAGGGAGACGTTTCAACCTCTGCTTCTGCTTAGCAAACCAGCCGGGGCCAGACTGGGTGGGTGCACAGCGAATTCCACAGCTTCTCTTCCCCATAAATCCGTGGGATTTGCAGGACGTGCTGCCCGTGCTGGAGATGCTCTGGCAGTGGCTGTGGGCTCCCCGCAGGACGCTGTCCCCAGGGCCAGCACAAACCCCTCCTCAGCACTCAGGTGCACAGGTATGAGCTCACATTCCTCATCCATGGACACATAACCACGGTAGGGATCCAAAGCGAGGAGCCCTGCTCGGTTTGAATTGATTTCCCAAAGACAGAAGCCAAAGAAAATTTGTAAAACCTCTTTGGGACCAATTCAGTGCTGGGGTCACCTCTGGGATGGATTTCAGCTACAGGGGACAGCAGGACCCACCCCAGGAGTTCTCACACCTTGTATTCCCTGGGAAGATGTGTTCAGAGGGAGCAGGATTTAAACTATGTGAGTTTCTAAAAACAGTGGAGCAGGAAAAAAGCAACTGTACAACAACAAAAGAGCTCACTGAAGTAATAAAGTCAGAGCCGCCCCTCTAAATACTAAACCATCAGGCTGAGATATGTTGACTGCAGCAGGATGTGTTATTGAGGTAACAGGAGAATTTAAGTTGAATTTGTTTTGACATTTTGACAACAAACCTGGGTTTGTTGCAATTTTTTTTCCAGGAGAAATTTTCGTAGCCACGTTTTTTTTACTCCCTGAAGTCTTTGGAGGAAAGAAGGGAAGCAACCAAAGGGAAACAAATTGTGGCTGTGATTCTGGGAAAGCATTTAAAGCCTGGTTAAATATAAATGTGCACCTAAGGCACATTGGCTACCTGGAACTTGAATCCATACTTAAAACTGAGTCTGACTTCCAAGTACAGGAACCTTCATCAACGAGTATTGCAAATTAAGGGGGTTTTTTTTCAGCTTAATGCTTTGCAGGGCTCCTGCTCAGTACAGAGGTCACTGAAGCCCTGTGAGGTTTGTGATCATGGCACATCCAGGGTGACAAGAGGAAATCTGGACACCCTGTGAAATCCAGCCTTTTGCTCTTGGCCAGTCAAAAGGATTTTTCATCACCCTGAAAACCTCCCAAGAAAACAGGAAGATGCTAATTCTCCAAAAATGCAGATCTTTTCAGGTGCCTTCTCAATAAAGGTCACACTTGAGGAGAGCTAAGCCTGGAGATTTATCCCTCTGTTTACCTTTCAACACACGTGTGTGTGGAGATCAGCAGCTGGGAATACCTCTGCCCAAACACCAGCGGTGGGAAAATATTTGCATTTTGGTCATGCTATTTGTCAGCCTTTGGTGGGGCAGAGCCACCTCAGCAAGTTCAACCCCCTGAACTGAAAAACCGTGGGGTTTTCATCCCATGCAGGGCCCTAGGATTTGCTGCCAGGTGTTTTTTAGCCCCAAACCTGAGCTGAAGCACAGAAAGGCTTCACTGGCTGGGCTGGGGTGGAGGATGCTCTGCCTCAGCAGGTTTGCACAGAAAACAGGGGCTTGGTTTGGAAGCTCCAGACAGAGATATAAAACTCCACGCCAGCCAGTGCTGCAGAGCTTGGCCCCAGGGGAAATCTCCTCCTGCCTGCAGGCACTGAGGAGCTGCCTGGGAGTGCTTATATCCGTATATATATTAATCCCAGCTAATGTAACTACAGATGTTCTCATTCAGAGCCCTATCTAATCCTGTTGGGCCCTTGCCATGGTGTCTCGTAGCAGGAGTTCTACGAGTTAATTACGTGCGGTGCAAAGAAGCATTTCCTTTTATCATGGAAAAGGTTGCCTTTTCAACGCCCTGAATGTCCCTTTGTTCCTGGGCTTTAAGGACCAGTGAAGAGGAGCACCTGTCTGACCTTCCCGGCGCTGTGCATTGCTTGGCAGCCCTCCACCGTCTCTTGGCAAGGCATTCCTCATCTTTTCCATGGGTGCTCTCCGTGCCTTTCACTGCGGCTCCCCAGCTGAGGACGAGCTATTGATTTCTATAGTGCCCTGATATGAATTCCGTGTTCCTCTCTCCCCCTTTCAAAGCACAGCCTCCCATCTTGTGGCTCTTCTGAGCTCCGTTGCAATCAGCCAGATGTTTCATTGACTCCCAGATCTTTTCCTGGAGTGGATGCAGTTAATTGGGACCCTTCAGCCTGGATGAGCCATCCTGTTCCCTCCTGGCAATTATGCAGCCTCCTGCACTCCGGATTTTGGCTGCTCTCCCCTCATCCACTCGGCCACTTTGGGTCTGTCTCGCAGGAGAGCGACGTGGGCTCCTCACATCTGGACCAGCCGAGCTGAAGGTGGCTACCTAAAAATGCTCTCATGCTCTTTCCAGGCCTGGTTATTTTATAGGAAAAATCAGCTTTCGTGAGCAGAGGCTCTGCTGCCCTCAGTCCCCATTCAAACCTCACCACAGATTCCTGCTCCTTCTTTTCTCCTCCACAGCTATCTTTTTAATCAGGAAATCATTTTGGTTTTCAGTAGCAATACCTGGTCATCTCTGCCACACACACTCAGCACATATTTTTTTACAGATTTTTTGAAAAAAACTCAATCCTGAGAGTTACCGCCCTTCCCCCTGATGTTCTGTGGGCTGACAGACTGCAGACACCCCATTCTTCTGCACCAGCATCAGCCTTGTTCGCTTTTCTTCCATATCCCTGTACCCTCACATCCTCCTCTATGGGGAGATCCTTTCAAGCAGGGTGTGAGGATACGGAGGAAAAATCAGCCAGGGAAGATCAGGAGTGAAAACCAGGGAAGTTCAGGAATGAAAACCAGGGAAGTTCAGGAATGAAAACCAGGGAAGTTCAGGAATGAAAACCTGTTTCCTGAGTCCCAAGGTGCCCATCAGAAAGGCGATGCCAAATCACCAATCACACCCCCGCTGCGGCTCTAATGCAGACTTCCCTCAATTTGGGGTTACAACCCAGAGGAATTTGAATTGGATTGGAAAAATCAGCATCAAGCACCAGCAGCTCAGCCCTCCATGGCTGGGGAAGGAGAAGAGCCTGTAATTGCTGGCTGCAAGTGTTTGCACTGGCCAGGGAACTGCAAATTACCTTTAATTGCTCCTAATTGCTGGCGCTGGTTCAGTTTCTGTAGGACAGGGACAGCAAATCCACATCTGCAGACACTGCCGAGACCACCTCCCGCCTCCCTGCGACGAGAGCGCCGGGCTGCTGATGATCCAGGGAGTTTTTGGAAGGCAGAGCAGTCAAAAAGGGGTCGGGCACTGAAGGAGCCCGAGCACTGCTGATCCAGGGAGGCGCAGGCTCCCGTGCCCCAGGCAGCATTTGGGGACAGTGACACAGAGCGTGTCCCCAGCCCGGACAGGAGGCTCCCGGGCCCCAGCGAGGATTTGGGGACAGTGACACAGAGCGTGTCCCCAGCCCGGACAGGAGGCTCCCGTGCCCCAGGGAGCCGGCACAGACCGCCGGGGCTGCTCCCGGGGGGAGCCGGCACCACGGGCTGAGCCCCGGCCCCTCTGCCGGCGGGTCCCGGGTAACCCTGGGCACATCACCCCTCCCTGGTCACACGAGATCCCTCGCAGGAGCTCGGCTGGGGCACAGAGGAGCCAAGCTGGGCCAGACACGGGTGTGAGAACCCCGGGCAAGCTGTGCCGGGCCATTCCCTGCCGAGGGAAGGAACAGCAGCATCGCTCCTCGTTTATGTGGTGTCCAAAGGAGCGCCCTGTGCTCTCAGCCCGGCCTCCAAGAGCCCGAGTCTGTGAATCTTACTCATCTTCAAGGCTTTTTTCCCATTTTTCCCTCTCTCATCCAAGCAGTCCCAGTGAAATGAGCACGATCCTCTCCCCTAGGGGGATCCCTCTCAGGCCGGGTCTCAGGCGATGCCCGGACCCAGCGCTCTCAGCCTGAAACAGGAGTGTTCCTGCCCATCCTCCTGCCCTTTGCCTCTTCTTGGGTAACCCTTCCCTGACTTGCTTATTTTTGTGTTAACTCCTGCCTCCCTACTCTTCTTTAACTCTTTTCTGCCCCGTTCCTTCTTCAGGCTTTCACTTCATGTGTTTTTATTTCCTCTCCCCTGGCAGTACTGGAGCCATTGCTTGGTTTTCCCACCTAAACATCCCTCTGCTCTCTGTGCTCATCACCGGCCATGCTGATTTCACGTTAAAACTTTTCCAGTCAATATAGCTTTAGAAAAGCAGGTTTTCTGCTGTGGGCAGGTTTGCAAGCAGCTGTTTCCCAGGGGCAGCTCCTCGCAGGAGGAGAGCAGGACTTGGACTCAAAAACCCCAAATCAGAAGTGTTAGGAAAGAGGAGAAAAGAAGCAAAAAAACGCCAACCTTGTTGGTTTCTTGAGGGCTTTTTTTGTCCCTCCCTTGTGAAAAATCATCAGGTTTTGGCAAAGCTCCATCTCCTCCCGTCCAGGACTGGTGGAATGAGGGATGGTGGCAGTGTGCTGGTGCTCTGGGATGTCCTGTGTCAGGACGATTTGAACATCCCAGTGCAGGAGTTGGACATCCCAGGCACCACCCAAACCCTGCAGGCTGGGAGCTGCTGCCCAGGACGGGCCAGACTGGGGGCTGCTGGTGCAGGGAGCAGGATCCTGCTGGGGTGGGTTGGGGGGAACCTCCAGCCCAATGCCAGAACTTGGAAACCCAAAACTACTGTGGGGTGCGATCTGTTGTCCCCAAACCACACAGATTTAGGATGTCTCAGAGCCCAGGGGTGCGAGACAAACCAAGAACCATTGCAGGGGCCAGAGAAACACTCATGGGAGTGGATATGCCCAGTTTGGGGGGCTTGTAGGGTTTGAAGGCACTGGTGCCCACAGGGACACTCACACTGGTCCTGACCCACAGCCAAACCCCCCAGGGTCCAGGCAGAGGGGCAGGTTTCCCCCAGACCTCTTTCTGGCAGGCAGCTCCCCTGAGGGGCAGGAGAGCAGGAGCAGAGCTCCCCAGGGAGGGATTTGGCTGGCTCCTTCCCGAGGATGCTGCAGAAGAAAAGGAAAGCTTTCCTGCTTTCCTGCCTCTCCCTGCCACCGCTCAGCAGGGGCAGACCACAGTCTGGCACGGCGCTTGCAGCTCTTAGAAATCAGGGCTGTTAACAAATGTGCGAGGCCATAATCCTTTTGGAGCAGTGATGATAACAAGCCCTTATGCTTTCTTCTTTTTTTGTTTTTTTGGCTTTTCTTCTTTTTGCCTTTTTTTTTTAATGTGTGTAGGGTTTTTGGGTTTTTCTTTTTTAACCAAACAGCTGCGCCGGTAAAGTCCCACTGTGGGAAATGAGATGGTGAACATTTTCAAGTGCAGTATTTACATCCCCTGCCAAACCCTTCACATCTGCCCAGCTCTGCTGTCAAGCCTCCATCCATCTGGCCGGGAACAGCAGGTCCTCCAGCCTGCCTGCATCCCACAAGGGCATTTCCTTCCTGTGCCCTCAGTGCCAGCTGCCAGGGATGCTGCTCAGCGGGGAGGGCTGGGGCGAAGGCTCTCAAAGGACTGGTTTGATTTCTCTTGTAGCGCACGTGGAATGAATTCCCAACCTCTCTGCAGGCAATTGCTTCCTGCCTGAGCTCCTGCGCTGGGGGGTGATGGAGCACTGCTGGGTTTTGTGCCTCTGTAACAGCCCTGCCACTGCTCCCGGGAGCCGCAGGGAGCTGGAACCGCTGGGGTGGGATCAGTGGCTGCCGCTCCCCTCCCCTTCAAATCCTGACCTCAGCACCCGTGGGACAAGGCATTTGTGTCCACGGGTGGGTTCCATCCCCACGCTGCCTGCCCAGCCCTGCCCAGCACCAGGCTCGCCCATCCTGGCAGCGGGACGGGCAGTGGCCGGGCCATCCCCTCTGCCCAGGCCGTGGCCACCCAGCCCAGTGCCCTCTGTTCCCAGCCCGTGCTCTCCCGGGGGCCCAGAGGAGCTGCAGCCGTGCCGGGGTCGCTGCGGCCGCTCCCGCTCCTTGTGCCGTCCCCGCGGGTGCCACAGCCCGGCCGTGCCCGCCGTGCCCTCCCCTGAGCCCGTGGCCCTGTGTTCCCCCCGCAGAGTGCGATTGCCACCCCGTGGGTGCCGCCGGCCAGACCTGCAACCAGACCACGGGCCAGTGTCCCTGCAAGGACGGCGTCACCGGCATCACCTGCAACCGCTGCGCCAAGGGCTACCAGCAGAGCCGCTCGCCCATCGCCCCCTGCATAAGTAGGTGCATCTTCTCTCCCTGTCTGTACATTCGACATTTTCACCCTTAAAACTCTGCAGGAGCCACTGCCCAGGCTGGGGGGCTGCTGGACCCCACAGCGCTGGGGGCAGAGCTGCCTGGGTCCTCCTGCCCCCCACGCTGCCCGCAGGAGGGAACAGAACCCCAAATCCAGCAGCAGCTTGCAAGCAGCTCACCTGCCTTCTTGGGAGGGTTGTGTGAGTGCATCTACAGCCCAGTTTGCAGGCAATTTGATTCTGCTTCACGGAGCAAAGGTGTCCCAAAAGCATATTTTCCTTGGGGTACCACATCAGGTCAGGATACTAAGGCAGATCACTACAAATGGGTTTTTCTTTCCAAAATCACTGCTGCACTGGCACAAAGCTCAAATCAGAGGAGCTGCTCATTTGATGGAGTTGCCATCACATCTGGTAACACCTGGATTGCTAAAGAAGATCTTGCACTCCCAAAACCCTCCAGAAACAGGGGAGGTTTGAACCTTTGCTGCCTTGGGTTTGCTTTGCCATTTGCCTTCCCAAGGCTGCTCTCACCCTCTGCTCCTAAACCCACAGCAGCAAGCACCAGATACAGCCCCCAAAGGGTCTCTGCTGCACCATCTGCTCTGCAAACACCCAAATCCCCACCCAGGCCCTGCTGAGCTCTCAGTGCCTGGGCAGGGTGGGATTTACCCTGTGCCCCTCTCTGCTGCCTGCTGGATTTGCTGCTGTTGGATCATCCAGTGGTTCATGACCTTGTGTGACATTTCTACCCACCCTGATGGAATGTGTGTCTGAGATGGGATGCGATGGGATGGGATGGGATGGGATGGGATGGGATGGGATGGGATGGGATGGGATGGGATGGGAAGGGAAGGAGAAACTGCTCCCTTTGAGGGTGATTCCCTGCTGCTAAAAGGAGAAAAAGGCCCAACAAGAAAAGTGAAGGTTGAAGGACTCAAGACTTTGTTGGGAACCACACTCTGCTCCTGCTCTGTCCCCCCACAGCATCTGCCTCTCAGCATGGCCATTGCCAAATTCTGGGGCAGAGACCCTTTCTCCACCTTCTCCTGCTGAAGAAAACACACATTCCAGGGTGGTTTTTGGTCATTGGAGATTCATTTTTCCCCATGTTGCAATGGGACAGCAAGAGCCCAAACCAGATGCTTGTGTCCCCAAGGTCTCCAGCCGTGGCTCCAGTCTGCTTTGCTGCAAGTGTGAGCAAAGGTTTATCATGAATCACTCCCCAGGGCCAGGACAAATCAGAGAGTAAACTGTTCCTTGCATCAGCTCCCTTGGGATTCCTGGCACTAAATAAAGACAGAGCCAGGATTTCGACACGGCCCACGCAGGGGTGGGAGCTGAGCTGTGCTCACACAGCTCCTGACCCAGCTCAAGGCTGGTGTGGGCCTGGCAGGGATGCCCTGCCTGGCCCTGCCACCCGTGGGAGCCACTTCCTTGGGTGTCACTGCAGACCATCCTTGCCCAGGGGCCAAAACTTCTGCTCAAATAACTCCAAACCAGGCCAGCAAGGCGCTGTGCAGTTGTTGGGAGCTGGGTCTGCACAGACGACAGGAAACCAACTAAAGTGATGCAAGCAACTCACAATTCTCTCACCCTAGAAAAACCCAAACCAGCACCTTTTCATCATTTCATTCATTGAAAAATGTCAGCCAGCATGTCCTAGGCATGGGAGGGGATGCAGTTCACACACGTGTGATATGTGAGGAGTGGAGGGCTCCATCCCTGCCCACACTGCTCTGGAAGGGCACTGGCACATTGTGCCCAGCAAGGAGCTGCCACCCTGCCTGCAGGGGCACAGTTACTCTCTGATTTACCACAACTTCTAATTCCCTTCTCCCAGAGACTTGTAGCCATGCAAAAAACACCTTGGGGGAACAGGCCAGCTCCTCATGGGGCCTGTCTCAGGCCAGGCATGAGCACCCCTGCAGCCCCAGCTTTGTGCTGCCTGACCATGCCTGACCATGTGCTGCCTGACCATGCACCATGTCTCGTGCTGTGTTTAATTGCATGAGGGTGAATGACCCCAAAAATCACCTAAAGCTGACTGGGCTGCACCCTCCAAGCTGCTGTCACCACAATGCAGACACAGCCCAGCAAACCCTGCCCTTGTGGCCAGGTGTGTTCCAGGGAGCACAAGCAGGAAGAGGCAGATGCCCACTCCCAGCTCACACCTAAATTCCACTTTCAAACTGGATTGGTGAGGTGTTCCCCCTCAGGATTCCCAGGAATGCACAGAAATTGCAACACTGTGCCCTGAATGAAGGAAGGATGCCCATGGTGAGAGCTGGGGCTGTGTAACTCCCTCCATCCACAGTCCCTCCTTTTCACGTCAGCAAACTCAGCCAGGCTGGGGAATGAATACCCAGAGCATTGGGTGGCTTCAGCTGCGCAAAGCTGGCTCCAAATCAAAGCCAGGGACCAGGGGATGGGCACCAGATATGATTGTGTTTCCTTTAAGTGTGGGAAGGAACATTGCATCCCAGCAGAGATGCAGTGCAGCAGGGCAGTGCCAGCACTGCCTCACACGGGGATGGAGGAGCAGCTGGAGGGGACAACCCAGGGACAGGGAGAGACAGCAATGTTCCTGTTGCCCACAGGGGCTGCGCACAGTGCAGCACACAGCCACAAGCCAGATTTTTTTGTTAAAAAACCCCTTTCCCACATCCTCCAGGGACGTCTGGTCCCCAGCAGACCTGGTCCTGCTGTACTGGTTTCTGGGGCTCTTGCTGGGGGACATAGCTGGGAAACCCTCCTTGCTGGCAGACATGGTTGGGAAGGGAACATGCAGAGTGTGCAGGGACCAGGCTCTCTGAGATGTGGAATAATTCCTGCTCCTTTTCTCTCCTCTCTGTCCCTGTGTGGCCCTGGCTGCCCTGCAGAGATCCCGGCCGCGCCGCCCACCACGGCCGCCAGCAGCACGGAGGAGCCCGCAGGTACGTTGTGTCTTCTCCTGGAGCTTCTCTTCTTCTGCCTTGCTGCCAAGTGTCCCTTGAGCAAGCATCTCCCTAGAGTTACATTGCATTAAATGCATAAATTCTGTTGTTTGTACTGGGACAAGTGGTTTCCTTTTATGCCCAAGAGTTTGAAACAAGTGTGCAGCACCCTGAGAGGCTGGTGTTCCTCGGAGCACAGGGAGTGTTGGGAGGGTGCAGGCAGATGTTCCCAGATGTGCTAAATGTGAGCACAGGGGGGGTACCCAGTGGTGAATCCAAAGTGGGGTTCCACCCAGTGTGGAGCCAACACTCCATGGAAAGGAGGTTATCACAGTTCCATGGTTAACTCAGGGTTATCACAGTTCCATGGTTGCCTTCCCGAGAGGCTGAGAGAACAGTTCCACTGAGCTTTCCTGGTGGAGAAGGGCTGGAGAATCAAAAATACTCCAAGAGGGAAAAACCCCCCAGTAATTGCTCACTGCTGCATAGGAGCATTCGTCTTCTTTGCCTAGACCTGTGAGTTTCTTGTGCCAAGCAGTCCGGGTGCTGCTGTGACCTGTACATTGCAATGTGTCTCATGTCCGGCTCCCTGGGTGCTCGGGGTGGGTCACGGCCGTGGTTCGTGGCACTTTGGGGGCCAGGTCTGTGCAGAGAGGTCTCAGTGCCAGTGAGAGCAGGGGAAGCCTTAGCCCAGTGCAGATGTGCTGCAGCTGCAGGCCCTGCAGCAGTGGCTGCAGCCTGGGCACAGCAGAGTGGCCCCGAGGGACTGGGATCAGCTGGTGGCAGCTGCAATGCAGGGCATTGTCCCCAGGCAGCTCTGGGACATCACGGGGTCTGTGTCCTCCCAGTGCCTCCCCTTGTCCTTGTGCCAAACATGACCCTTCAGTGACACCTCAGCACCACAGCTGTGCTGCACCCACCATCCACTCCGGCCCCCCTGGCACCCAGAGGCTCCCCTGTCCCCCAATCCCCAGGGTGGGATGGCTCTGAGCAGGGGGTGACAGCAGGAGCCAGAGGGTCCCAGCAAAGGCTGACTTGTCCTGTCCTGCTGCCTGAAGGTTCCCAGGGTGTTTGAGCCTCAGCTGTGAAGGACACGAGGTGTAAAAGCTGTTTGCTCTTGTCTCAGTGGTGTAGCAGAGTTCCTAAATGAAGGAGTTTGTACTCAAAGTGAAGGATGTCAGCTTGGACTGAACGCTGAGCCCAGGCTCGTCCCCCAGCGGGGTTTGTCACCCAGGCTGGCTGTGGTGCTAGGTGTGCACTCTGGGGCAAGGGACAAGGCCTGTGGTCCCCAGTGTCACAGCAAGGCTGATCCCAGGCTTTTCTGTGGGACTGATTTAAAGGACGAGTTCTGCCCCAAGTAAACACAGCAGCAGCAATGACTCTGTGCTTCAGTGCCAGGCTGCTGTGGGCAGGATGAGCTTCCAGCCTTGGGCTGTGCCTGGTGCTTCCCTGGAAGTGTCCCCACGGAGCTGCAGGGCTGCAAGGAGCTGAGGACACCCAAAAGCCTGTCCCAGCCTCCCTCCAGCTCAGCTTGGGCTGCTTTGCCTTACACTGGGGGCCAACAGGAGTTGTGTGGTTTGGGGAGTCCATCACCATCAAGTGTTGGGCTACCAGGAACAGGGACCATCCCAGAGAACCTGAAGCCAGGCAGGAGCAGGAGCAGGAGCAGGAGCAGGAGCAGGAGCAGGAGCAGGAGCAGGAGCAGGAGCAGGAGCTGTGAAAGCCCAGTGAAGGCTGAGCCAAGCTGAGCAATCCAATGGGCCCAGTGTCCCATCCTGATTCTTCTCACAGGGATTTTATTGGACTTTAAGCACCATTTTGTCCCAGGAGCTTGAACCCTCCATATTTCACCTTTCTTGACAGGGAGCATCCCCTGGTGCTGCATTTTGGCATTCTCTAGTCCCCCCAACCACCCTGCTGACTTTTGTGGGCGTTTTGGACAAATCCTTTAATCAGTGTCTGCGAGCCAGAGCTCCCAAGCTGTGGGAGCAAAAGGGTTTGGAAAAGAGATGGAAGAGCAATTGGTGGGAGACTTTGAGTGCAGCCAGTGCTGAGGGAGCTGCTTTATTTCCTTTGCTCATGGCCACGTGGGACAGGAAGTGGCCAAGAGGTGGGTGAGCATCACTCCAACCTGAACCAGAAAACAATGGGCCAGAGCTGGCCTTGCTGCATGGGGTGGGACAATGTCAGCTTTGGTGTGGGGGGTCCTGCCTGGCTCTGCTTAACTCTCAGAGTCCCAATCAATTTGGGAAAACAGTCCAAACCTGAATTGTTTAGATGAAATGCATCCATGCTTTCCCATGATGGGAGATTGGAGGATGAGGAGGGGCTGCTCCTCATTTCTGCAGCCTTTTCTTGTCATTTTCTGGTCCCTCTCAGAGACAAGAGACCACAGTGAAAAGGCAAACAAAAATGACAGTGGGGGGTAAAGGTTTACAAACCTGCCAGTCAGTCATTGTCTTATCTGAATCAAATCCAGATTTCCTCAGGAATGATTATCTGAGGTGGATGATTTCAGCCAGTGGGCTTAAATAAAACCAGGTGATTGGATGGATGCAACTCTGCATGGTTTTCCCCTGGAAATCAAACTCTGCAGTTTCAAACCCAGGTCTGGACCTGCCAAATGTCATTTGGGCTCAAGGTGCTGCCTGGGCCCTTTTGTTCCTGGCTGGTGAGGAAGAGATTGGATGTAAATGCAGGAGGGGGGAAAAGGCAGCTCTGAGTGACCCCTGGGGCTCCCCCAAAGTGCACAGACCTGGGGCAGCCTTGGCTGCAGGTTGCAGCTTTTCCAGAGTGCAGAGGAGCCACAGTGCAGAGGCGGACGCATGTGGAATCCAAATTTTAGCCAGAATCCTCCCCCAGGAGCCAGGAATGGGGAAAACAGGCCTCCCCAAGGAACTGGAACTCCTGTTTCAGCATTTGCAGGTATCCAGGGTATTCCTGCCCTAGAAAGGGGTTGTTTTTCTTTTGTCTGAATGTCAAAAGCTTTAATTTTTGCCTACCCATGCCTCAGTTGAGGTGATGCAAGGCCACCCCCTGCTCCCAGGCACTTGCCATCACCCCTGGCACATTCCCAGGGTGAGCAGCAGCAATGGGCTCCTCTGCCCTCAGTAGAAGGCCAAATGCAGATTTCAGAGGGTGGCCCCAGGCTCACAGCCCATGTCCAGAGACAGAACAGGAGGGAAAATGGGTCCCTTGGGTGCTGCCACCAGCACCTGCACCAGCCCAGCCAAACCTCACCGGGCTCAGGCTGAACAGGGATTCAATCCCTGCTCCCACTGCAGGTTCAGGGGTTGGACAGCTGAAGGACACCTCATTTCCAGCCCCCAGCAGCCTGGAGCCGTGCCTCCCCACAGGAACGTGGCCTTTTTGGCTCGGCAGCTCCCCTCCCAAGCAGGGCCCATGGGCCCCTGCCCCAGCTCAGTCACAGACACACTGTGCCCATCACTGCAGCAACAGCTTCGAGGGAAAAGTGACAGTAGGAAAGGCTGAAATGTCCCACAGCTCCTTGTCATGAGCTGCAGCAGCTGGAAACAAGGAGTCAACCCCCTGTGAGCCGCCAGCTGCCTCCACAACATCTGGAGGTGTAAGGCTTGCTTGGAAAATGACAGTGTGGGGACAGAGCACAGGAGCCAGCCAGAGTTTTCCTTTGGATTTGAAGCAGTGACCTGTCCCAGCCACCCCCAGCACTGCTGGTCCATGAAGAGGAGTGTGTGCAGGGGATCAGCAGTGCTGGGGTTGGGAACAGGGCTCAGCCTCCTGCCCCAGGGGCTCCTGGCCCGAGGGAGCTGCCAGGCTGGGCACAGCCAACTCTGCAGGGTGAGGATGCCCCCAGATGCAGGGATGGGGAACTTTGCACTGATAGAGAGAAAAGCCACAGCTTGTGGCTCCAAGAAAGCACTGACAGGGAGTGTCAGCCCTGGGGAGAGCTGGGAGCATCCCACAGCCTGGGAATAAAGGGCTGCCCAGCTGCCTGTGGGGAGGCAGGAGGAGAAATCATCGTTTCATTCACCCTGGGCTGAATCTGGGCTCAGCCTGGGGGTCTCCAGCTTTGTAGGCATCCAAAGGAGGAATTCATTCAGCCCTGCCTGGGCATTCTCTGGCTTGTCTCAGCTGTAAGGGAGGTGATGGATTGACTGCATGATTGATTGACTGATTGATCAGCAGCATGCAGCTCCCTCTGAAAGGAGGTGACCCCAGTGAATGGCTGGGAGCACAATAAGGGTGAGGGGCGTCCAGTGAGGAAATTCTGGTCACTTCAAAATAGCTGAGAAATTCTGGGGGGAAAAAGTTAAAACAAATCCCTCCAAAAGTGCAGAAATGCAGATAAGCTTCCTGCACAACTGCACCGTGCTCTTATCATCCCAGTGCAGGGCTTCCTGCTGCCCCACATCCATTCATTCCTCCATCCCTGCATCCTTCCACCCCCAAATCACTCCATCTCCACCTCCCTGAACCCAAGTCCCTCCATCTCTATATGTTTCCATTCTCCATCCCCACATCCCTGCACCCAATTTCCTCCAGCCCCAAATCCTTCCATTCCTACATTGCCTTATTCTTTCATCTCCACATCCCTTCATCCCTGCAGCCCTTTATCCTCACATCCCTCCATTCCTCCATCCCTGCATCCCCTCACTCCCAAATCCCTCCATTCTTTCATCCCCACATCCCTCCATTCCTGCAACCCTTCATCTCCACGTCCCTTCACCTCTCCATCCCTCCATCCCACATCTCTTCATCCCCATCTCTCTCCATCCCTCCATCCCCACATCCCTGGGGGGACCTGAGTTTGCACAGCCCTGGGCACCACAGCCCAGCCTCGAGCTTCAGAGCAAGGGCTGGTGAGCTCAGCATCACTCTCAAACCCATCTGAAAAATAATGATGATTATTTCAAAGTTAAATGAACGGATTCTCTCCCCATCCTGGGACATTTCCAGGTGCCAATTCCCCTTGGAAAGACAAAGTTCTTGCTCCCAGCACCAGCTCCTGTGTCTGCCTCTCCACCGCAACAGAGAGTGTGATTTTCCCGCTTGGCTGGGAGCTGCTGTCAGGCAGGGATTTATGGGGTGCTCGGCTCTCCTGAGGACAGATGGTTTCCTAGGAATGTATTTCATCATGCTGGCAGTGGCTCTTGGCAGAGCTGGGTCCTGGGGAAGTGGGGAGCAGCACCCCTGGATCTGCCCCCCTGTCCCTGATATGTCCCAGTGCTGGGCTGGGTCCTGTGGGCAGGGGTGGGAAAGGGGCTGGGGAGAGGAGGGGAGGGTGCAGAGCTGGGGCTGGGTGGGCTGTAAAGCTGTGTTGGTGTGCAGTGTTTCCTGATGTGCAGTTTTGCAGTGCAGTGTTTCCTGATGTGCAGTTTTGCAGTGCAGCATTTCCTGATGTGCAGTTGTGCAGTGCAGCGTTTCCTGATGTGCAGTTTTGCAGTGCAGTGTTTCCTGATGTGCAGTTTTGCAGTGCAGCATTTCCTGATGTGCAGTTGTGCAGTGCAGCGTTTCCTGATGTGCACTTTTGCAGTGCAGCGTTTCCTGATGTGCAGTTTTGCAGAGCAGTGCTGTGCAGCGGGTGTCTGGCACAGCTGAGCTGTCCCCACTGTGCCACCAGCAGCCACAGCCTCCTCACTCCCATTAGAGCTGGGAAAATTGGGATGCTGCTGGTGAGGCCACAGCTGCTCTGGGCATCCCTGTCCTGAAACCCCAAAAATCCCTCAGGACAGGCGTTCCCATCCCCAAAGTGGCACCAGGCAGCTCAGGAGGCAGGGAGCAAACTCACCCTGAGCTGCAGTGGGGCTGGGGGTGGCTGGGGGTGGCTCCCCCTCTGAACACCGTGACCAGGTGGGATGGGATGCAGAGGTGGGATGGGCTGCAGAG
This sequence comes from Climacteris rufus, assembly GCA_013398175.1. NCBI lineage: Eukaryota > Metazoa > Chordata > Aves > Passeriformes > Climacteridae > Climacteris > Climacteris rufus. Next base: position 175,172 of record VZRZ01007004.1, read on the forward strand.
GTGGGAAGGGGCTGCAGACGTGGGAAGGGCTGCAGAGGTGGGATGGGATGCAGAGGTGGGATGGGCTGCAGAGGTTGGAAGGGATGCAAAGGTGGGAAGGGCTGCAGAGCTGGGGTGGGCTGCAGAGGTGGGAAGGGGCTGCAGAGGTGGGAAGGGATGCAAAGGTGGGAAGGGGCTGCAGAGCTGGGATGGGCTGCAGAGGTGGGAAGGGGCTGCAGACTCCTGTGAATCCCTGGCTGCCGCTTTCCAGCCGCTCCAGGCGAGAGGCTTTAATCTAATTACATGCTTTATTTGCGCCAATTTGTTTTTCAATCAATCTTGCTCAGCCAGAAGAAAGGAGGCTACTGTGGGCTCATTTGCACCTTCTTGTTCCAAGGGAGAGGTTAATGGCAGTGATCCGCGGGGATGCTGCGGCGCCGGCTCTCCCTCGGCGGGGCTGCCTGGCCGGGAGCTCCAGGAACTTTCTCCCCCAGCACAGGCTGCAGGTTCCCGGGCTGGGCACGGAGCAGCCTGGCTGCTGCTGGGGATCTCTGGAACTCTCTGTCCTGAGAGGATCCGGTGTGGGCAGCGTTCGGGATGCTCCTGCCAGGTGGTCCCAAGGAGCTGTGGCATCCTGCAGGAAAGATTTTGTGTATCCATTGCCAGGGGTTTCAGTAAAGTCCCAGGGGAAGCTGAGGGTCTGCAGAGCACCAAAACAACAACAAAAAGAGTGGAAATAACTCCTGCCACATTTCCTGCCCCTCTGGGCTGTGGCACAGCTCAGTGCCGTGGTGGCTGTGCCAGGCACTGGGCAGGGCTGGCCTCGGTGCCCTCCACACTCCAGTGCCGGTGCCAAGGGTTCCTCAGCCCACTCTGGAGACCAGAATTTGCTCTGGTGCCCAAGCAGGTGCCTCTGCCTTTCCACACTGCTCACAGACCTCTCCCATGCCGGGTCTCAGCCGATGGGACAAATCCCTGCCAGCTCCTGGGCACTGCTGCTCCACGCTGGGAGGTGGCCAAGGACAGCCCAGCTCCTGGGCCAGCGTAGGAGGTGACCAGGGATGGACAACAAAGTCTCACAGGTTGAACACAGCCCGGTGCCAGAGACTTGCTGTGCACCAGGGCTTTGCACAGACCCTCAGTGAGCACATCCAGGCCCTTGGAGTCCCTGTCCCCAGGCTGAGGAAGAGCCAGGCAACCCCAGGCTGCTTCAAACCCAGGGACCGTCCTGTAGATAACCAACAGGGACTTGAGCAGCCCAGCCCCAGCTCGCCCCAGTCCCAGGCTTGCAAGGGCTGTGTGTCCCTGCTCCAGCTCCTGGCTGTGCTGGAGGGATGGCCAAGGCCACCCTGCTGGGGGCACTGCCCGGCCTGCAGCCCGCCCGGGCTGGAGGGCACTGATTTACACCTGAGAGCTGCAAAGGGCATTGTGCTCAATGGCTGGGTCACGGCTAGGGGAGGGGAGAAGAGCCAGGGTAGTGATAACAGACCCAATGTAGTGATAACAGACCCAGTTCAGTGATAACAAACCCAGTTCAGTGATAACAGACCCCCTGCTCCATTCAACGGCCAGGCCAGGGTGCAGCAAAGCACAGCAAAAGCGATCCCACTGCTCAAATGAATAACCTGGGAAGGATTGTCTGCCTTAAGTTTGCTATTTTATTAGAGCTTCTTTATATTAAATCAGCCAGCTCTGAGACAGAGACTCCCACTGGAGTCCAGCCCAAATTAAATTACAGCTTTGATCCCTCACAGGCCCCGTGTGCTCTGTGAGCCAGGCACTGCAGTCCCTGCTGCTTGTCCCACAGGGATGATCCCATCCGTGCTTCCTGGGAAAGGAGAGGGCTATTCCAGAGCATCCCCTGCCTCAGGACACGTGGTCAGCACAGGCCAAGAGCCAGAAGTTTGGAGCAAGCAGGGCTGGAGCTCTCCAAATGACCGTAACAGTCATTCCCTGGGACTGATGGAGGAGATGTTAAAATCATTCTTTGGAATGGAGCAAGGGGCAGCTTCAGTACTGTAGGAAGTGAAACAGGATTTCATGGTCATCTAGGGAAATCTCCAGAGGTCTAAGAGCCAGAGGCATCCCTGCCACAACTTCTACAGGCCGTTCCTGGAACAGGCTCACCCTCTCCTGTCCCAGTGCTGGGCAGAGCTGGACTGCATTTTATCCCGTGCTGCCTGAGAGTGTGGCCTCCAACTGCCTTTGGGAGGCTTTGGGATAGCTCACAGAAATGGTCTCAAGCCCAGTTTGAGCACACTGAGCACCCAGCTCTGAGCCCACACTCAGCCCCAGAGCAGACTCACGATGTTTCTGCCCCTGTCCCTCCCCTTCTGATCCTTGTGCTCTTCCTCCACACCCCCAGCCACAAGCTGAAGATGTGGGGTTGCTGCCTGTAAAAGGGGCTGGAAATGCATTTCCAGAGTCTGAGCAGCCTGGAGGAGCTCTCAGTCCCATGGGGATGGGGCAGCAGGAAGCTCTGCAGACCCGTGGGCAGCTGCACACCCTGTCCTGCACATCCCACAGGACTCCGGGCTGCAGCAGTGCTTGGGAGCACCTGGAATAGTTTTGTGCTTGGTGGATGGGCTCAGAGAGCCAGCCCAGGGCTGAGAGCAAGGAGGTCTGGGCACAGACACAGCCGAGCTGGGATTCCCCAGCTCCTGGTGAAAGGAGGGATTGCTTGGGCCCAGCTGCAAAAAACACAAAAATCCACCTCCCTCCCTCTGGGCGCTTGTGTGGCTTCTACAGCACTGAAAATAAAGCACATCCCTCAGGTGGGGACAGTCCCTCCGACTGCAGGGGCTGCTGGAAAGGCAGAAGCTGCAGCTTTGCAAGCACTGGAGCACAGGTTTAGGGATGAGATCTGTGCAGAGCCAGTGGGCCCCTGGAAGCTGCCATGTCCCCCACAGTCACTGCTGCTCACCCCCACCACCCCATCGTGAGGGACAGCCCATGCACAGGGGATTTCTGTCCCCAGTAATGCTGGGGAGGGAGAGAAAAGGGCAGGGATCTGAAAGCTGTTCACCACCACCCTCCCCCAGTCCCGCTGATCTGTACTGGACCCCTCTGGGGGTGTCTGGGACCCCAGGCAGAGCCCAATCCCATTTTCTCCATCCTGTTCTCTCCAGTGATGGAATCACAGATTTAGGACTTGATATTTGGAGCTGCACCTTCATTTAGTGGCTCAGTCTGATTGCAAATCCCACCCAGTGACAAGAGGAGATGGGGACCCCCAGGCCCCCAGCCACAGAGCCCCAGGAGGAAGCACAACCCCTTGGGAGGGAAGGCAGGAAAACGCCCCTCACCCCGAAATGCTGAGGTCAGGCTGTCAAGGCTGGGGCTCCCCTCCTAAGCCACAACACCTCCACCTTGGATCGCAGCCCGCAGAGGCATTTAGGGCCCTACCTGGGGGAAATCAATAGGAATTTAGCTGCATAAATTGGGATTAGAAATCTGAATCCCCGTGGGGATCTAAGCCTTATATCTGCATTTCGAGTTAGGTACCCAGGCCAAGAAATGTGGCTTTAATCGCTCTATCATGTCAGAATCAAGGGGCCTTTAATTTCCGTTCCCGACATGTGGCTTTCACAGAGGCTCAAAGCTGATTTTGGAACTGCAAGCGCAGCAAGAGGCACCTCGTGCAGGGTCTTCCCGGGAACCACACTCAGCACTGCTCCAGCACCTCCATCCTGCCTGGCCCTGGGAGCATCAGCACCCTGGGAATGGTGGGATTCGGGAACAAATCATGGCATGACCACTCAGCACCCCACAGCAACCCCAGCCGTGCCCAGACAGCCCCCAAAATGAAGATGTTTAGGAAGACAAAACTCAATATATTAAAAAAAAAAATTAAGCAAAACAAAGAAGGTGTTTAGCTGTGAAAACTCTTTGCCCAGCCAGAGCATTAGCTCTATCACGGGGATGGGCTGAGCTGCAAAGCTGCTGAAGGCTGTGCTGACACGTTTTACTGAGCTGCCACCGACACGAACCAGGCGCCCGCCACCTGCTCCCTCTGTGATGTGAACAAGTAGCGCCAGCAGCCTCTCCCTGATCCCCTCCCGCTCTGTTTCTCCGGGAAACACAGGGATTTGTGCTTTCCCCAGGCAGGGATTTGTGCTTTCCCCCGGGACGGGACGGTGGTTCTCGGGCCCGGCGGGGAGGAGCAGGATGTCCCCGCGTCAGGATGCAGGGCTGGAAAAAACCTGGCACTAAGGGCGGGTTGTGCTTTGGGGTTGTGTCTCTGCAACGGGGATTTGCACTGGGATATTTGTGCAGCTGAGCAAACTCGGGGAGGAAAGTGCTGGGAGCAGGGGAGGAGGGGGCTTGGACATCACCGTGGGTTTGTCCTGCTCGGCGGTGCTGCAGCCAGCAGGGTTTGGGTGCTGCAGAAGGGTGGCCGGGTTGGACACGGGCTGAGAGGGGCTCAGGGAGGGCTCAGGAGTGTGCAGGGCAGAGAAGCCCTGCCCAGCACCAAGAGGACAGGGCAGGACAGCAGCAGGGTGAGCCCCACCCCTTGCTCTGCCTCTCCGTGTGCAGGGGACGTTTGTACAGCACGGGGGGACAGAGCTGGGGCTGACCCCATCCACCCCTCCTGGTGCCCCCATCACACCTGCAGGAGCTGCAGGACAGGAGCTGGACAATGAGCATCCCGTGCTTCAGGTACCAGGGTGTTCCCCACCCAAAGGGGCTTCTTCAGGCAGCTCCTTTAATTCTCAGCCTGGTTTTTGGCTGGGCTCTGCCATCACCTTCCACGGGCAGGTTATCCCAGGGATCCTCTGCAGCCCCATGGAGAGGAGTGAGACGGATTTGCAAGACAAGGATCCTCTGGCACAGCCAAGCAACACAGACCTTGAGACCTTGAGCTTTGTCACATAAACATTTGGGGGCAAATTCTGCAAGAGTTTCACACCGTTTGTGCCTTCTGTACCCAGCCACGAGTCACAGAAACAGCTCCACATCCCCTTCCTCCCATCCCTTCCCCAGCTCCACTATCTCTGTCCATCGGGGAGCAGCAGCTCAGCAAAGCTTCCCCAGAGCCCAGACTTGGTGAGGAGAGCAGGGTCTGTCCCTGGCAGCACTGACACCACACCCTGCAGCATCCCCAGCGTCACTGTCCCTAAGCCAGAGGGGTCTCACAGCATCACCCCACACACAGAGCTGCTTCCCCACCAACAGAGCTCAGTGTTTGCCTCGGGCAAATCTCAATCTCATCTGCCCGCCCCAAGAGGCCCCGCAGGACCCCCAAGTCACCCAGGAGGCAGAAGTGCTCTCCCTAAGGGAGACAAAGGCAATGGGCCGGGGCAAACCCCCCACCCCCGGTAACCAGCGCTGGATCTGGTGATTCACAGTGATCGACACCAGGCAGCCCTGGCCACACCAGCTCCATTCACCCAGCTGAGGCTCTGGCACAGCCCCTGGGGCTGGGGAAGGAGGACGGGAAGGAGAAGGCAGGACAGGGTTGTGTTTAGGCAAAGCAGGGCCAGCCCTGGCTGCAGCTGGGTGTCTTGAGCCCCGGGTTGTCACCCTGGGAGCCGGCAGAGGCTGTGGGTGCTGTGGGCATGGGGTGCTGTGCTGCAGGGTGTGGGGGGCAGCCGAGGGCTGTCCCATCACCCCACAGACTCCCTGGCTGGCAAGCAGCCCCGGGATGGGTTTCCAGCAGGTCTGCAATCTCAGGTAGAGTGGGATTATCGTGGCACTGGTGCAGGGACTGGGAAGCTCAGATGTGCTCAGGGATGTTTCTGTGGGGAGGGGTTGCTGAGGTGACTTGGGGTTGTTCTTGTGCAGGTTCTGGACCGGAGTCCAGAGCAATGGTTTCTACCCAATTGCTGTTTCTTGGACTGGATCCCAGTGGAGCTGGAGGAGGAGCTGCTCCAGGTGGGCTGTGCCAGCCTGGCTGCTGGAGATGCCCTGCAGGTGTGGGGCTGAGCCATGGATGTGCAGGTGGGAGCTGCTGCCCACCCCACCAGTGCTGGGGGCCAGCTGCTGGCCAGCACGTCCTGCCTTGGGCTGGGGCAGGAGGGATGTGCAGCCACAGCTTCCAAGCTCATCCCTGCTCCACTGCTCACTGCCCACCTGTCCTTGTGCCACCCTCTTCTGCCGCCCAGGCGCTGTGGTGTGACAGCAGTGGGGAGCATTCACAGCACTCCAGGATTTCTGTGCCAGGGCAGAACCATCACCATGTTGATCACAACCACACTGGTGTCCTGAGAACATCAGCAGCCTGGGGTTGAGCAGAATGGTGCCAGCAGCCCAGTGGAGCAGCCGATGGCCTCTGTCCCTTGTCACTCTCTGCTCCACCAAACAGCTCTGGGTCCTTAGATCACTGCACACACGTTTTGTTCCTTTATAGACTTTCTCTTCAAAGGTTATGGCCAGGAACATCTTACCAGTGCAATTCATCAGGAATATTTCTGTTCCCTGAGCTCAGTGACACCAGGCAGCCACGTCCCACTGCGTGGTGGCATCCTGCCACACAGGCATGGCTGGGACTTTGCTAGTGAATCTCTGTCAAGTGAGCTACAGTTTCTATGGAATATCCACTCCTTTCACAGTGCATTTCAAGTTTTACTTTGTGTTCAGTCATGTTAGATGAGAAAAACAAATGGGAGGCATCAATGGCTGGAAGCCCTCAGTCATCAGGGTTTGAGGGGCTCTGGCTGGGTTGTAGCTGGGCAGAAATCTCAGTTGGGGCTCTTGCAGGAGAAAGGGATCCCATTTCAAATTACAGTTTTTGGGTTTGGCCCTGGCTGGGTCATGCTGAAAGAGCAGGAGGCCTTGTATTCCCGAGGGTGCTCTCCTGAGGAGTGGGAGCAGCAGGGAATGACAGGGCAGGAGGATGGTGCTGAGAGGGGGACTCTGCAGGGTCACTTTGAGAGGGGCTGGGGCACACATGGCTCAGAGGGGTTGATGCTGAGGTGGTTCCTGATGGCCTTGGCATGTGTGGATATCCAGTTCCCTGGGTTCCCTGCTCTTGCTGGTTCCCCCACTCCCACGGAAAAAGAAGCTGCTGCTTGGCTCAGGCTGGGTTTGGCTCTGCTGCCAGAGGGGAGGTTTGGATTTGGGGTCCATGAGACCTCCTGGAGATGTCCTCTCCATTTGATGAAGCTCCCCATGGTTCTGAACCCACCTCCTGCTCCAGGGACACCTCCTGTGGTAGGAATGGTGAGCTGGGAGGGCTCAGAGCTCCCAGAGCACCACGGCTGCAGCCCTCAGTGCCCTCCTTGCCTGGGTTGGGCCTGAGCATCCACCCCTGGAGATCACCTCCTCTGGCATGGCCCTGTCCCCAGGCTGGTTTGCAGAGCTGGAGACAGAGCCATGGCTGGGAAATGCTGCTGCTGCTGCTGCTCAGCCATGCAGCCACCTGCCAGTTCTGTGCCTCAGTCTCTGCTCCCAGCTCTGTGCCTCTGTTTCCCCTCCCAGCTCTGTGCCTCAGTTTACCCTCCCACCTTGCTTAGTGCCAGTGTTGGACCTGCCCCTGGGGTGTGGCAGCGCTGGATGTAGGGACAGACTGGGGAAGGAGAGGCTGGAAAGCAGTGCCACAGAAAGGGACTTGGGGGTCCTGGTCCATGGCCAGTTGGGCCAGGGAGGGATTGTGCTGCTCTGCTCTGGGCTGAGGTGGCCTCACCTCGTATATGTGTGAAATTTTGGTCACTGGAATATAGGAAAGATATTAAACTATTAGAGTGTCCAAAGGAGGGACACAAAAATGGTGAAGGGCCTTGAGAAGCTGTGTGAGGAGTGGCTGAGGGCACTTGGTCTCTTCAGCCTGGAGGAGACTGAGGGGAGACCTGGTTGAAGTTACAACTTGTGAGGGGAAGACGAGGGGCAGNAGCAGTGCCCTGGAACAGGGGGGACATCCCTGTCCTGGGGGCACCAGGCCCAGCATGGCCGGGCCAGGGAGGGATTGTCCTGCTCTGCTCTGGGCTGAGGCGGCCTCACCTCGGATATGTGTGAAATTTTGGTCACTGGAATATAANATGCCGAGGTTGGGATTTTGGGGTGTCTGTGCAGGGCCAGGGGCTGCACTGGGTGATCCCTGTGGGTCCCTTCTAGCTGGGGATATTCTGTGATTTGGTGACTCTTGCAAGGGCTTTTGCACTACACAAGCAATGGGGCCTCAAGCCCTGCTGAGGCTGTGGCACGTGCCACCCTGGAGCGTGACACAGCCATGACAAAGGGGGGCAAGGAGGGGGACTCTGCACAGCTTCTCCCCCAGGGTTTCATGTCGTGCTACTGGACAGTGGGGGGTGTGTTCTGATCTGGCACTGCCCTGGTGGCCTTGGGCAGGACATGGGCACAGGGTGTGAGCTGGCCATGGGATGCCAGCAGCATTCCCCACATTCCCAGTAACCCCCCCAGGGCCCTGCCAGGGCACTCCAGCAGGCTCCACACCTCAGCTCCAGTGGTGGCTCTGGAGAAATAATGTCTAGTGGGGAGAGATGGAGATGTCCAAGGGCTATCACGGTACCAAGAGCTCCCATGTGTCCCATTCTCCCTGAACGAGGGCATTCTGTGCTGCTGTGGCCTCGCTCTATCACCCGTGGGTGCTCAGGAGCCACGGGATGTGCACGGACAGCACATCCATGAGCCCACCCCAACTCTGGTCGCTGGCATGCGGTGGCACCTCTGCAGCCACACTGGCACAGCCACGGTGCCACCGGGATGTTCCCAGCAGTGGCTGGGGGGCACTGACCACACCGTGCCACACCGGCGTGGCTGTGGTGCCACCGGGACGTTCCCAGGAGTGTCTGGGTGGCACTGACCACACCATGCCACACCGGTGTGGCTGTGGTGCCACCGGGACATTCCCAGCAGTGGCCGGGGGGCACTGACCACACGATGCCACACCGGCGTGGCTGTGGTGGCACTGGGATGTTCTCAGCAGTGCCCGGGGGGCACTGACCACACGATGCCACACCGGCGTGGCTGTGGGGCCACCGGGATGTTCTCAGCAGTGGCCAGGGGGCACTGACCACACGATGCCACACCGGCGTGGCTGTGGTGGCACGGGACGCTCCCAGCAGTGGCCAGGGGGCACTGACCACACTGTGCCACACCGGTGTGGCTGTGATGGCACGGGACGCTCCCATCAGTGGCCGGGGGGCACTGACCACACGATGCCACAACGGCGTGGCTGTGGTGCCACCGGGATGCTCCCATCAGTGGCCGGGGGGCACTGACCACACGATGCCACA
>VZRZ01007004.1:185209-196703 GCA_013398175.1 Climacteris rufus
CGGGCCGTGCCAGGCTCCCGCCGGCCGCCGCGCCGGGCCTGCTCCGCCCGGGCCAAGCCAGCGTGTCCCAGCAGTGGGGGCCCATTAGAAATGAAATGTTCCTACTGGGGTATTTTATTTGCACACTTCAGTAGAGTGGACACCAAAAGGCTTTGCTAATGCTTCATGGGCTGCTAATTTCCTCTCTGACCCGCATTGTCGGCGGCTGACCCCAGCCCGAATCTCTCGGCAATGAATGCCAAAGGCTGACACCGGCCCGGGTTAGGGGTGACAATGGGGCCTCTGTGGGCTCCGGGCAGGCTCCAGGCGGGAGCTGCAGAACAGGGGGAATTTGTGTGGCTCTCAAAAGCGCTGGGTGGCACAATAAGGGAGGCCCCCGGGGTCTCCCAGGAAGACAGAGGCGGCCCAGGGAAGCCGGGCGGGAGGATGGGCCCTTTGTGAGCAGCTTTCTTTAGAAAGGAAGGGTTTTCTGAATGCCCCCTTAGACGACCCAATCGGGGCCTGGCAGATGGATATCACAGGCACGCTGCTTATTCATGGCAGGCTGCAGCTTTGAGCCGTCCCCCCTTCCCCCAGCCCTTTCTTCATTTTAAGGCTAATTTGTTTTGTTAATGTTTTCTTGCCCTCCCCCTCTCTCCGCGCAGATTGTGACTCATACTGCAAAGCCTCCAAGGGGAAACTGAAGATCAACATGAAGAAGTACTGTAAGAAAGACTACGGTGAGTGTCCCCTCGGTGCCAGAGGGATGCAGAGCAGAGCATCCCCTCCGGGCTGTCCCAGCCACAGCCGGGCTCAGGCAGCCCAGCCCTGCCTGTGCTGGGATGTGTGCGGTTCTGGGAATGGTTTTTGCCAGGCTTGGAGAGGAAGTCCTGGGCAGTGATTTGGAGGAGCAGGAATGCATTGTGCTACTTGGGAAATTGGGATGAGCACGCTATGGACCATGACTTGGGGCTTGGCTCAGCATCTGCGGAGAGACTCATATTTTCCAAGTGTTTTCCTGTGTCTTCTGGGTTATGATGACCATGTCCCCTCTCTTCTCACTGTGCTGTTACGTGCCACAGCTTTTAAAAATTGTACTTTGCTGTGGGGATGAGCAGGAAGCAGTTCCCTGCCACCTGGATCCATCCTTCCTGTAATTCCCAGGCGACTTCAGAGGTTGGTGCAGCCCTGGGACAAGCCAGGAGACTGTGGAGTCCTTGCTGGTACTCAAGGCCCTGAGAATCCTTCTACAGCTCTGCCTTGGAGCAGGCACGCCCCGAGCTCCTGCCCCACTTCTCTGCTCCTGGGATGATTTTTAATGTGGGTCCATGCAGGATCCATGCAGGGTTATCCAGGGTGACCCCAGGAGGAGCTTATGTCCACCCTGGCTTGGCCATCACGTGCTGGCAGGTGGGCAGCAATGGTTCTGCCCCAGCCTCTCCTGCCCAGAGCATCACCCTCCTTCACCCAACGTTGTTGGGATGAACGGAGCATCAGGAGTGGGACCAACCTGGAAAAATCATGTAGAGGTGGTTAAATACGGATGTGTGCTAGGGCTGCCTAGAAATGCATCTAAACATATGGAGGGGCTGGGAATGATTTCCCCCCTCCATGGAATGTCGGGGTGAGCCTGGCTCGAAGCTCAGCCTTCACCTTTCCAGGTGGGAACAACCAGGGAATTATGAGGAGCTGCAGGACAGGGTTTGGCATCCACCCAGTGCCAGCCCTTCCCCTCCAAGAGAGGAACACATACAAATGATCTATCTGTACATTTATACCTGTGTGTGTCTCCACTGAACTACCAAGGAAAAGCCTCCTATCCCATCTGCATGAAAACATCCAGGAGTGGAGGTACCTCCTTGTTCCTTCAAACACGGTCACAGCAGTAGCTCAGCCTGGCCTGGAAGTGTTTGCAAGAGCAGAACCAATTCCCATTTGACAGCCCAGCCCTGGACATCCCAGAGCAGGCCAAGGGATGCTCCATGCTGGGTTTGTGCTCTGGTACCTCCCCATGAGCTCAGGGGAAGGAAGAGGGCTTGGAGGCAAAGGTTTTATTTGCATTCCCATTTATTATCCATGTGGCAAAATGGATAATGAGCATCCTTGGCAAGGGTGAGCTGCCAGGGCTGGGACTGCTTGTGGTCCCCATCCAGCGAGGCCGTGCTGAGATCTGGCCATGCTTGGAGGAGCTGCTGGAAGCTCATCAGATACTGGAAAGGTCCAAGAAATGCCTTTTCCCTTGGATCAAAGGGTTTAATGGCCCATGAGAAGCTGCTAGAAGGTCACTCATGTTAAATATGGGTTTACTAAGGACAGGAGTGAGGCTGAGCCCCAGGTAATAAAGCCATGGGTGGATTCTGTGCTGGCTCATAAGGCACAAACACATTTCCCACATGTGGGAAATTCATTTTCCCACCTCGCTTGTCCAGCATCTCCTGAGGGCTCAGCTCTGGAAAGGGGAAAAATCAGCTGCTTGATTGTAGGAAACTCAGACCTGTCATGATCCAAGTTGGCCCCCAGGGTTGGGAGAATGGAAGGGAGGACAAAAGGGCACTTGCATCCTCCTGGAAGCACATTTCCATCCCAGCAGAGTCACCTCTCCCTGCGGCTCTCGGAGCGAGGCTTGGGATGTTCTGGTGGCAGCAGCCCCTGGGCTTTGCTCCAGGGGCAGCCCCAGTGTGGTTTCACTCCTCAGCTTGTCTGATCTCACCAGGGGATTTGGGAGGTTTGGGGGAAGGCTCACACTGGGTTTTGTTGGAGGTTTGGGTGAACGCTCACCCTTGGGTTTGTTGGAGGTTTGGGGGAAGGCTCACCCTTGGGTTTGTTGCAGGTTTGGGGGAAGGCTCACACTGGGTTTTGTTGCAGGTTTGGGGGAAGGCTCACACTTGGGTTTGTTGGAGGTTTGGGTGAACGCTCACCCTTGGGTTTGTTGCAGGTTTGGGGGAAGGCTCACCCTTGGGTTTGTTGCAGGTTTGGGGAAAGGCTCACACTCAGTTTTTGTTGGAGGTTTGGGGAAAGGCTCACACTTGGGTTTGTTGCAGGTTTGGGGAAAGGCTCACACTCAGTTTTTGTTGGAGGTTTGGGGAAAGGCTCACACTTGGGTTTGTTGCAGGTTTGGGGAAAGGCTCACACTCAGTTTTTGTTGGAGGTTTGGGGAAAGGCTCACACTTGGGTTTGTTGCAGGTTTGGGGAAAGGCTCACACTCAGTTTTTGTTGGAGGTTTGGGGAAAGGCTCACACTTGGGTTTGTTGCAGGTTTGGGGAAAGGCTCACACTCAGTTTTTGTTGGAGGTTTGGGGAAAGGCTCACACTTGGGTTTGTTGCAGGTTTGGGGAAAGGCTCACACTCAGTTTTTGTTGGAGGTTTGGGGAAAGGCTCACACTTGGGTTTGTTGCAGGTTTGGGGAAAGGCTCACACTCAGTTTTTGTTGGAGGTTTGGGGAAAGGCTCACACTTGGGTTTGTTGCAGGTTTGGGGAAAGGCTCACACTCAGTTTTTGTTGGAGGTTTGGGGAAAGGCTCACACTTGGGTTTGTTGCAGGTTTGGGGAAAGGCTCACACTCGGTTTTGGTTGAGGCTCCACCATGGGCTCCACCAGACCATGGGGAGATGCAGGTGGCTCAAGAGGTGTCTGGGCAGGAGATATTCCTGGAGTGATGAACAGGAGAGAGATACCCCGGGAACAGGGATCAGGGGAGCTGGAAGGAGCTTTTCCCTTCTCTTTTATCACTCACAGCACTTCTGCAGCTTCTCAAGGCAGCCAGAGCTGTCTGTGGGGGCCGGTGTGGGTGAGGCTGTCCCAGAGGGGAACGGGGGTGCTCCCACCCGACCCTCCTGGCCACGGAGGGGTCCCCAACAGCCCCACGGCCCCGAGCAGCCCCACAGCCACGGCAAATTTGCTTTTACAGGGGCAAAGCAGCCCGGCGAGGCAGCGGGGTGAGCGATGCCGGGGCAGCCCAGGCTTTCACCAGGGCCGGGGAGGGAAGAAAGGGTTGAAAAGGTGCGGGGAGGGATAATAAAGACTTTGGGACTGACACCCCAGCAGGAAGCCAATTAGGAGGCTCTTTTCCTCACCGTTCTGCTGGCATCGCGGGGCTGAATGTCCTAAAAGGCCCTAATTAGCTTGAACAGAGTTCCTTCTCCCGCGGGCTCAATCGGGAGCTATCATCCGCCCCGCGCTCCTCAATGGGGCTTTTTAGCTCCCCGCTTCATTCAGCCTTTCAAAGGCGATATTTTCCCTTATTTATTTTTCGTATCTGTTTGTTTTTGTTGGGTTTGTGGTTTTTTTTCTTTTTATTTTAAATTGGGCTTTTTCCCGCGAGATGGGTTTGGGTGCAAATATTTGGAGTGAAACAGGACTCGGGGAGGGCAGGCTGGGAGATTCAGGGAGGGGGGGGAGAGAAGAACAGAAGCAGAAAAGCCTTTTCTGGGTTTATTTTGGCTGCGTGGGGGAGCGCAGGGTCACTCAGCTCCCAGAAAACCAGGGATAGAGGAGGGGTTTGCTGGGGTGGGGGCAGTTAAAGCCCGGGGAAGCAGAAGGAATCCCTGCTGAACCCACTGAGGATGGAAATTCCCCCACGGCCCAAAAGGAAAGGGATTATTTGATGTGAGCAGGTGATGCTGACCCAGGTGATGCAGGAGCATCCCTTACTCCCTCGGGTGCCACATTTTCAGTCTGATTTTGGGGCTTTTCCCACTTTCTGTGTGGTGTGACTGTGATAAAGGAGACCTGGAGCTTTTAAATCTCCATTTCCCCTTTATTCTGAGCTCTCTGGGCTCAGATCCTGCTGGATGATGCCATTTTTGCACCAGCACTGTGGCCCCAGGCATTGCCCCCACGCTGGCCCTGGGTCCCCATCCCAGCACTGGGGAGGGAATGGGGGTGAGGAACAGAATCCTCATCTGAAAGGTGAGATCATCTGCTCACTTTGCCCTTTCTTGGAAAAAAAAAAGTAAAAAAATCCTTCCTTCAGTGGAGCCTTCACTTAGTCACCCCCTTTGTCGAGAGGAGCTTGGCAGGGGCTGCTGGAAAAAAGCAAAATGTGTTTTCAAAAGGCAGCTTGAAAAGAGGGAGGGGGCAGAAAATATCCTGACTCCCCAGAAAAGCCCAAGGCGGGGGGAAGCACCATCCCCAGCACTGCCAGCCCCTTCCAGTGCCTGGGAAGGTGGAGAAATCCCATCCCTGCTGAAGCACGTGCTGAGGGAGAGAGCCGGGGCAGTGAGGGGTCCCCCAGCAGCAGGGCACACCCAGGCAGGCCGGGATTAGGGACCATAAATCTCCAATATTAAACCGGTAGGAAATTGGTAACCGGAGCGAGGCAAAGCCGCTGCCAAATAAATTAAAAACTGAAAAAAAAGGAGGAAAAAAATCCATTTTAGCTCTTTCCTCCAGCGAGGAGCCAGTCCTTTACATTCCCAAACCCAGATGGTGCTGGGGTCACCTTTTGCTGCTGGTTGGAATAAAATCCACATGGGCTCCACTCCACTTGTGCAGTGAGATGGGAGCCAAGCCTTTGGAAAACCCCAGGTCGAGTTGGGACATCTGGACCTGCCACCGCTGTCCCGAGCACCCCCTTCCACCTGCCCATATTAAAGACCCTCTTGCCCTCCCCGAAACTGCTCTGTTCCCACTGCCACTCCTTGGGATCTTTCCCAGGGGCCAGCACAGTGATGCTCCCATCACTGGAAGCTCCCCAGTTTCCCAGCTCCCCAGGACAGGTCAGTGTATAGGAGATGTGTGATATTCCAGGATTCCCCAACAGGATGCACAAGTCTGGCCATGCAGCCCAGCCCTGAGTCAGCAGGGGAAACCTTGTAACCAGGAGATTTATCACAAACCCCAAAAGTAAATTTAAAAAGAATTAAATAATTAGTTTTTCCCAGCCTCACTGTATTCATGGCAGCCTCAGGAGTTTTGGGGCCCTGACTCACAGTCTCTGAATGCTGCGAGGTGCTGCTCTGCTTTCAGCCTTCAGCAGCTGCCCTCAAATGTTGTTTTGAGGCTTTGGGTTGGGTTTTGTTTTTATTAACATGAAACCATCCACCCCTGGGCTTTCATCTCCAACTTCCAGCCTTTGGAGCTTTCTTGTGGCTGGAGGCTCCCAGCCAAGCCTCAGGAGCATCCCTGAGCTGTGGGAATGCAGGAGGGGACCAGGGACCTCCACCCCTTCCCACAGCCCCAGGACTCAGCCACCTTTTTCTTCCAAAGAAGCAGAATGTGGTGAGACTTCTAAGGCACCATCCAGGCAGGGTTTGTGGTTCAGGGGTGTTGGTGTAGGATGGGGTTGATGTGATTGATGCGGCAGCCCCTGCACTCACCAGAACCCAGCTCTGTTTGCTGCCTGAGAGCTCCCCTGGCAGCAGAGCAGGGTGCAGAACACTGAACCTGGAGAAAAATCCTGGATGTGGGGTGCAGCAGCCCCAGATTTCCCACAGAGCTCAGCTGCCCAATGCTTGCAAAGCTTGGGAAGGAGCAGGCACAAGGCACAGGCAGCCCCAAGGCACCAGTGGGCTCAGGAGCTGGACCAGAGCCCATCCTCACTGGAAACCAGTGCCACCAGCCTGGACTGGAGCCCATCCTCACTGGAAACCAGTGCCACCAGCCTGGACTGGAGCCCATCCTCACTGGAAACCAGTGCCACCAGCCTGGACTGGAGCCCATCCTCACTGGAAACCAGTGCCACCAGCCTGGACTGGAGCCCATCCTCACTGGAAACCAGTGCCACCAGCCTGGACTGGAGCCCATCCTCACTGGAAACCAGTGCCACCAGCCTGGACTGGAGCCCATCCTCACTGGAAACCAGTGCCACCAGCCTGGACTGGAGCCCATCCTCACTGGAAACCAGTGCCACCAGCCTGGACTGGAGCCCATCCTCACTGGAAACCAGTGCCACCAGCCTGGACTGGAGCCCATCCTCACTGGAAACCAGTGCCACCAGCCTGGACTGGAGCCCATCCTCACTGGAAACCAGTGCCACCAGCCTGGACTGGAGCCCATCCTCACTGGAAACCAGTGCCACCAGCCTGGACTGGAGCCCATCCTCACTGGAAACCAGTGCCACCAGCCTGGACTGGAGCCCATCCTCACTGGAAACCAGTGCCACCAGCCTGGACTGGAGCCCATCCTCACTGGAAACCAGTGCCACCAGCCTGGACTGGAGCCCATCCTCACTGGAAACCAGTGCCACCAGCCTGGACTGGAGCCCATCCTCACTGGAAACCAGTGCCACCAGCCCAGCTGGGGCCTTGGAAGCTGCAACTCATTTGATTTTGTTCTCCTGCTCCAGGAACCCTCTGCTCCCAGGGGATCACAGCAAGGGGAGCACCATCCCCACCATCATCCCCTATTACATCCCTTCATCCTCTGCCCCAAGGATTCTTCCAGGGATGTTTTTCCAGGGATGCAGAGGCAGAGAAAGTGCTCAGCCTCGGTACAGGGTTCCGTGGGAGCATCAGCAAAGTGAGAGCAGTTCACCACAAAGCTGAGCTTTGTCCCAGGAAACAGCAGGTGAAGGACAACACCAAGCCCCAAATCCAGCTTTGGACTGGGGGGCACAGCTGAGCCCTCCCCCCAAATCATGAAGGGACTGAAACTTCCTTCATGAGAAACAGGTCTCTAAATACCTGGGGATTTTCTCAGGGGAGCCAGTTTAGGGACTTCCAAAAATTCATCCTGGCACACCTCTGCCTCTCTGAGTGTCCTGTGTCCCCTGGGAGATGCTGGGGATGCTGATCCCATCCCACCACAGCAAACGCCACTAAACCTGGGTCCCAAAGCAGGCTCAGGGGGAACTGAGCGTCCTGGATGCGAAGTTATGGGCAGAGGTCTGGCTGTCAGGGGAGGCAGCTGTGGCTGCGCCAGCCAAGCCTTCCTCAAAGATTTCACTCCTTCCACTTCATTAATAAAAGGGGAAAAAATAAGAGACGGGGGCCTTGACATAAAAAAAAAATACAGACTGTGTGTTTTAGAGCAGAGTTTCCTGTAACCACCTCTCTCCGGTTCCTTTTCATTCATTTTCTCCATTTTGTCAGTGTGGACCCAGGCAGGTCAAAGGTTTAAGCTTTTTTGGAAAGATTTGTTTCCAAAAAATAAAAATTGGCTACTCTTCACATTTTGTTACCTTCACACCAGACAGGGAAATACACGGTCAGAGCTTAGGGTTGTTTTTTTTCCTTTTTTTTTCCTTCACTTTTTTTTTTAATGAAAGCATCTGGCCTCCATGACATGCTCTGAAAAAAAAAGTACCCCATATATTTTGCAATGTGTTAAAAAGCTGTGCTGGGCTGCAGAGCTCTGCTTCCTCCCAGAGCCTGCAATCAGTTGGTTTTAGAGACAGGGTGATGCTCCTCCATCACTAACCCGGGGAGGAAACTGGGCTGTTATAAGGAAAATGGAAGAGTTTTGCCTGTTTTTTGGGACTTTCTTCTCCCTCTGTTAATTTACACAAACAGGATTGGCCCTGCTGGGGCCTGGCCAGGCAGCTGAGACAGGCAGGTGAATGGGCAGGGGGTTACAGCTGCCAGGGCATGGAGGGAAGAGTGGGGGAAAAGGGAAAAGCTCAAAAATTTGAATAAAAAAGCACTTTGTGGTTGTGCTGCACCAGCCTGCACGGAGCTGCTGGGCCCTTCCTGCTCTCCCAGCCAGCCCATCGCACCTGGGCTTTCCCTCTGTGGGGATTCCTCATCCCACAGCTGGCAAACAAACCCAGGAGGGCTGGGCAGCCACTGACTGGGGAAGGTATTTTCCTGGAAGGTGAATTTCAGGGAGGAGGAATTTGTCCTGGAGGATGCAATCCCGGGTCACTGCTGCTGCTGTCAGCCTGAGGGATGGAGAAGCCCCCAGGATTGTATCTCCTCTTCCTGGCCATGCTGTGGGGCCAAATCCTCCCTTTTCCACGTGGGTCTCCTTCCTTCCCTGTGGGCTGAACCTGAGCCTCTGGATGTCACCTGGGAATGGCACAGCAGCACTGCCATAGGGAGGCTGGGAGATGTGGTCCAGCATGGGCAGGGTGTCCATGGAGGAGGAGGAGGAGGAGGAGGAGGGCTGGCAGAAGTCACTGTTGTCTGCCTGAGGCCACCTGGGCTGCAGGACAAAACTGTGACAGCTCCAGGGGCTTCTGAAATCAGCTGTGAGCAGAACCCCCCTCGAGCATCCATCACCATCCCAGCTCTGCAGCAGCTCCGTGGACACCTCCCCGAGAGCCCTGTCCCACCCTGATGGAGATGCCAAGGCACCACTTCCCTGTGTCCCTGTGGGACCAGGGCCACCACTGCTGGTGGCTGCAGGGAAAATGTCCTGTGGGAACTGCTTCAGGAAAGGGCAAGGGCTGGAGTGGTGGAGGGCTGAGTCCTCCCCAGGTTGTCTCCATCCCTGTGGCTCCAGAGGAGGTTACAGAGCATCAGCCACAGGCTTGGAAAACATCAGCACCACCTTGTCTATGGATCACAGTTGTGCTCCCATCTCAGCCTTGCTTTGGGAGCTGGTGATCTCACAGTTCTCTGCCATCTCCTTGGAGCTGCTGCTGCATTTTTGCACTTCAGAGATGCTCCAGTGACTCTGCCAGACCCAGAAGTCAGGCTGGACACTGCCACTGACTTCTCCTTACTGCACCCCCCCTCAGTCCTTCACTGGCACTTTTTACCAGGAATTGCTTCTTCCACAGCAAGCAATGTGCAACTCTGAGTGAACAGCTCCTAGAAACACCTGACCAGGGAGCTTCCCTGTTCCCAAATCCTTACATAGATCTGAACCCACTCAGTGTCCTGCTCCAAGGCCAGGGTCTCGCCAGGAGCTCCCTCCTGGCACTGGCCCAGATGTGCTGGAGCCTCTCACAGGCCTCTCCCACCTCCAGATTCCCAATGCTTGGACATAAGGGCCAGTGCCAGGGCTGTGTTCCAGATTTTGGCTCATCTTCTCTCAAATGCTGGGGCTGCCTTAGGGTCCCAGGGCGGATGCACCAAGGTGCCCATCCAGCAAGGAAGGCAGAGCAGAGGGGCTGGGGGGTGGTCCCTGCAGAAACATCTCTGGCTGGAGTCTGAGCTGTTCTCTGGACATGTGGGTCGGGAAAAAAACTCATCCCAGCTCCTGGGGTGCAGCCTGGGGCTTTGGCACTGCCATGGGGATGGGCAGCTCCCTGACCTGCCCACTGCACGGCCTCTTCCATGGGGCTCTTTCCTGGGCTGGAGCCACCCAGGGCTTGGTCATTCCCCCTGCCTGGTGGCTTCAAGGGAAAAGTCAGGTCCAGTGTACATGAACCCACCTGGTTTTGAAANCTGTCCCAGGGCTTGGTCATTCCCCCTGCCTGGTGGCTTCAAGGGAAAAGTCAGGTCCAGTGTACATGAACCCACCTGGTTTTGAAAGATTTTTTGACGACTTTAAGAGTTCACAGGTGCTGGGGCAGATGTTGCTGCACCCACAGTCCTGGCAACTGCTCCATCTGTATTTGTTTCACAACCACGTCCTGGGAGATGCTGCTCCTCCCTAGGACACAGAAAGGAGCATGAGAGACTGCGCTGTGTCATTCCCAGGGCTCCCAACACCAGGAGTGCCGTGGTTCTGGGTGTACCCCCGCTCTCTTTCCCTCCTGGGGGTCCTGCAGCCCCTGTGGGCCTTGGGTGACCATGGCTGTGCTCACAGGGGACTCGGGGATGTGTGTGATAGCAGAGCTGGAGACCATCTCCCAAGTCTATGGTGGTCTTAGAAGCTTTGCTGAGACCCTCAGATGCCAGCACTGGCTGCTCCTGCTCCTGGTGGGTGGCCTGGGGACAGTTTTGGAGCACCACAACCCTTGGCTACTGTGCCCAGCCTGGGCTCTGGAGACAAAATCCCTCTTGCTCACACAGCCCAGTAGGTAAGGCTTGAAGTTCATTTTCTCCTCGCCAGCTCAAATGGTAACACCTTCCTCTCTTGCCTCGTGTGTTGTTTCTCTCCAGCTGTCCAGATCCACATCCTGAAAGCGGAAAAAAACGCCGACTGGTGGAAGTTCACGGTGAACATCATCTCCGTCTACAAACAGGGCAGCAACCGCATCCGGCGCGGAGACCAGACCCTGTGGATCCACTCCAAGGACATTGCCTGCAAGTGCCCCAAAATCAAGCCCATGAAGAAGTATTTGCTGCTGGGCAACAACGAGGACTCTCCCGACCAGAGCGGCATCATTGCGGACAAAACCAGCCTGGTGATCCAGTGGCGGGACACGTGGGCCCGGCGCCTCCGGAAGTTCCAGCAGCGGGAGAAGAAGGGGAAGTGTAAGAAAGCCTAAAGGAGGAGGAGGGAGAGGGAGAGACTGACTGTGCATGCTGCTTTGTGTAGAGCTGGGGCGGGCAGGGACCGGCTGCCAGGGCGGGCTGGGGGGACAGGGGACAGCAACCACGGCTGGGGGGTGCCAGGTTTGCACCTCGTGTTCCAGGGGAAAACAAAACCCAACAGAACCTGACAGAACCCAACAGAACCCAACAAAACCCAACAAAACCCAACAGAACCCAACAGAACCCAACAAAACCCAACAAACCCCGAACG
>VZRZ01007004.1:196780-269560 GCA_013398175.1 Climacteris rufus
AACCCAACAGAACCCAACAAAACCCAACAAAACCCAACAGAACCCAACAGAACCCAACAAAACCCAACAAAACCCAACAGAACCCAACAAAACCCAACAGAACCCAACAAAACCCAACAAAACCCAAAAAAAAGATCGCACACATGGACAGAACCCAAGAGTGGGGGTGCGGGTGCGGCACCCGAGGTCCCCCAGCTCCTTCCTGCCCCGTTGCTGAAGAACTCAGAGACACCAAACTGCCTTCCAGCTGCCAACATCTGCTGCTTCCAAAGCATGGCATGGGCACATCCACCCTGTAAGAAACTAATCAACAGCACCGCTGGAAATTAACTCCCCGTCCCCAAAATACGTATTTGCAACTTAGGTCGACCGAGACAGTTCTTGTAGAGGAAACTAAACCGAGACTTTTGCTGAGGACAGATCCGAGCATCGACAGAGGACTTTGGTATCCAACAGCCACAACCACCACCCAGTGATGGTACCTGGGGCGGCCAAGGTGTCCAGCTGTGATGATGCTCTGAGGCCAGTTTAGGCACAGCCAAGAGGGATTATGTTGGTGAGCAACTTCCTCCTGTGCATAACCCTGGGAATGGCTCCTTGGTCCAGTCCCTGACCCCGAGCACGCTGGCCCCTCCACACTGAAGCAGTGTGAGCCCACAGGGTGCCCTGTCCCCCTCCCAGCCCCCCATTCACAGGCAAGGAGTCAATAACCAGGACCCCCAAGGAAACACCCGGATCTGACAAAAAACAAGTTGGCATCCAGTTCCCACAGTGCCCCAGAAGATCTTGGCAATCTCAGTCCCTGAGTCTTCACTGTGGCCACCCCTGAAGCTCCTCCATGGGCTCAGTCCACTCTGCTGCTGTCACCACACCTTGAACCCTCAGATGGCAGAAAATCCATGCAGGTGACACCAAAGTCCTGGCTGGCCACTGGTTTCACTCCCAAACTCAGGCAGCTTTCCCAAGCCACAGCAGCTCTGCCCTCGCTCCCTCTGGAGCTGCAGCTCCCTGGCATCCCTGCAAAAACTCTTGGAGACAAAGTGGGGAGCAGCAGGTGCCAGGGCCTGTCCCCATGGGCAGCAGGGCCAGTGTAGAGCTCTGAGGCTTGGCCAAGGGAAGGGGTCTCAGCCAGGGACAGATGAGCAAGGTGTGACCCACCTGGAGCTCCCCAAATTGCTCTCCTTCTTCTGCTGGGGGTGAGAACAGCCGAGCTCAATTTCCCAGTTTCAAGTCACTGATGCACTGAGCAAAGCAGAGGCTGCCTCACCCCTGACTTGCATCCCGAGCTCTGGAGCATCTCCCCCTGGGCACCCTGCGGGCACGACTGGCTCTGGAGTTGTCACCCCCAGGCCAGGCTGCTCCCCTGCCACACCAGCCCGTGGGGAATGGGGGCATCCGAGCCCACCTCACCCACGGAGACAGGGAATGGCTGGGGCAGGAAGGCAGGACGGGTACCTGGAGCAGAGGCAAACATTAGTCGCTATGAAAAGCAAAACCTCCCTGATATTTTTCCTTTTAGGAAACTTGGAAACATCTATTTTATGGCATTTTCCAGTGGTTTTGCCTTGTTTTATAGCAATTGACAATATTTATATAATGACATAAACCACCATAAAGCAGGGCAGCCATGTAAATAGGTGCAAAGAGGAGGCTCCCAGGGCTGCTGGAGTCACCACCCGGAGGGACCGAGCCCTGCTGAGCCTCCCCTGCCACCACAAGGCCCCCAAAATGAGTCTGGGTATTAGGAGAAAAATCCCTCCCTGGACATCAAGTAACTCCCCCCTCCAAGTCCGTGTTTCCTCCCCTTTCCCAGAAAGGACTTGGTTTTCCTTATCTTGGAGCTCAAGGATGTTTTCTCAGACAAGGCAAGTCCAGACACCAAGTTCTGAAGAAAAAAATCTGACCTCAAGTGTCCAAATGGAGGCTTAAATCCCCAAAACGAGGCTTGGCTGCTTTGCTGCAGCCAACATCAACTGCAGCCAGGGATGCCCCAGCAGCTGGAGACAGCACATCCCCAGCCAGCCGGGCTGTCCCAAACCTTTGGAGGCCTTCAAACGGTGCCTCAGAGGAATGGGATACAACCCAAGCCAGTTCTCCACTCGGGTGTCTGGCTGTGCTTGTGGGCAGTTCCCAGCTCCCCACAGCCCCTGGCCTTGCCTCCCTGCGCTCCAACGCTCACTCCCATTTTCCACCCTTGTCAAGCACAGCCTGGACACCCCCAAACCCCCCAGGAACACTCTCCAGCCCCTCTCTGGTCCCCCTGGTCTTGGAGGCTGCAGAAGACCCACCACCCCCTCATCCCACGGCCAGAGCCTGCCAGGCACTGACACAGCCTGGGAAAGCAGAAGGAAATGGAGTCTGCACAACAGCTCAGATCCTGCCAGAGCCCCCCACAGGAGTGAAGCCCCCATCCCTGTCCCATCAGGACCCCGTCCCTTCCTCCCTGACGGAGTTTTGTGCTTTCCAGTCAGACCAGGGAAATCCCTTCACTCCACCCACAGTCCCCAGTGCCCCTCACGCACTCCCAGTAACCCCGACCCGCGGGAGCTGCTGTGGAACTGGAACAGCCTCTGCTGGGAGGGCAGAGCAGCTCCACCTCGGGGTCCAGGGGGGAAATATTCCCTGCAGCCACCCCTGCTCCAGGACACCTCCTGGGGGGACACCTCTGTCTGGTCACCCCAAGAGGGACAAGATGCTCCCCATAACACCTGCATGGGCAGGGGCAGCTCTTGGGTACCAACTGCAGCCAGGAAAGACCCTGTGTGCCCACCCATGGCCCTGGGGCAGGAGTGGGGCCCCAAGGACAGTGGGGTGGAGGGGAAGGGGCTGTGGTGCCTCCAGAGAGGCTTTGGAGAGCAGCTGAAATGCCAAAACAATCATCGCTGACGGTAGCACCCGACAAAAGTCGCTTGGTCTCGTTTCTGTTTGTTCCGTCATGTCCGTGCCCCCTCCTGCACCCGCCTCGTCCCCTCACAAACCTGTGTTCATTTTGGGGTTGTTTTTTTTGTTGATTTGTTTTTTTTTTTATTATTTCTGTTAATATCTTGAACTGTAAATGTTGTTTAGTTACGACCATGGCAGACTGCTTTGGGCGATGTTTCTTTACAATGCATACTAATATATTATGGTTATTATATATGAATATATTTAATGACACGTGAAAAAGTTGTGGATTTTCTTATTGTTTTTCCGAGTTGTTTCTTTTTTGTTTCTTTCCCCCCCCCCTTTGTTTGTTTGTTCGTTAGATTGGCTGTAATTGACCCGAAGGAGCTTGTAACTGTTCAGCACCCCCTCGGTAGAACTAAAGTCAGAAACCAGTTGAATAAACTCTTGTAAACTGTAAAAATCTCCAGGAATTTCTGCTTCTTCCCACCCCGTTGGCTAGCGAGCCCGTGGGACAGGGACCTGGGCAGGAAGTGATGGTGTCCCTTCCGCCTCCCTGGCTCTCAATGTCCCCCTGGCAGGGTTGAGGTGGCACAGCTATTTCTGACTGTCAGTCCAACCCAATGTCCCCCCAGCACCCCCCAGCAGCGGCTACAGGCCCTTGGGGACAGTGGGGTCACCATGGGTGGGTGGGAGGGGGAGCCCCACCAGCACCTGTGGGCTCAGCTGCGCTGCTGGAGCAGACTGTGCCCTGCACTGGGACAGAGCCAAACCTGGGGGATCCTGCCCAGAGCTGGAGGACAGGTGTGGGGACAGGGGACAGCCAGTTTGAGGTCAGGAAAGCTGCAACCCCCACCCTGGACCAGTTTCTGTGCCATCCACAGGCTGCTCACCAGTGCTGGCCCTTCCTGTCCATCACTGCAGGGTCAGGGCTCCATCAGCTCCATCAGCTCCATCCCAGGGGTCAGTGGCACCAGCACCTCTGAAGCCGAGCCCAGGCAAGGGCTGGTGGCACCGACAGCATGGAAAGCTGGAGGTGGGGGGGACTGAGGCAGCAAAACACTTCCAGGGGGAAAAACACAGGCAAAAGGTCCTGCCAAGTGCTGAGGGGTCAGCCTGGCTGACCCTGCCCTCGGCCTCGCTGGGAATTTATGAATCCAAAAACATCCCGGAGGTCGGGGATCTCAGATCTTTATTGCAGAGACAAATGGGACACAAGTGCCAGCCCTCTGCTCCGGGGCCTGAGGAGCAAATGGGCTTCCCAGATTGCTCTGGCCCCGGGCAGGGCCAGTTGTCCCAAGGTGACATGGTGGCTCTGGAAAGAGGGGGATGAGCCTATTCCCACGGAGGGCCAGACCTGGAGTGGTTTTCCCAGCCCGGTCCCACCAGGCAGCGTGGGAGAGCTGCTGTCCACACACCGAGCTCACACCAGGAATCAGGGAATGGGAAAGGCCCAGCAGCCTTCCAAGAGGATCCTTATTCTCATGTAGGAGGTGGGGACGTTTTTCCCAGGGCACTGGGACATGCAAGTGCCTGAAGCACGTACCAGAGCTTCCCCCAGCACTCGTACTTTTGATGAAATAACAACTGGAAGCAGCAAAACTCGAGCAGGCCCTCCAGGAGAGAAATGGAGGAGGTGGCAGGGAAGGCAAAGTCTGGGATGTCTCTGGGCACATTCCAGGGAGAACTTTGCTGCAGGTTGGCTTCTCCAGCCCTGCTGCTCAGAGCCAAAACCCAGCGTCTCTCATATTTTAACCTTCCTTTAGTGGGGCAGGAGACAGAAAAGCTTCCCTGCACACAGCAGAACGCTGCCAAATCCACTGCTTTTTAATAAAGTTCCTCATTCACACAACACATTAAATGTTACCTAAAGGGCAGCTCTGAGAACCTCTTTGTTCGACACCACAAGCAAATCCTGGTGTTTCCACCCTTCCCAGGCACTCACAGGAAAAATGTGCTTGGGGACCCAACGGGTCAGAAAGCGCCTTTGAAAGCCTCCATCAGAACAAAGTGCCTGTGGAACGTTGATCAGGATGAGTTACACGTCCATCCTGCATGTCCTGGGAATTCAAACAAAACCTGCACTCCCTCTGTAAATGAGTTTTAATCAGCAGCCCAGGCCCGTGGTCTCATCTGAACAAACCCTGTGCTGCTCTCCTGCTGTCACTGCAGATCCACGGCGCTGCCCCAGAGCTGGCAGTGAAACCCCACTCTGGCTCGGAGGCTGCTGCTGAGGAACAACTCCAGCAGCATTCCCAGTGTCCGTCCCTCTGCAGAGCTGCAGGAATGCACAGATTTGGAACCCCTCTCCAGAGCCTTTCCCTGTTTCCAGCTGGAGCAGCCTTGCTTAAAGCTCCGTTTCTAATCTGACATCAACAACAAACTCATGAAACCCCTACCAGGTCCTGTTGAGAACCAGAGAACATTACAGCATTTTTTCCCCTCCCCTCCTCTGAAAGCCAAAGATAAAGCATCACTCCAAGGAAAACTAACCAGGCACAACCTGAGTTGGACTTGTAAAGGCTTCAGGGATGTCCTTCAGCAAAGCACATGGAGCTGAATGAAGACTCCAGAGGATCTGGTCTCTCCTCCAGCTCTGAGAGTTGAGGATGAGCTGGGCAAGGGCACAGAGCCCTGCCTGAAGCTGCTGCCCAGGCCAAGAGGCACAGCTGGATCTGTGGGTCTTTTTCCCCTCCAAGCTCCTCTCCCACCTGCCCTGTGCCCTTCCCAGCAGCACAGAGACAGGGAAATGCTGCTCTCTGGATCCAGGTACAGCTCCTACAGCTGCAGGACACAACACCATCAATGACAGGAGGAGAAGCTGTGGATCCCTGGCAGTGTCCAAGGTTAGACTGGACAGGGCCTGGAGCAACCTGGGAGAGTGGGAGGTGTCCCTGCCCACGGCAGGGGTGGGACTGGATGGGCTCCGGGGTCTCTCCCAGCCCAAACTGTTCTGTGTATTCCATGTATCCCATGGGGTACTCAACAGCTCCCTGCCTCTGCTTCCTGCACAACTCCATCTTCTCCCATCAGAGCCAGCTCTGCCCTTCCCACCTCAGGGTCCAAGCTCCAGCCAACACCTGCACCCTGCAGGGAGGAGACTGAAGGGGATCTGCAGTCACCAAGCCCTTAACAAAGGGGGCAGTGCCCAAGTCTCAGCTGGGGAAACCGAGCCCAGAGAGCAAAATGGATTTGTGCCAATCAAGAGGAGACACAGCACCAGGACACCACGGTTTTCCACCTCCCAGGGTACTGCTGCTGCTCTGTGGGTGAAGGCAGGGAGAGGGAAATGGGTGCCAAAAGCCAGGTGAGAGCTGTGAGAGGAGACACCACCAGGGCAGGCGAGGAGCAGCCCTTGGCAGATCTCACAGATCTGTCATAATACACACAAAGTCTGACAGAAATTGCTTATTTCCTCCAAATCAGCTCTTAGGATATGGCAGTGTTGGATAAACCATTCACAGACAAGACAAGGTAGAAGGAAACAATAAAATCCCAGGCAGATAAATTGTATAGAAATGGATCAGCTTTAATCAGTATTTATTGCTTGCTCTATTAATTCTGAAATCAAACTGGCATGTGTAACAAAATAATTATTTTCTTGGCCAGAAGCAGACATTCAATACCTCATTTGCATTAGTATGGAAACAGGTAATCCTTCCTCTCAGCTGTAAAAGTGTGTGAAAAGTTGTAAAAGGAAGAGGCAGAGCTCAATTAGGATGTTAATTCGGGTGCATCTCCTGTGGCCAGGCTGGCAGAGCCCCTGGGGAGCACAAGGGCAAAGCTCTCCACTCTCACATGCTGGGTTGAGTCCTGCTGCTGTTTGGTTTCTATCCATGGAGATCAATAAGTCACCAATATCCCCCCAAAAGGGCTGAGCATTGACTCAGTCAGCAGCGATTCTGTGCAGTCCATGGGGGTCCTGCAGGGCTCTCGCTTCCCACCCTGTGAGAAAGCAGGTGCAGCCACTCCCCAAGACAACACCCCCCTGAAGAACACGGAGCACTGTCCCTCTGAGGGGAGCACCCCGAGGCTCCGGAGCTGCTGCTCTCCAAAGCTCTCCTGGATGCCAGCGCCTGCATCCCTGGGACGGCTGAGCTCAGGGTGGGCAGCAGCAGCAGCACGTTGTGTCCTCAGGTGCCCATGCAGGAGAGATGAATCCATCCACCCTCCAGCTGCAGCTCCTGAGTGCCAGGGGAAGGTGGGAAGAGAGCCCTTGTCCCTCTGAAAGCCTCCAAACCCACAGCGCTCCCGGCTGCGCTCCAGGGACCGCGGATGTCTGGCGGATGCTGCTCCAGCCTGGTGGTGTGGAGTTTGTTCCAAACTGTGGAGTTGATTCCCAGCTGTGGAGGAGTTGATTCCCAGCTGTGGAGTTGATTCCCAGCACAGGAGGTCTCTGCACAGCCAGTCCCTTCCCTGGAGCCCTGGTGCTCCCCCGGGATGGGGGTCAGTGCGTCGGCCAGAGCGCGACCACGGCGATGGCGATGAGCAGCAGCACGATCACCACCAGCATCCCTGGGGAAACAAAACAACGTTCAGGCTGCTGCCTGCAGCATTTACAAATGGTCTTCTGAAAGTGCATTCATCCTCCTTCTCCCAGCTGGGACTGATTCCCCTGCTCACCCTGTGTGAGCCGCCTGACAGGTCCTTGCGCTCTGGTGACCTGAGCAGGGACCTGGGCTCAAACCCCACCTTGGCACAGGGGTTCTTTCTCTTCCTGCCCCTTCAAGTGAGTATTTTCCAGCAGTGCCTGCAGGGTACCTTCCTACCTGAACATCTGCCATGCAAGGATTAAGGGAAGTGTTTAACTCACGGCCAGGCCAGTTCAGCTTTGCTAGGATCCCTCTGTAGCATCCCACTGGGGCAAAGGATTATCCAGAAGGAAATCCAAATTGCATCAGGAAATTGTTCCCAACACAAAGCACTCCTGCTTTCAGACAGGACTCTGTGCAGAGCAAAAGCTGGGCTTCCAGGCATGTACCTGACTTGGGAAAACAGGGATCATCCAGCACTGGAGAGAATCCCACAGGGCTCTGCCCCACCTCTGCCTGTGGTTCCCTGTGCCCCATCCTGCCCCAAAACCCACAGGATCCCTGCAGAAGTTAATGACAAACACAATCTTACAAAACTTCACAACCACTTTTCAGTTCAGCCACCCCAGCTGCTCTGAAGGATGGGGTTAAAAACCCTGAGTTATGGGATGTTTGGAAGGCTGACCCAGAAAACCACAACAGGAGATCTTCTCTCCCTCACAGCTGAACGACAGCAAAACAGACAGGTGACAGAGCTGTGGGATGCCTGCTGCAGGGAACTAATTCATGGAATACTTGTAGAATCCCAGAATGGGTTGGGTTGAAAGAGACCTTAAAGCCCATCCAGTGCCACCCCCAGTGCCACTTTCCACTGTCCCAGGTTGCTCCAAGCCCCGTCCAACCTGGCCTTGAGCACTGCCAGGGATGGGGCTTCTCTGGGCACCCTGTGCCAGGGCCTCCCCACCCTCACAGGGAACAATTCCTTCCCAATATCCCATCTGACCCTGCCCTCTGGCATTCACAGAATCACAGGATTAACTAGATTGGAAAAGACCTTTGAGATCATCAAGTCCAACCCATGACCACCTCATCAACTAAATCACTCCATCCCTTGTAAACAGTCCCTCTCCATCTTTCCTCCAGGCTCCCTTCAGGCCCTGCAAGGCCACACTGAGGTCACCCCAAAGCTTCTCCTCTCCAGGCTGAACAATCCCAGCTCTCCCAGCCTTTCCTCCCAGCAGAGCTGCTCCATCCCTCTGCTCATCCTGGAGCCTCCTCTGGGCTCTCTCCAGCAGCTCCAGGTCCCTCCTGTGCTGGGCCCAGGGCTGGGGCAGCTCTGCAGGTGGGGTCTGACCTGAGGGGGCAGAGGGGCAGAACCACCTCCCTCCTCCTTTACTCCCTGTTTCTTAGGAGGAACTCTCCCCTTTCCTCCCACTTTTCACAGGAAAGGAAGGAATGTTTTAGTGAGAATGGCCTGGATCCCTGCCTACCCCCACCACTCCCTAAGCACCCCCAATGCACAACCCCTGCCTGGCTGGATCACAGTGTGGGCACTGGCATCACACCCAGGGCACCCCCTGGGCTTAAATGATCTTTTAATTAAGAGCCTTTGATTTGTGTTTAGAATCTGCCCCGTGCTGTCTCCTGGCTGAGCTCTGGGAATACATCAGGGTTCCAAGAGCGGAAAACCTGTCCCTTCCTTTGCTCTGCTCACACAGGACTATTACTCAACCACTTACAGTATTTACAAGTCCAGCTCATGGCAATTAAAAAAGGATGTATTAAAATAAACTCCTCTTTCCAAGCTGGAAAAGGATATTAGACACTGTTTTTTGTAAATAGTGTAATGTTTTCTGTGCAGAAACTGTTTCTCTGCCAGGGGGCCAGGATTTTTTTTCCAGGGAAGTAAGAGTTGCCACCAGCAGTATTTTTTTGTCTTATGTTCAGATGAAACCATTTGTTATCTGAAGTGAGCTTGAGCAGCACTTCCCTACACCAACTCCAGCAGGTCTTGGATGCTGAGCCTCTTCCTGGCAGGGAAGGCAGCAGCCCTGTGTGCTCACCTGGGATGCCCAAGGATGCAGCACCGTGGTGGCACAAACTCTGTGGCTCAGCAGGGACAAGATGCAGGGGCTGTGTCCTGTGGGTAGGATGGTTTGGGGTGATTCTGTTTAGAGGACACCTGGATGAAACTGCTTATTAAGCACGTTAAACATGGGATAATCAGTAACAATTCAGCTCTCTGGTCCTGCCACCCTCTCTGTGCCCCCATCCAGGGCTTGGGTGTGGTTCTCACTCCAGAAGCCACCAGGATCATGTGGCACAACGCTGCCTGGGCAGCTGCTGACTGCTGTCCTTCCCCCAGGATCCACTGTGGAGCATGGGGGGGACCAGGGCCATCCCAGGGCACTCCCAGGGCCAGCTCCACAGGGGAAGTCCTTTGGGAAGCATCCCAGAGGATGTTCCCCCCGCTGGGCTCCCATAGAGCCCAGCCAAGCTGCAGGTCCTCAGCCAGGTCAGTGTCTCCCAGGCACACCTGGATCCTGGAGCATGCACAGGTGACCTGCTCTGACCCACTGGGATATGTGGGAAAGGGACAGGGTTTGGTTTCCAGCCTCAGCCAACCACTCAAAATCATCCAGCACCACAAACTGATCCATTGGTAACATCATCCATAGAATCCCAGAATCCCAGAATGGTTTGGGTTGGGAGGCACCCTAAAGCTCATCATGATCCACCCCTGCCAGGGGCAGGGACACCTCCCACTGTCCCAGGCTGCTCCAGCCCCATCCAGCCTGGCCTTGGGCACTGCCAGGGATGGGGCAGCCACAGCTTCTCTGGGCACCCTGTGCCAGGGCCTCCCCACCCTCCCAGGGAACAATTCCATCCCAGTATCCCACCCAACCCTGCCCTCTGGCAGTGGGAAGCCATTCCCTGTGTCCTGGCACTCCAGGACCTTGTCCCAAGTCCCTCTCCAGCTCTCTGGGAGCTCCTTTAGGCCCTGGAAGGGGCTCTAAGATCTCCCCAGAGCCTTCTGTTCTCCAGGCTGAACAGCCACAACTTTCTCACCCTTTTAATCTCAAGTTTTTTACACCTTAATACACATTTTGCAGTTCTCAACAGAGCCAGAAGCAAATCATTTGCCTAAATAGGGAAGAAATGAGATCTGATAAAGCTGCTGCATTCCTGTTCTCTGTTATGTTTTGCACTGGAGGGAGAAGTTTTAGAGGGTGCAAATCCTTCGCGCAGTTTCGGCGTAACAGAGTTTATGGACCCCAGCAATTAAGAGACAAGCGAGATCAGCCGCCTGGAAAATACTCCATAGGTGTGAATTAGTAATGATACAAAGTGGAGTTAATGGGGTGTAATTATTCTTTGACAAGTCCCAAGAAAAACTGCACATAAACCCCAAATTATTCCCCAGCAGGAAGAGGGGAAGGTGGGGCAGGAATAAAGGATTGCTGATGGGCAGGGCCGAGGGAGGAGACTCAGGGCACGTTCAGGGCAGTGAGAGCAGAGCAGCAAAATGAAATAAACCTCATTTTAGTCCTGGAAAGAGACTGGTATTGAAAACCTGCAGCCAAAAAGTGGTGGTCAGGTCCTCACCCCAGGAGAGATGGAGCAGCAGAGCTGGTCCATGCGGGGCTGGTCCCAGGAACACGGACACAAAGGCAGGAGCACATGGGCTGCCCACAGCACACGCATTTCAAAGCACCTCTTGCATGACAGACACCAGATGTTACACACATTTTTCCCCTCCTGTACCACAGCACAGCAGATTAAAAGGATCTGAAGGTTTTAAACCTGGGTGTTTCACATGCTTTCCCAACAAAAGCTATGGATAGGATCTGACAGGAATTCTGTATTCTGAATTCCCTGCCTGCTTTGCCTTTTTTTTTGCTCAAATGCTATGAAATATAAATATTCCCCTTGACAAGAAGCCCTCAAAGAGAAGTTCAGGAATCAAAGCCATGATTAAAGTCAACAGGAGTCGGAAAAGAACAAAGAAAAGATTCTTGTGCAAAAGAAAACAGTGACAGGAATACAAATGCAAACTGCATCTCTCAGGGAAAGGTGGGAAGCAGAAATCTATGTGCAATTACAGAGCAAATAATTAAGGCAGGCTGGAGTAAATGCCACGCTCTTGAAGCTCCCTCTCTAAAGGCTCTGGGACTGCGCTCCAGCTGCTGGTGCAGCTCAGAGCAGTGCAGGAATGCAGAGAGCACATTCCCAGCTTACACGGGGTTCCATGGCATGGTCCAGGGCAGGATGGGGATCTCCCCAGCACTCCCAGGAGCTCTCAGGCCAGTGGTCAATGTTAGTGCTGAGATCAGCTACAGCTCTGCTCATCCCCACAATCCCAATCCCTCAGTCCCTGGGCTCAGGGGGGTTCAATACTCCAAACCTCACCAAACCTTTTTTCCTCAAACAGTTAAGATCACATTTTCACGGCTAAGATGGTGAGAAAAGGTTAAAATACACATAATTCATCTCCAGGTTAGGATTTGGTGTGTGCCACCTGCCCTGTCCAGGCCTGAGAGCTGAGGATCTGGGTTCACACCACACCCCACCTTCCTGGGGTCACCCGGGGCAGCCCCAGTTCCCAGTCTATTCCCTCTCCCCAGGACTTGTCAGCTCTGAGGGTTTGGGGTTCCTCATGGACACCCTTCCCACTGCACCTCATTTACTACTCCACCACACACTTTTCTGCTTGGGTTCACACAGAAAGGCAAATAAAGCCTTGAGATCCAAATCCACCTGAAGGGGTTTGGGCATCCAGGAGATGAACCCCCAGCTCTCAGCCTCCAGGGGCTCATGATCATCTCAATACAGGTGATGGCTGAGGGCTCCTGCTCCCTTGTGCCTCCCCAGCCTGGGATTAGCTGGGTCAGGCCTAGGTAACTCCAGGGTGCCAGCACTCACCAGGTTACTCCTTACCCAGACCCCACTCAGTCCCTGCTCCCTGGAGCTCTGCCAGCATCCTCGGCAGTGACAGACACCAGGCACACCTTGACAACCCAAATAAATCATTCCAGTCCCCTCTCTTCATCCCCACCTTTGCTGTTTGCCCATCCCAGAGCCCCCAGAGGTGGCTGGGAGCCACACCCTGCTGAACACCCTGTGCTGGACACAGCACATCCCTGCCCTGGGGAGCATCCCTGTCCTCCTGATGGAGCCCACGGCACAGGCACAGCACCCCGAGGTCTCAGATGTGCTGCAGAGCTGTGAGAGAATGGAGAATAGCAAATGTTTGTGGTTTGCAGCATCATGGGAGAGCAGGGTGTCACATCCTAAACAAGCCCATTTGCCTCCAGGAGCTGCCACTAATCCCAGCTAACACTGCTGGAGAGGTTTCCTGGAGAAGAGCAGGTACCTACCACAGCCAGCTTTGGTGTTTGGGATTCATCATCCAGACTTTCCAACTCCTTCTGCTGACTGCTCAGGTGAGCCAGCTGAGACTCAACAATCCACAGCTTTCCTTGGAGCCCTTTTAATTCCCAGTGCTAACAGGGGAGCCTGGCAGAGGTGTCTGCTCAGAGGTGTCTGCTCAGAGGTGTCTGCTCACAGCCAGAGCCACTGCTGAGGGAGATGAGCCCTCACACAGCACCCACACAAAGCAGCCACACTGCTGCTTGTCAACTGCCAGCGTTGTGACAAGGCAGTGTTTACTGTGAAATACCCCCTCATTGTGCTGAGTGTGATTCCTGGGAATACAGTGTGTTTAGGATCTGGCAGAGGTTCAAGTGCCTTGGAACAGGCAGGCAGGAACTTGGTCATAAATACATTGTGTTTTGACATGTCCCTCTCGAGTATGTGTAAAGGATTTCTGGTCTGTTCTATCAGATTTACCATTAAAATAAGCCCATGGCCATGGAGAGGTAATGCCTCATCAACCAGGGCTCTGCAAGGTGCCCAACACCACAGCATCACCCTGGGCAGCCCCTGCACCCTCCTCCTCTCCTGGGCATCCCCCACATCCTTCAGCTTTCTCAAGACAACCTGCAAGGCACATTCCAGGGCCTGAGGGGACTGTTCAGCAGAATTTCCAGTGTCAGCAGAGCCTCAGCTCTTGTCCTTGTCCCCCACCATTCCTGGCACCAGGAGCACCTGATGTGCCCCATATGGCTGCTCAACATCCCATGCCAGGTCACCCCCAACACGTTCCAGCCACAACCCCCAAATCCAAGAGCAATGCCAAACCCACTCCAGTGCTGCCAGCTGAGGCAGGGATTGAAGGCAGCAGGGAGATGCAGCCAGGGCTCTGCAGGTCATGTCAAAGGTCTCCAGTGGCAATGCTGCTCTGTCCATCTGCCCTGGAGCCACCTTCCAGCTGAACACCAAGCCCACTCTGCTGCTCTGTCCAGCCCCAAACCCACCAGTCATGGCACAAGAGCCTCACAGCAGGGCCCTCCCCACCACTGAGCATCAGCCTGGCTTGGGCTGCACTGCTCACACCCAGTCCCCAGGGTGAGCATCCCAAATGCCTTCCAAGCATTGTGGGAGGGCTGATGGAAGGGAGAGCAGAGGAAAAGTGCCTGGGATCACCAGGGAATCTCCTGCAGCCCCCACTGCTGCAGTCAATGCCCAGTCTGGGCTGCTCCCTGTGAGCAGGGCCAGGGAGCACAGCAGATGCTGAGGGGTGATGTCCCCTCTCCGTGGGGTGCACAGCCCTGGATTCTCTTCCAGCCTGGAAGCAGATTGCTGGGGCAGCCCCTCCCCACAGGGAGAACTCTCTTTTGGACAGACTTGGCCAGTGTGCTCCCCATCTGTCATCCCCACACCCACCTCAGCTGGGCACCTGGAGCCTAGGGAGGTGGCTGTCCTTGGGCTGCATGGCTCTGTGGGCTCAGGGTTCCTGCTGAATATTGAGGATATTCAGAAAGCAAACACAGCCCCGTGGTGTCTGGGTCCTGGGGACTGAAGTAAATACTGATTTCAGTGCATTACAGTAACTTTTCTAAGGCATGTGCATGTGTGTGTGGCCAAGTCCTCTGCCCTGACTTCAGAAGATGAAAGGTGACATCGCCTTTCCATTCCAACGGTGCCTAACTTGCCTCTGGCAAATCCCATCCCAAAAATGGGATGTGCCTACGGCAATCCCCTGGTTCTCTGTGCCTGCAGAGGGGAGGTGCAGGGAAAGCAGCCCTGCATCCTCCAGCACCTTGTTGGTGACTATTTCTGGGAACAGGAGTTGTCCTTGGGGCTTTCCTTATCTTTCCTGCTGATTTGAGTGCAGTGTCATTCTCAGGTTCAACACTGGTGTCTTTATAGATTATAAAATAATAATAAATAGCATGCTTTGACTTTAAAGAGTCTGGTATAGCATTACATTATCTGGAAAAAGCAGCTTGGTTTACGCCAAGAAAGTTATATTCCCACAGAACTGTCTATCCAGAAGTTTATGAATAAGTCTTCTTTTATAAGTGACACAGAGCACTAACTTATAAACACATAATAGTTGTTTTATAGGGCAGCAGAGGAGCAGGGGAAGGATGGGAGCTTCAACAAGGGGCTGTAGAGTCCTGGCTGCTTTCCTTGAGGACTTCTATTTAATATCACAGTTTTAAAGAAACAAATTTTATCTGCTGTTTCAGTAAGTTAATTTTAAGTCCGTGTTGCCAGATATATGGCAGAAACCCTGCCCAAATCCCTTCAAAACCCCTGCTTTTCAAGGCAGCAGAGAACCAGCTCGGAGGCTGGCTCTGGACTCTCTGCACATACCTAAAGCACTACTTTCACATGGCAAGCACCCCAAGAAATCCATCTTGCTGTCCTTTATGTTCCCTCAAAAAGAGCCAAACGCTTTCTCCCCCAAAAGCCATAAAAGAATCTTTCCCTCTCACATTTTCCTCGTGCCGAGCGAGCCCGGTATTCAATTTGTATTGCATTAAGAACCACTTGAGCAGAAATCCCACACCATTAAGCTGGCTTGTATGTAAATACAGCCCCATTCCTACACCTGCATCATTGAATCCACCTCTCTGGAGGTTTGTTCTTTATTAGTTTTGTGACAGCCAAACGTTTTGTTGGGCGATAGGTCCGGGGAAAGCGCTGCGGTCGCACATTACCCAACGCCCCCGCCCGCCCGGAGGAACCTGGCCCTTATTGCTTTTGACCTCCCTTTTCAACTGCTCTGACTTGAGAAATTTAACACTACAATTGTACCTCTCAACCCTGACATCAAAATCATTGGCAGTTCTCAGAGAAATCAAGACCAGGCTCTGCGGACGGTTATTAAAGGCTCCAAATGTTCACGTGTTTCATTGGGTCTAGGGGAGGGAAAAAAGACACTTCTCAAAAAAGCTGAGCTCGTTGGAAACAACAGTGATTGCATTATTAATTCCTTATTTGGAAGAAAGAAAAACCCAGGTCATTCCTATGTAAGATGAAAAAACTCTTGGTCTATGAGTTATTCCACATTTGGAGCTGTGCATGCGATACCAGATTAACCTGAAGGAACAATTTCTCTGAGGGAAAGGTACAGACTTTGTTTATACACATTAACTCCTCAGTCAACATTATTTCACACGTTAAAAATTGCATTTTTGTGGGGTTTTGTCATCTCAGGCTGGAGATATGATTCCCTCTGGGGCACCCAGATGAGTTTGTTGTTAACACAAGCCTTTGATCAGGGCATGGAGATACCTCACGTCACTGACAGAAGGGTCTGTTGGCAAACAAAATGTGGCTAAATCAAGCAAGATGAAAACCATCACTATCAGAAAACAAATGTCAGATTCAGCCCCAGAAGCAGCGTGGAGTGAGTTTATATCCAAAACCTTTATTGCTTCAGCAATCGAATAATCCCAAACTTTGGGTCCCAAACCACATGCACAGCCCGGCTGAGGGAAGTGAGAGAAGTGTTTCTCTTAAACCATTATTGTTATCCTTCAATTTGCTTCTTTTTTAATCGATTTTTCAAATTACAAATGCATGTCAGATAGTGCCTTGAACTGCTTCTAAGCACAACTGCACCAAAATCCCAAATTCCTTCAGAAAGGGGCACCAACCCAACCTCACCAACAGCTCAGGGGTCTGGTCACAGCCTCCAGCTGCTGCTCACGTTTCACCATCTCTGATGCTCAGCTGCTCCCTGTGAAGGCATCTCCTGTCTTTGGAAGGTTCACATCCAACAGTTTGAGGTGCCACATTTGACTTTATCTATTCAACAATTCCAGAATCTCTTGCACTGCCCTGAGAACCAGGAGAGAGGAAGGGCAGCTGAAAGGCAGGAAGGTTTCCTAGGGAAATTAAGGAATATGCATTATTTTACCTTCTGAGCTATGAGAAGTGAAGCTCAGAGACAGGCAAGACAATTGTTTGGATATGAAGACGAGGCAAGAGCACAGCAAGAACTAAACTGTCACAAGTTTTAACTTTCAGAGGAGTCTGTGGGAAAGGGAACACTCTGAACTAAATTTGTATCTCCTTTAAATAGCAGAAGGTAGTCGAGAGAGGACAATGTTGGAGAAATGGTTCATGTAGCTCTGAGACAGAATTACTGAACCAAAGAGCTTTGAAGCAATCCACACAGAGACCTGAACGACACCTTCCTGCAAAAACACTGCACAATAAAATCATTTCCTGGACTCACCACCACATGAAGAGCAGGTGTAAGAGGCAACAGCTTCCCCAAGTGACTCCCCATCCCAAAAAACCCCAAATCCACCCAAAACGGGTAACTTTGACCCATCTCTGCCTGCTCTGAGGGGAAGCTGTGCAGGAGATCATCCAGCTCCCAACAAGCCCCAAACTGGAAACATCCTCATGGTTTTTCCCTTTGTTCTTCTGGAATGACTTCACAGACTTTCCTTCCTTGGCCTCACGCTATCATCAAACTGTTTCCAACCCCAAAGGTCATCAGCAGATGTGGCAGCTGGATTTCTTTGCATGTGGCTTATTTCTCTTCCCTTTTTTTTAATTAAATAAGCACACACTCTTTCCAACTGTGCCTTCTCCAAACTCTCGAGCATCCTTTCCCTTACATAAGGGACACAAAGGAACAGGAGCAGTCAAAAAATGAATGTGCTGCATTTCTGAGCACCAGAGCTACAACTTGGAATGGGACTTGTGCAAATCTCACAAACCTCAACGTGCACTAAAGGTTTCCTAGAAGAAAGGAAACAAAACAGCTCAAACAAGACCACAAAGGTTCTAAAAATCCCTTATTTCAGATGAGGTTCACTCAATTCACTCAAGTGAGCCCAGCTAAGCCAGAGGTGTCACCTGAACCCTTTTGTTCTGGAGTAAGCTCAGCAAAACCAGCAGAAAGCATGGGAAAGCACAGGTTTAACTGGGATATCCCAACCTCCAGGCTCACCAGAAGATATCCCCCATGCCAGAAGCCATGAGGAACAGAAGTGTTTGCCATGAACCATGCCATGAAGCTGCACGCAGTGGGAAGAGCAGCCGGGGTTGGGGTGGGGAGGACAGCCAGGGAAAGCCTTGCTGGCAAGAAGAAAAGCACCTAAGAAAATCCAATGGTTTCCAATGGAAAGTCCAGTCAGGTGGGTCCTCCAGCAGCACAAGTCACAGGTCACTGAAGAAACTTCTCCTTGCATTCCAAATGTGGGAGATTTACCAGCACTGGCTGCAAGCAGCCACCAACCTGGGGCCAAGTTAAATCCCAGAGATGGGACAGTGCCCTGAGGGATGGGATTCCTCCCAAATCCGTGCATCCATGGACCTTCTCCAGCTCAGCTTCCCTCCCCAGCCCCTGCTCCAGCAGGGGATGCAGAAGGCCAGCCCAGCTGGCAAACTCCAGAGGGTTTTCCTGAAGGGAAAGGTTTTCCTGAAGGGAAGGGTTTCACTGAAGGGAAGGGTTTCACTGAAGGGAAAGGTTTTCCTGAAGGGAAGGGTTTCACTGAAGAGAAGAGTTTTCCCAAAGGGAAGGGTCTGCGCGGCCGCTGTGCTCCCGGCACCGATACCTGCAGCAAGCTGGGGACAGGCAGGAGCTGTGACAGATGATCTCAGCAGGGAACTGGGGTTCTTCCACAGCTTTCTCCAGTAAAAACAAACGGGGAAAGAAAAATAATCAAATGAAAGGCCAGCTCTGCTGGCCTGGCACAGAACGGGACATCTGCCCACGTCCATCTGCCACCAGCTCCACACCCCGGCCTTTGTTTTTGGTGGGGTCACTTCTCTGCCATTATAGCTCCCTGAACTGCCTCACCAGGACACCAGGGCCAGACAGGGAAAAAGGTGGGAACATGGGCAGAAGGAGCAGGCAGCCACCAGCCCTGCTTAGATGCATCACTAAAGCATCCCATCAGGCTCTTAAATCACTTGGGAAAGTATTATCTTTTGCCTCTTCCTTTGTTTTTCACTCAGGCAAATGCTGGGATTGCTCCCTCCCCAGTTAGACAGATATATTACAGCACTTCCAAAATGTTTAAAGCATCAACTAAAGCTACACACGAAAAAAATAAACAAGAAATAAAAATAATCACAGCTCAGTCAAACGAGTGGAAGAAGCTGCAGCAACAAAATCAGTTTTACTGATCTGTACCTGCAAGAACAACTTCCCCAGCAAGGCACTGATCAAGGAGAAGCACAAAAAAGATCATCTCGTGTTCATATCAAGTCATTTAAGGTCAGATTAAGTGTTCTTGAAGGCTGGACCATGTGTCTCCGATTTTCAGGAGTGCCCTGCTCGCACAGGAATTGCAGGGACTTTAGAAAATGGGCTGCTGGCTCCTAAGTCCCTTGGATGCTTGACGGGGTGGCCAGGAGGGCTGAGATTTACATACAAATTGCACAGCTTCTAAATGGCTTCCTCAGCACAAGGACGGGGGTGGAAACGGGAGAATATTTAATGATTAGTTCCTTATGGCTCCCACATTCTTGAAGCATATTTCTTGCAGTCCCTGGAACACTCCTGCATTCTTGATTGCAAAATGGCAATAAGTGATTTCCTTTAAAAGCCTTGTCTTTTATTGGAATACTAAAAATACCCCACTAGCCCCACTGCACTGCACTCTCTCTCTTTCCTGGACAGGCACCATCAACCCTGATGTATTCTATTTTGAAGACAGCAATAAACATTTCAGCATGGGCCGTTCAATCCACTTCATAATAGATCTTGCCTTTCCAGTGGAGCCCTTCTAGCACCATAAATCATCTTTACACAGACTTAAGTATGAGAAACTCCAGCTCAAAAGCAGCATGGATTATTATTTTTTTTTTAAATTAAGAATGGGCACAAAACAGTCAAGAATTAAATGAGTGACAAGTTTAAACATGAAACCACTGGGCTGACCCTGTAAACCAGGGCTGTTGCAATGGTCAGAGCCACACGGTGCAGTGCTGCTCCAGTCAATCCACTTGACATAAACCTACCTTGGTGGGGTGAACTTCAGAAAAAATTGTCTACACATCCACTCCATCTGAACAAACACGGGTTTCAAATCTGGGAGACTCTGGCTGTTGCTGATTTTAAAAGCCACAGATGAAGATTAATGACACACCACGTCTAAACTGCTCCCACACATCCAATACTCCTTTTATTTTCCAGTCTATTTGGACTGAAAGTCCAAACTGTTCTCCCCACCACTGCCCTGCTCATTATGTCTCTCTCCATCTGCTAGAGAATGGAGAACATTCTAGAGAATTGGAGAACAGCTCAGAGAGAATTCCAGGTACATAAGGAGGATCCTGCAAGAGCCAGGATTAATGTCCTGGCTGAGCCAAGGAGCTTCTCCAGTAACAGTGGCTGAGCAACCACGATCCAGAGCTGAGATAGGAGCAGCCAGCCCTCCTCAGCCTCCACCATGAAAAGCTCCATGCATCCTGAACCTGACCTTGGCTGCTGTGGCTGGACAGTGCCATCACTGCTGCCACACAGAATGAGCTGCCTGTTCATGGGATGCAGCCAGCAACAGGCTTTGCTTGGCATCACCTTCTCGGGTGAATCTCACCTCACCGAGCCCTTCCCCACGTGCAGCTGGTCTCAAACAGGAGGGGCTGCAGGAGGGCTTGACAAAATAACAGCTGTATCTGTGTCAGGAATTTTCCAGGCAGGCTGATAGACCCCTGCAGAAACTGGGTGAAACACATTATCTGTCCAAAGTGGTATTGACTTTAAAATCGATGAAGTTTCACCTGAATGTTTAAAGAGGCAGATGGGAAGATGCCAAGGTGGTTTTTTTCAAGCACTTATTTTCAGTTGACTCATTCCATGAACTTTATCTGGGTGAATCTGCTACCCCAACAGCAAGATCTGATGGCCACAGCAAGGACATGCTCTGAAGAAACACAACTGGAATCACCACTCATAGAAACATCAGGAGGAAATGGATCCTGGAAGGTTCTGCTACAACTTAGTGCTCCAGGCAGGGTCAAGTCAGGGAGCTGGGCTGGATGATCCTCATGGATCCCACCCAATGTGAGATATTCCATGGTTCTGTGACTCTAAGACCAGGCTCAGACCAGGTTTCTCAGGGCTTTGTCAACTTGAGCCCTGAAAACCCTTAAGGATGCAGAGCTGTTCCTGGAGCACACACTTTGGCTTCTCCTGGATAAACCCCAACCAGAAGATGTGCTCATTGTCACAAACAGCCCTGCTGCTCTGAGAAAGGCACTTCCCCACCCACCAAAGCTGCCTGGGGAAGCCCAGAACAGCAGGGACAACCCCAAGGGTGACACTCAAGGGGGCAAGTTCTTTTCACCTCCAACACAACACCAAGGAAAGGGAAAAAACCTTGGCATCTTCCCATGTGGCTCTTCAAACATTTAGGTGAAACCTCATTAATTTGAACATCAATACAACTCTGGGCAAATGGTTTCACTCCAGTTTCTGCAGGGCTGTATCAGCCTGCCCGTAAGATTCTTGACCCAGATACAGCTGTTATTTTGTTGGGAATGGTGTTTTCACAATTCAAAGAACAATCCTGCTTTTAGAAACTTGCTCAACCTTTGGCAATGCAGCTTAATCAGCACAGAAAACTGCAAAAACCAGCAACGAAATTCTCCGTATTAATACCATTTACAGCTGCTAACAACTACAAGAACCTTCTAAAAATGCCAAGGGAAACAGGGTGGGTGAAACAATCCCTTGCAAACAACAGAGCCAATATATACAAGAATTGTGATAAGAAATTAGGTTTGACTTGCATAATCACTTTAAAAGTTTTTGGAAAATGGGGTCTGAAGAGCAGGAGTTTGATAAAATAACAGAGTTCAGTAGCAATGCGAAAATTTCATGCCGATGAAGTAGGGAATTCAATCCTTGCTGAATTCTTGACATCATTTAGATGTTAACAGAAGTTTCTTCTCCAAAAAAAGAAGGCAAGGCATCTCTTAAAGCCCACACACAGATCTCTGACTCCTATATGCAGAGTACTACACAAAACTATTTTGGTTTTGGACGACTGCATTGTCTCATGTGTCAGGATGACTATTTGATTTTCTTTTATTTTTTAATTTCAGACTCAAGCAGAGCCAAATCTGTACAATTTATGCACGTGCAGTGCAAGAGGTCCCCTCTCATTTTCTGCTTTAAAAAAAAAGAGA
Organism: Climacteris rufus; assembly: GCA_013398175.1. Taxonomy (NCBI): domain Eukaryota; kingdom Metazoa; phylum Chordata; class Aves; order Passeriformes; family Climacteridae; genus Climacteris; species Climacteris rufus. Next base: position 218,707 of record VZRZ01007004.1, read on the forward strand.
GAGGAGGAGGGAAAAACCACAGTATCATTTCATCTCTGTACCTTCCTAAAACCTGAGAAGTTTATAAGCTCTTAACTCCAGTTCTCTGCTTTTGCCTCCCCACATGACAGCTACAAGCTGCCCCAGCAGCTGCACAGTAAAAGTCTTCAAAGGAAATAAGGAAATAATTGCTCTGAGAACCAAGGCTGGGGAAGCCCTGGCCTGGGTGACACGGGCAGGGCTGAGCTGAGGACTCTGTGGTGTCCCTGCCACAGCCACAGCTCTGCACCCCCCTGGCCCTGTGGGGGCTTCTCTCTGCCACAGACAGGCAGCAAGGCCAGCAGGGCACTGGGAGAAGCTGCAGAAGGCAGGATGGTTTGGAAAACCCAACTTCTCTGTTGCCCAGAGCAGCTGTGGCTGCCCCATCCCTGGCAGTGTCCAAGGCCAGGTTGGATGGGGCTTGGAGTGACCTGGGACAGTGGGAGGTGTCCCTGCCCGTGGCAGGGGTGGGACTGGATGAGCTTTAGGGTCCTTCCAACCCAAACCATTCTATGATTCTGCATTTTGCATCATATTTTCCTGTTGGAGAACATTTCCCTCCTTCAGCTCCTTAAGGTTATTCCTGGATACGGGTGGGGGTTGACAGAGAAAAAAGATAAATATATAAAGTTAAGGAAAAAAGGTCTGTGTAAGGAATGGAACCTGTTATCAAACAAACAACCAGGATAAAAATACTTAGGAGCCATAAGTTGTCTGATTTACTAATTTTCTTTTCCTGGAGTCTAATCCTACAGTTAAATCTACAGAGCTTGTTCCCCTCACACTTCCAGGGGGAGAAGAAACCCTCCCAGCAAAGAGGCACATAAATCTCCCTGGATCATTTGTCTGAATGCTGCTCCTGCCCAAACACGGGATGCTCCATATGCTTTTGCAATAGCTCTGTTTTGATGGAATTACCAGGAGTGTCCCTTATTAATCATGTTGCCACTACAAGTCCCTCTGGAGTATTTGCTTATTCTACATTTTCCAAACTCTTCCAGCTTCCTCGTAATTTATTAAAAGCTCACTGAAGATGACCACAGCTAAAGTGAACCTCTGCTACTACGGAATAGAAGGAAAAAAAGGGGGGGAGAGGGGGAAACTCACCTTTAACCATGACTTTGCCTCTATTCCCCAGAAGAACCTCCCCCCAAAGACGCTGTTTTAGTCTTTGTTCCCTTTCTCTGACCCGACTGGAGCCTGAGCCGTGGCTATTTAAGGTAGCATTAACATTCAAGGAACACTTTCCTGGATGTTACTATTTGAGTCGGGATCATTGGAAGAAATTCGGTATTGGCTCAATCCTTCAGTGCCCTGAAATCAATGAGCTTATTTCAGCCTCTAAAGTGTTCTTAAAGACAGGCTGAAGTGCTTTGCTGGAGGAGGAACAAAGCCCTTGGCACCCCGCAGGACTGAACCCTGCTGAGGTGCAAGGCGTTTCCAAACATTCCCAATTAACTAAAAGAATCCACAATTAAGGAAGTGGCAGTCCCTGGGCTGTCAGAAGAAAGGCAATGCTCTGCACAGCACGCAGCCCTCCACAAGCCCCGGCACGGGCACGGCAGAGTGGCCAAGAGTCGGTGGGGTGGAAAGAGCAGGAGCGCTCCGGGGTGTCCTTGGGGAATGGGGCAGCGTGCTGGAATCCAGCCCCAGCCTGGCCTTCCCCGGGGCCCTCTCCGGGCTGGGAGCCCCATGGCCATGGAGCTGGGCCGAGCTGCCCACCAGAGCCTGCCCTGCCTCATGGCCATGGAGCTGGGCCGAGCTGCCCACCAGAGCCTGCCCTGCCTCATGGCCATGGAGCTGGGCTGAGCTGCCCACCAGAGCCTGCCCTGCCCCATGGCCATGGAGCTGGGCCGAGCTGCCCACCAGGCCCTGCCCAAGGCTGGGAGCCCCATGGCCACGGAGCTGGGCTGAGCTGCCCACCAGGCCCTGCCTGGGTTTAGGAGCCCCAGGGCCATGGAGCTGGGCCGAGCTGCCCACCAGAGCCTGCCCAGGGCTGGGAGCGCCATGGCCATGGAGCTGGGCCGAGATGCCCACCAGAGCCTGTCCTGCCCAAGGCTGGGAGCGCCATGGCCATGGAGCTGGGCTGAGCTGCCCACCAGGCCCTGCCTGGGGTTAGGAGCCCCAGGGCCATGGAGCTGGGCCGAGCTGCCCACCAGGCCCTGCCCTGCTCCCGAGAGGCTCCGGGGCTGCCGTGGATCAGCCAGCACTGCCGGAAGGTTCTGCTCCCCCCAAGCACTGCCAGTCCCCATCTTCTTCTCTCACAGCTGAGGAGGAGCTCCACAGGAAGGGAAATCTGCCTGCAGTGCAGAGAAAATGCTGCTGTGAAAGCTTCCCACCGAGTCCACGTGGGCTCCAGCTCTCAGGGGGAAGATCCCCATTTATCCCCCAGATTTTACATTGTTTTGAGGACTCTGTTGTCTGCAAAACATTAACTCAAACCAAGTGATACAATTTTGCTAAAATTACACTCTTAAGCCAACGACGTCTTTCTGAGTCACAAAACAAATATGTCTTTCCATGCACTTTTGGAATTGCAACATGGATTTCATTCTGATTTTCTCCCAGCTTATACAGAGTTTACATAAATTATTTTTCATGTTTATCTTTCCTCATAAAAACCACAGATCATGTTGGTGCTATGCTAACAAAAGCTGGGCTCACCCAGGCATGGGGCAGCAGGGAGAGGCTCCTTGGCTCTCCAGTCCCTCCCTGATCCTGCAGACAGACAGGCAGGCCAACCCTCCATCCATCCACATGGATGCAGTCATTCCCAGTGGGAACTGGAGGCAAACCCCTGTGAAATCTGTGTACAGGATTGGAGAACTCTCTCAGATGGAGAACTCAACATGGGCTTTCTACCTGTGGTCCACAGCTGCTTCCCAGGAGCCCAAGGACAGTGGCCAGGAATGGGGTCTGAGTTCAGCTGGTGGGTCCATGACCTGTCCAGCACAGGAGCAGAAGAACAAACACCCCATCCCTGGCAGTGTCCAAGGCCAGGCTGGACAGGGCTTGGAGCACCTGGGAGAGGGGAAGGTGCCCCTGCCCATGGCAGGGGGTGGGATGGGATGGGATAACCTTCAAGGCTCCTTCCAACCCAACCCATTTCGTGATTCCATGATTTGTTACATCAAAAATGGGCTGGAAATCAGAAAAATCAAGCCATCTTGGTATTACGAAGATGGAGCTGAACCTCAACATCTGCACCCACCTTTGTGGCAGCTGGAGACCAGAACGTGGGGTTTGAGACAGACTCACAAAAGACTCCCTGCCCTGCCAGCAGGAGAAGCTCTCCAAGATGATCCCACCTCTCATCCATGGAGGGGAAAACTGACACCACAACTCCTGCCTGGTGTCCCCACGTAGGGCTGTGCATGAATGCCTCTAAAGTAATGTTAAGAGAAATTTTTTTTTAAGGTTTCATCAGCTCCTGCCTTGATCACTTCAAAAGCTCCACACTGCACACGCAGCATTACAGCAGGAATAAAATAAAGTCATCTGCAAATGGTTAATGAAATGCATATTAGGTGCAAACCACTGGGACTGCAGCAGGATGCCTGGCAGTGTTTGATTTCAAGCAAGCCTCAGAACATGACAGTAATTTAAATAAAACCTGTACAGTTTATCCAGTGCTTCAGCCTCTCTTTCTGCCTCTGCTCCCATCCAAGCCAGCACAGGCTGACCACGTATCATGGAGCTATCTCCAAGCAGGGATTTTATTCACAACGTTTGGCTTTAAGAGTAGGCAAATTAAAAACAGAGATGAAGGGATGCTTATCCTTTTATTTTTAGCACAATCAAGGATTGATGGGAGGGAATCCTAATAAAATTTAAAACACCACACTTCTAATGGAGCATTCTTAATTTCTTTTGAAATGAAGAGGTGGATGCACTGATTTGTTTTTGCTTGCTAGCAGCGTTCTTTTTTATTATTTCAATATTGTTCACTGTGGTTTTCATGGCCTTGAGTGGAGGTTTTAGTATGACCAGCTGCCAAGAACATCTCCCAGTTAGCTGCTTTGGTCATCAGTCAGTAGCTGCCATTAGCACAGCAGTTTCTATCTGCAAATCCAATAATTCTAGAGCTACCAAACATACTTCTCCCTGGAGATTAGTTTTGGTGGAGAAAAACATCCCTTGGAAGGCAAAACATTTTTTTAGAAGTGTTTTAGCTATCAAAACACATGGTGCAGCCTGGAACAGTGCTGCCCATAAAAGCTCTGCTCCTCAGCCAGCCTGCCAGCGAACATGGGAAACCACCAACTCCAGCAGCTCCAATTAACTCCCAGCATCTTCCTCAAAGAGCCAGACAATCCCGGGCTACTTGTCATGCAAACAACCTGGGAGATTCATTCTCCTGGCAAGGCAAGAGGAGGGGTAAATGACTGAGTTAAGTAGATTACTGGGGAAGGAGTCACACTCAGCAGCCTTATGAGATGATTAGACCCTGGGAAATTCATACCTCAAATCCCCCGGCCCTGATAGTGCACATTCATCACCAGCTCCACGATCCGGCACCATCAAGAACCTTCTCTGGCAGCATTAAATATTCATTTTTCCCAATGAACTTTCATTTAGCTGTTCCCCCAAAAAAGGAAGATTATTTTAAAAGTTTACACGGGAAAAAGTTGCAGCAGAGTTGGCAACTCAGCAGTTCATGCTAAGACTGTTTTCAGAAAAACATCAGCATTTTGGGGGCAAGGCTGGGCCCAGCACCATCACCCACACCAGTGGTAAGGGCCTCCACGGGCACTTGGAAAGCAGCAATTACCTGCCATGTGCACTGAACAAATGCAACACAGCACAGCAGCTCCTGCCATCCCAAAAGGGGGGGAAATATTCCCATTTGTGGCAGGAGAGCCAGCGGCCAGTGATGGGGACGGGCTGTGCCTTCTGAGAGAGCAGCACTGAGGTCCCCAGTGAGGCCCTGGGTGCCCCATGGGAGATGGATGATGCCTCTCCCTGCACTCCTCAGAGCACTGGGGCTGAGGTTGGGGATATTTGCCCAGAATACTGGGTGAACTGGAAGCAATCCTGACTTTTTGCCAATTCATGACACTGTGAGGAGCACTGGGAGTGACAGGTTCTGGGAGAGGCTGTTCCACAGAGGCCTCAGACGTGGCTTTGTAACATCTCATGTTATAAAAGACTCCAAGATTAACAGGAGTCTATACAGCATTATTCAGCAACCCTCCATTATCTAAAGAATTACAAATTCCCTATTTTCTTGAGCTATATAAAGTAAAGGGCGTAACCCCATCACACTGGAGAGGTGAGTGTGCCAAGAGTTCTCCCTCCTACCTGTGGTATTTTTATCAGAGATGTCTTTAAAAATATCTCTCAAAGAAAGTCTCTTATGCAAGAAGTTAGACAGCTGAGGACTACTGAAGTGCAGTCTAGTTCCATCAAGGGAAACTCCACCACCAAGGGATGCTTTCATGTCCTGGTACCTAAAAGGAGGCCACGATAAACTGCACAAAACCAGGTGATCGACCTGAAGAGAGGAGCTTGTCTTCTCAGGAAAATGTGTGGTGGGACAGCTTTGAAAAAGGAAAGTACAAGGCTAAGTATTCATGCTGGCAAAGTTGAGGTTGTTCAGCCTGGAGAAGGCTTTGGGGAAACCTTAGAGCTCCTTCTAGTGCCTAAAAGGGCTCCAAGAAAGCTGGAGAGAGACTTTAGACAAGGGTGTGGAGTGACAGGACAGGGGAATGGCCTTAAGCCGACAGAGGGTAGGTTTAGATTGGATATTGGGAAGAAATTCTTCCCTGTGAGGGTGGGGAGGCCCTGGCACAGGGTGCCCAGGAAAGCTGTGGCTGCCCCATCCCTGGCAGTGCCCAAGGCCAGGCTGGATGGGGCTTGGAGCAGCCTGGGACAGTGGGAGGTGTCCCTGCCAGGGCAGGGGTGGGGCTGGATGGGTTTTAAGGTCCCTTCCAACCCAGACCCTTCTTTGATTCTCTAAGGACCCAACAGTGAAAATAACACATTTCCTGCCCCCTGATGCCCATTTCTTTCTTGACTAATGCTGAATGAAGGCTTTAAAAGGAGATGGGCTCCTCCCCACTATCTGAGAGTCCTGGAGCCAGCTCGGTGTCCCAGGTGAGCCAGACCCCACTACAGCCAGGCTCTGAGCAGAGCCCAGCCAAAACCCAGCTTACCTCACACTGGGCTCTCTGTGGCCCTTGCCAAATCAAGCAAGGGAGCAGACAACTGCAGCTGGGACGCTGTAAAACTTGTTCAGTCATAACCCATAAAAATACCTGAATGCCCACCTATGGACACGTCCCCTTCTGGGAGCTGCCACTCAGACCACAGCCACCTCAACTTACCAGGCCATTTAACACCTAAATACTCTCCAATTCCAAGCCCTCTGATGACTTAACCATGTACTTATTGCCAGAATTAGCAGGGCAAAAGTTGGCCACCAAAAAGCCACCAGCACCACTTTGATCCTCATTTACACAGCAGCAAAGGAAAATCAGTTCTATTCTTCCTTCCTCGGAAGGTGATCCCCAGTGTTCCTTTGGATATTTGTAAGAGGAGCAAGTCTGGGCGTCCTGGAATCATGGAATCACAAAATGGGTTGGGTTGGAAGGGACCTGAAAGCCCATCCAGTCCCACCCCCAGGGAAGGGACACCTCCCACAGTCCCAGGCTGCTTCAACCCCCAAAAAACCTGGCCTTGGGCACTGCCAGGGATCCAGGGGCAGCCACAGCTTCTCTGGGCACCCTGTGCCAGGGCCTCCCCACCCAGGATTTTGGGCAGTTACCAAGCACCTGAACTCAACCTTCCCTGTCTCATCAGGGCTTACTCTGCATAAACACAGTGAGCTTCCACATTCACCACCTCCTTATTTCAAGGAGAATCTACAGACCTGAAGCCCAACTCTCCTGCAGGGACACCACCACAGCCTTCAGAGCAGCTCCTCAGACACACTCCAGGCTGGAGCAGATCCAGTGGCACAGAGGTCTCAGTGGAGGATTCCAGCACAGGAACAGCTTTTCATCACTGGGCAGGGCTGGCTGATCTAAACTCCAGATATTCCTGCCCAAGACAGTTTCTCTCATAGACCATTAACCACTGAAATTCACACACAAATATGCTGTGAATGCTCAAATGGGGGCAGCGAAATGCACAGGAAAACTGAGCTTATTCTGCATTCATGGACAGAACTGCATCCAGAGCCAGAGCAACCAGCACCTTCCAAATACCAAAGATGACAGTAAACAAACATAAACCACTTAATGATGTGGGAAGTGGCTTAGAGGAGGTTGGCAAAGAAACCAAGGAAATATTAATAATATTGTCATTACCACAATAACCAGTAAAGTAGAAGCAGTAACACTGGAAAGGTACAGAAATGAAAGAATTCTAATTTCAGCAAAGGGCTGAGGTGCAGTGAGAAGTCTGAAGAGACACTTCACCTCATCCCCCACCCAAACATGAAGATCTAACAAAAACTGGAGATGAACTTTTTCAACCTCTACCCAATTCCCAAGTGACCTGAGTATCTTGTCCAAGCACACTGTGCCAAATGAAGTGTTTCTACATCTGAAAACACAGAATGCACAATCCACAAGAAGAAGTCAAATCATCTCATCTCAGGAAACTGGGAATGTTCCTGTTTATGGCACTGCCTTGCCCCACGTTGTAAAACACCCAGCATGAATCATTTGGCACTGCTGGTGTTTTTCTAGAAGGCCTAAACATGGGGATTTTTCCCCTCACTTTTGAGTCTTTAATTCAATATCAAGGTGGGAAATTAATCTTTTTGCATTTTACTTAAATGCCAGAAAAACATTTGCTGCTCTCCTAGCAGGAATGAGTCACTTTGGCTTCAATAAGGTGCTTTTCCAAAGCTTTTTAGCAGCACTGTCACCTTGCTGATGCTCTGGAGCTAAACACAAAACATTGTCTGCAGGGATCCCCCAAACACTGCCACAGAACCAACCCACCCAGCCTTGCAAGAGCTGGAAACCTCAGAGCTAAAAAAAATCTCCAAGCCCAGTGAGAAGCATTAAAGCCAGGAATATCTTCACTTCTGGAGAGTTTATACTTTCCAAACTCCTTGAATCTGGCCGATTTTGGAGAGTTATGCAAATATGCCTATGATGTTAAAAATCTAACCCTTGTGATACACACTGTGCTGTGTAAACCACTTGTCTTTTCTCACAGACAACCAGGAACAAGCAGCCAAGGGGCAAATGCCAACATAAACTGCAAATTTCCTCTGCCCCTGCCCATGCTGGAGCACAGGGAAGGGCAGGACAAAGCAGTTCCCACCTACACGTAGGGAACCACCTCACAGGACATGTACAACATCTGAGTTACAGCCATGGGCCTGGAGTTCCTCAGCTGAGGCACTGCAGTTTACAGTATTTACAGGTTTACAGAAATCAGGGACAGGTGAATGGTATCCCCATTGTGCTCTGCCTCATATTCCAGCCAAATCCCAGCTGGCAATTCTGGGAGCCCCCCAGCTGCCTCTGCCAAGCCCAGAGAGCCGGCTGCTCCCAGCCTGTGCAAGAGGCTCCTTATTCTCAACATCCACCACAAACTCCTGCCTGGGCTCAGATCCCCTGGCAGCCCCACCAGCTCCCTGTCCCATCCCAAATGGGTACCAAAGCTCCCCCTTGGGTTCATTTGCAGTTTTCCAAAAAAAGCAACACAATGAAGACCAAGTGTTTCATCAGGGACACGAGGCTTCTCCAGGTGCCAAAAACCACCTTCAGCTTTGTCCAGAGAGTTCCTGGCCACTGGGCAGGGACCAAAGGCCACACCACACCTTTGGGAGGTGATGGCTGCAGAGCCTCCAGCCCCAAAAACCACGAGGCCTGGAGACACCCTTTCCACTAGGGTGTAAAAAACACTTTCAGTAGACACAAAATATAAAATCAGAGAATCCTAGAATGGTTTGGGTCAGAGGGTCCTTAAAGATCATCTTGTTCCACCCCCTGCAATGGGCAGGGACACCTTCCACTAAACCAGGTTGCTCAGAGCCCCATCCAGCCTGGCTCTGAACACTTCCCAGGATGGGAAATCCCAAATTCCTCCCCACAAAAATGCAGACCCAGGCTCCAGCTATGCAAGAGACAGCGTTTGCCCTTTACTGGAGTAACCCCTGAGCCTCCATGGGGACAGATGAGGGGTCCTGCATGGACAAACCCCTTCCTACCCCCAGGAATTCCTTGTGTGTGCCCACACAGCCAGTGGGTTGGCATGGGGGCCGAGCAGGGCTGCCTGGGGTGGAGACAGCTCAGTACCACACAGGGGATGACCCTGGCAGTGCCAGCTCCCACACTGGGGATGACCCTGGCAGTGCCAGCTCCCACAGAGGGGATGACCCTGGCAGTGCCAGCTCCCACAGGGGGGGATGACCCTGGCAGTGCCAGCTCCCACAGAAGGGATGACCCTGGCAGTGCCAGCTCCCACTCACCCTCTGTGCAGTTTGGCAACTGGGCACAAAAGCCGTGTCCTGTGCGTCCCCTCAGCCCCTCTGCATGGGGGGCCCGAGCTTCACACATTAAGAGCCCCCTCGGGACAAAGCCTGGGAGTTTCTTAATGAAGGCCGAGTGAAAGGCGGCCGAGGAGCAGCCACTTACACCCGGGAGCAGCCCTGCCCGCAGCCCGGCCTCAATAGCTGCTCCGAGATTTTCCCCCTCTCAATGGCAATGCCCGGCCTTCTCCCGGCCTCTTCAGCCTCCTCTCATCTTCCCTCCAGTTTCAGACGCGTCTCTGGGACAGAGAGGAGGGAACAAAGGGGCTGCTTGTGTGTCAGGAGCCCTCGGAGGGGCTGCGTTTCACTCCACCCTGCTCCAAAGCAGGGCACTGTCTGGAGAGCTCTTTAGGAGTTTTCGTCTCATTAACATTTCCATGAGGGATCAAAGAATATATTAAAAAATATCTAAGTACAATTCCTGTTACAGAACAGGAATATATATATATAAAAAAAAACCTGCTCAGATGCCTTTCCCTGATCCCTGGCATTATTGTTGGATAATTGTCTCCTCATGAAAGCAGCTTTTATTCCCACCGAACCCCACAAAAGTCTCAGCACATCCATCCCACCAGGCCCTTGCTCTCCTGCACTTTTTCCACCGTCAGGGCTGAGTTGCCCCATGTTCCTCCCAAAAAGAACCCAATTCTTCCCTGGCAGAAGAGGAGCAGGAATTGCTTTAATGCTGCCCCGTGAGCAGCTGCTGGGGCTGGGCTGGGCGAGGGGAGCTGGGATGAATACTAAGGAAGCACTGAGGCATCTCAGGGGGACGGGGTAGGATTTGCTCCTGGGAGGAAGCAAATCAGGGAGTTTGGCATGTCCCAGATGAGCCTTTTCCTTCCTCCTCCTGGGCCATCTCCTCACGCAAGCCCTGCCCTGTGGGAGCTGCCATACCTGCAGCTCCGGCCCTGCCCCATCCGCGATTCCCCCCGGCTCATTAGGGATGCCCAGCAACACCCCGCACACAAAGCCACGGCAAACAAAGTGGGGGGAGAAGGGGGAAGGGGAGAGAAGGGGATTTTTTCCCCTTTTTTGAAAAAAGAAAGGAGTGCAGAGGAATTCCTCATTCACTGATCTGTAGAATACATTAATATCCCAAGTGTTGGCACAGCCTCCCATGCTCGGGGGACCAACAATGCGAGCAATGACTCCGAGTCTGGGATCTTCAAATAAACCACCCCTGCTGTCATGGCCACCAGGAAAGAGAATAACAGCAATATTAGCTGACCTTCATTTTGTTGTTTCCCCAGACCTGACTGCTAGACCTCTGTTTGCCTGTTACTAGGATTTCTTGGCTGAAAAATGTGAGCATTTCCTAGACGATACAAGAGGCAGTTTATTAGGTAAATAAACCAGGCCCTAAGCAGCCACTGCTGCTTGATAATGAGGAGGGGAGGAAAGGCCCACATCTCCCTGCACCACCTAAAATAACCCCAATCAAGGCTCTCTAACTACCACCACACGCATATTTTTCAAAAGACAGTTAATGAACAAGAGAAGGTCATTCCAGCCGAGCCAACTTGTGCTCAAAACCATTTGCTGAGAAAACTATAGGCCATAAAAAACCCAGCAGGCACTGTCTGTATCCTATAAAACCGTCCCTCTGTGGAAGCAGAAAGAAGTTTAAAATAAGTGTATTCTTTCAGGCTTCTGACAAAGGAAAGCATCAAGAGGAAGATGTTTACAGCCAAGTCCTGCAAGGAGGGATGGGAAGGAGAGACCAGGGACACCCCGCACCATTCCCTGCTTATCTCAGTCCCAGGAGCCACAGTGATAAACATAATTAATTATCAGGCAGATAACGACCCAAGGGTGAGGTGCAGGCCTGCAGCACCTCCCTCAAAAGGCTACTGCAAATTAGAGGCAAGGTTTCCAAGATTTCCCAATGTATCTCACAGATAAATGTAATAACCAGATGGATTTAGAAAGCATGGCTTGGAAAATGAAGTTTCTACTGAAACAGTGCTAGTGGTACTGTTTTCCTTGCCAAAAAAGCAATGTTCTGGTGCATTTTTAAAAAATATTTAGGAGATAAGTATTACACAGAAGCTACTGTGTGTTACAATCCACCTGGGGATGGGGTACAACACAACCATAATGCATCCAGTGCCCCACTAGCCACAACCTCACATTACAAGCCCAGCACTCACTAGAACTTCACACCAAAGTCACTGACACAAGCTGGTCGATCTGCAGCAGAAACAAAGCCCTTCCCTCCCTACCCCAAATTTCGGAAGCAGACAGGCTGCATATTGCAGCAGCCAATCCCACTTTGCTGCTGCAGATCTGTGGCGTTCCTGCCACCAACATCCAGCTGGGTTTGCAAACAAGTGTGACATTCCAGTGTCACTCCTCTGCTCTCACCAGGAAGGTGTGGAAGTCACTGCAAACACCAGCTCCAGGGAAGGCACAGCAGCATCAGTGTGAGCCCCGTGTCACCCCTGGGTGACATCCAGCCTCTAGCACCTCTGTGAGGTGAGCAAAGGATGCAGAGCCCACCTGGAGCCTCAGGCAAGCCCACAGGTAGCCCAGGTGACAGTGACTTTGAAGGTACCTTCACCAGGGCTGCACTCACACCTTCAGCTGCTGCACAGTGAGGCCAAAGTCATGGAGTGTAACCTGCACAAGCCACCTACATTTAAATACAGGCCCTTGTCCCCAGTCCCTCTCCAGCTCTCCTGGAGCCCCTTTAGGCCCTGGAAGGGGCTCTGAGATGCCCTGAAGCCTTCTATTCTCCAGGGGAACACTCCCAGCTCTCTCAGCCTGGTTCCACAGGAGAGGTGCTCCAGTGCACTGACCATTTCCCCTCTGGATTCACTCCAGCAGCTCCACATCCCTCTGATGTTGGGGACCCCAGGACTGGGCCAGCTCTGCACTGGGGTCTCACCTGAGTGGGGCAGAATTCCCCTTCCCCTGCTGCCCACACTGGGGATCAGCCCAGGGCACAGGGGGTTCTGGGAGTCAGAGAACAGGGCCAGGGAATGTTGAGCTCCTGCTCACCAACACCCCCAAGTGCTCAGGGCTGCTCCTGATCCATTCCCCACCCAGCCTGTTTGGGATCGCTCCCACCCGAGTGCAGGACCTTGCACTTGGCCCTGCTGAACCTGCTGGGCTTCCCAGGGACCCAGCACAGTGCAGGGGGCTGCTGCCAGCCCAGCCCCACAGCCCCCAGTGCTGCCAGCCCAGCCCCACAGCCCCCAGTGCTGCCAGCCCAGCCCCACAGCCCCCAGTGCTGCCAGCCCAGCCCCACAGCCCCCAGTGCTGCCAGCCCAGCCCCACAGCCCCCAGTGCTGCCAGCCCAGCCCCACAGCCCCCAGTGCTGCCAGCCCAGCCCCACAGCCCCCAGTGCTGCCAGCCCAGCCCCACAGCCCCCAGTGCTGCCAGCCCAGCCCCACAGCCCCCAGTGCTGCCAGCCCAGCCCCACAGCCCCCAGTGCTGCCAGCCCAGCCCCACAGCCCCCAGTGCTGCCAGCCCAGCCCCACAGCCCCCAGTGCTGCCAGCCCAGCCCCACAGCCCCCAGTGCTGCCAGCCCAGCCCCACAGCCCCCAGTGCTGCCAGCCCAGCCCCACAGCCCCCAGTGCTGCCAGCCCAGCCCCACAGCCCCCAGTGCTGCCAGCCCAGCCCCACAGCCCCCAGTGCTGCCAGCCCAGCCCCACAGCCCCCAGTGCTGCCAGCCCAGCCCCACAGCCCCCAGTGCTGCCAGCCCAGCCCCACAGCCCCCAGTGCTGCCAGCCCAGCCCCACAGCCCCCAGTGCTGCCAGCCCAGCCCCACAGCCCCCAGTGCTGCCAGCCCAGCCCCACAGCCCCCAGTGCTGCCAGCCCAGCCCCACAGCCCCCAGTGCTGCCAGCCCAGCCCCACAGCCCCCAGTGCTGCCAGCCCAGCCCCACAGCCCCCAGTGCTGCCAGCCCAGCCCCACAGCCCCACTGCTGCCTGCAGCCCTGGCACAGCCCTGGCACCCGAACACCGTGCAGGCCCGGCCGCTCCTGCAGCCCAGCTCGTGGGCCTGGCCCCACACACGGCCCCGTCACCCTGGCCCAGAACAACACCACCAGTGCCAGATGTGCCACACGGCCTCATCAGCACTCTGCTGGAGGCAGGGCTCCTGTGCTGGAGTGCCACGAGGTGAGCACTGCACTGGTATCTTGATTTCCACTTTAAGGAAATACATTTTCAAAAGAATACCAGAAACGCTCCCCTGGCTCCAGATCTGCCAAAGCCCTGCAAGGGCAGGGCTTTCTTACTGCTCTGCCCATGTGCCTGAGGACAGTTTTCCCCCAGTCTGTTGGCATTACTATATTTTTGCAAAACAAGAAACATTGGAGATCACGGCCCCTGTTGATTTATATCCCTGGGTTCTGGTGGGATCAGCACCCTCCATGCATCTCAGCAAGCCCTGAAGAGACAACATAACCACTTGTCCCTGGCAGACTAATTTCTCCACTGACCACATCCTCCGTGCATTGTTGTGTCCCTCAAGTGCCCAGGGCTTGGGAAGCAGAGTCCCAGATGCTGGACCCTCTCTCTGCCCAGGCACCGTGTGCTCAGCACAGCTCTGGGTCGGGCTGGATTTAGGGCAACATGACCAAGAAGCTGCAAAAGGCTCGACATTTGGGAGCCAAAGATGAAGGCAGAATTTGTCACAAGAATTACTACAAACATTTCACTCAGATAATTTCCCCCCTAATTTAGTTCTAACGTGGCACGAAATCCCCGAGCCTGAACACCGTTGTATTTCAGCTCCAGATTGGGCAGAGCAATTATTTTGTCATTGAGCATATTAGAAAAGAAAAGGCAGAAGGAGGCAAGTTTGAGCCTCTTTGGTAATGCACAAATTAACACATTTCATCACTGTTTTCAGAAATATAAATTAATGATTTAATTCTGCAACATGTATCCTTGGAAACCAAGCTGTAAGCAGTCGCCCTTGGATATTTCACACAAATCCATTTTTTTCAATATTGAAATACAATTAATTGCTTGGCCTTTTTCAGTGATGGACAGCTTGGGTGAGCAGGGTGCCCAGGGGCTTGTTTTACCACCAGATTTGTAGGATCCCACTATGTGGGTTGACAACAGCTGCTCTAAATCTCCTGATAGGTATGAACAAGCACTGATGAAGTTCAGTCTGTTTGAACAGCTGCATATGCAAATGTAATTAAGAAGATGTCTATTGCCTTTTGCTCTGCTTCTCCCTCTCCCCTCACCCTGTCTCCTGATGGGGAGGGGTGGCATTTCACAGCTCCAGGCTTCAGCCTCTGCCTGATTTACATCTCACAACTGAATCCCAGAAATGCCACTCTTGGAGTGTCCTTAGATCAGGGCTCAGCTGCTGAGCACAGAATTATTTTGCAATCCTGATGTCCACTTGGAAAGCAGCCCCTTGGCAGTGTATGCCAGGAAAGGAACTTTTCCCCACCTCACCTTCCACGTTTGTAGCTGCCCTTCACCCTGTGTGTGTCCCACACCTGCTGTGAGCCCGGAGGGAACCATTTCACTCCTGTCTCTACCTGCAGTCACTATCCAGGGAGATGCTCTGGGGGTCACCACAGCCAGAAAAAGGCACATGGGAAGGGTGGCCCAGGGAGAGAAGACCAGGACAAGTCCACCACATCCTGCACTTGGATCAGTCCCCTGCAGCTCCAGACTGGAGACAGAGAGGATGGGAAGCGCCTGGTGGGAAAGGCCCTGGGGGTGCTGGTGACAGGGGATGGACGTGAGCCCAGGGGTGCCCAGAGGGGCCAAGAGGCCAATGGCCCCTGGGCTGTGTCAGAAATAATGAGAGCACAGCCCCAGGGCAGGGACATCCCCTGTGCTGTGCCCTGGGGCACCTCCAGTGCTGGGGCAGCTCTGGGCACCTCATGGCAAGGAGGGCATGGAGGGGCTGGAGGTGTCCAGGGTGGGAAACGGGGCTGGGAAGGGGCTGGAGCCCCAGGAGGGGCTGAGGGAGCTGGGGGGGCTCAGCCTGGAGCAAAGGAGGCTCAGGGGGCCCTGCTGGCTCTGCACAGCTCCTGCCAGGAGGGGCAGCCAGGGGGGTCGGGCTCTGCTCCCAGGGAACAGGGACAGGAGCAGAGGGAACGGCCTCAGGCTGGGCCAGGGCAGGCTCAGGTGGGATATTGGAACATTTCTTCACAGAAAGGGAGGTCAAACATTGGAATGACTGCCCAGGGAAGTGGTTGAGTCACCATCCCTGAAGTGTTAAAAAAATGTGTGGATGTGGCACTTGAGGACCTGGATTGGTGGTGAATGTGGTGGTGCTGGGTTGGCAACTGATGATCCCAGAGGCCTCTTCCAACCTCAGGGACTCTGTGATTCCACGATTCCAAGTGACCATTGGTTGAATCCACAGAGCCAGGGCTTGGTGGGAGGATGCAAAAGGCTGTGGTGGTTCTGGAGGGTCTCAATGCCACAGGAGGCGGTGTCATTACATGAAACAAGCAGGTTAATGAAGGCAGGACTGATGCAGCCAGGCTTTCCTTCAAACTAGGAGTTCTCTGGGACATGTATCTCAAAATTAGGGGTCCCTCCAGAAGCAGAGGGGAACTGCAGCACCCACACAGTTGCCACCCACAAAATGTAAGGACCAAAGTGCTTTGAGCAAGCCCAGGCCTGTGTGAGCAGGATGGGGGCTCCAGAGCAAGCCAAGACTGATTAGAACATGCAATAAAATGGTAAAGAGGGTGGAAAACACTGTGACTGCACTGAGAGGAAATCAGATCAGAGCTAAGCAGGTTAGTTGGTCAGATATGAATTTTCTAGACAAAGGAAGTGAGATAAATCCCACCCACCCAGACTTCAGCAGAGCCACGTGGGAAATGCTGACATGCAAAAATGGGGATTAGCAGAACTGGAAGGGCAGGAAGCTGGTGGAAGGCAGAGCAGTGCTGAAAGAAGGCTCAGAATGGATGGAGGTCACCAGCAGAGCTCCTCCAGGAATGGTCAGGACGCTGATCTTATTAAATATTTTTATTAATGACCCTGGCTCAAGAAGTAAGTGTGCTCATGAAATCTGCTGCTGACACAAAGTTGGAGAGCAGCCCCAGCACACAGGAAAGCTGGGACAGAATGGAGGGAAAAAATGGGTAACTGTGAAGATGAATGGAGGAAGGTTGGAATTCCATGGGATGGGAGAGGAAGCCATGCACTGGGGATAAACAGTAGTTTTTGCTGTGAGTTGGAAAGAAAATGAACTTGGGTGGAAAATGTTCGAGAGAGAGGCCCAAGCAAACAGCTCAAAACAAAACAGACTGAGGCACTAACACGCTGGAACTGAAATATTTTGAACAGTCAGAGAGGTGCTGGAGCCACTGGACAAGCCAGGTTATAGGGTTTACATAATCCCAGAATCGTGAGAAGGCTCTTGGTTCTTGTGGTTAAAAATCCAAAAAGTCTAAGCAGAAAGAAGTATAAAAAAAGACTTGTCAGAAAACAGATTAATTTAGGAGATTAAAAGGTAAAGCCACTTGTTCAGCCCTGCACAACAAAAGCTGGGAGGGCACACCGAGTGATTTCTGGGACGCACAATTTGAAGGAGAAAAATAAAAAAGGGGAAAAGACTATTCAGGACAGCAGAACAAGGGCTGCACGTGGGCAACATGAAGTACCCCTGACAAGTCCAGGCTGGAAATAAGTTTATGACCATTTCAGCCTTCCAATAGGAGTAATGGGGGGGAAAAAACAAGCTTGTTCTCAGAAATTTATCTTGAAGGGATCCTCTGACCCAGAAGGCTCTTCCTGTCCTTTCCTGCTCAACACACACAGAGCTGACAGCACCAGGACATGCTGTGCTTCCCACCTGGCAGGAGAGTCATAAAGCAAGTCCAAACCACCTTTTTGAACAAAAAACCTAATTTATGACTGCTTAGGTCCATCCTCTTTCATCAGCTGAATCCATTTCAACACCTCAGCATGAGCAATTTTAAGGCAAATATTTGAGCAGTGAATATAGTGAGTGTGGGGAGGAGGATGAGGAGAAGAAGGAGGAGGGAATAGAAGGGGAGGAAGGCCATGAGCTGGCTGGAGGAGTGAGGCCAGGCTGTGGGACACATGCCAGCAGCACAGGCACCATCCCACACCAGGACTGACACATCCCAGTGTCTCTGCTGGGCTGGGATCCCTCTGGGATGTTCCCTCCCACCCTCAGTCACCCCTGGGCTCCTCTCCTGCTCCTTGGGGACCCCAAGATAATGGAGCCAAGGAAAAGTGTTTCATTTATGGGAAAGCAAGATGGCAAGACAACAAATGAACCAGGAGTCTTGGATCAGCAATGTGCTGAGATGACTGGACTGGCTCCTTTGAAAGCTGCCCTATTACCATAATTAATGACACCACATTTCCTTCTATGTCCATAATCTGCTTTGAGGCTTCTCTGGGGTCTAATGAGGCTTGAGCTTACCCTGCCTTCCCCACTGAACAGGGCCCTTAATTGGGTGTCTCTAATGAGGATCACTGCCCCAGTGAGCCTGTGGTGACTCCTCATCCCTGTGACCTCCAGCCCCAGCTCCTGTCACCCCCACTGGCCAGGGGCTGCAGGAGTCAGTGGGACAAGGGGGAGGAAGAGCAGGGCTGCCCCACCAGGGCCTCCCAAAGCCTGGCAGACCTGTGCTCCCCAGGAACAGCCTCCCTGTGCTCCCATGGGCAGGGAGAGGAGCTGGGGGGGGGACAGGAGACACCCCAGAGAGCCCACATGGGTACCACGGCACGGTGAGGCTGATGGTAGCAGGAGCAGTGGGAAGAGAAATCCTGCAGCAAGATCTCCTGGACTCCTGGTGCTCCCCAGCAGGCTGCTGAGCTGCTGGAGAAGGGAGCATGGAGACAGAAACAGCCAGAATTCCATCAGTGCCCCGTGGCCACCTCCCTGGGCTGCTCTGCTCCCAGGAGGACGAGGCACTGGCACATTTAAATTCAGAATAGATGTAAGAATGTTTTTACCATGAGGGTGGGCAGACCCTGGCACGGGGTGCCCAGAGAAGCTGTGGCTGCCCCATCCCTGGCAGTGCCCAAGGCCAGGTTGGATGGGGCTTGGAGCAGCCTGGGACAGTGGGAGGTGTCCCTGCCCTGGCAGGGGTGGCAAGATGACCTTTCAATGTCCCTTCCAACCCAAACCAGTCTGGGATTCTATGATTTAAGACACCAGTGATCAGTGAAGACAGACAGAGTGTCACACAATACTCTGAGTTAGAAGGGACCCACAAGGATCATCAAGTCCATCTCTGAAGTGAATGGCCCATGAGGGGATCAAATCCACAACCTTGTTATTAGTTAATTAGTAAGACACCAGAGATGAGTCCGATTTAACCAGCAGATTCATCGTTCTTCTGCTAAAGTTTCTTTTCAATTCTTCTTGCAGGGGTAACAACTCAGAACAAACTTTTCGACGTGTAACTGCTTAAAGTGGAAGAAACTGAAGGAAGGAAAAATTATAATTTAAAAAAATCAGGAAAATATATAAATGGCCAGGCCAAGAAATTGAAAGCTGGACAGGTGACTCAGAGCCAGTGCAGTTGTCAAGGCAGCACTGGGGAGGAATATCAGTGTAACTTCTCCAAGAGTCAGATTGCAGGAAAGGCTGATTTCATGGCAACTGCACCAGCTTCTCCTCTCCACTGAGAAAAAAAACAAATGGATGGGGACTTGCTCATCTAAACACACACAGGATACGTCAGAGGAAAAAACCTGAGCAACATAATTTATAAAACAAATTAAATCCATGGCAAAAATAACCAAAACTTACAACAGAGAGATCACAGAATCTGGCAGGAAAAGGCCCCAGCCTGCATGAATCATTATTTTCTAGGGGAAACCTTATATAATCCAAGCTATCCAAGTGTGTTTTAAAACAAACCAAACCTTCCAAAACCTCCAATTAATAGGTTTGGCAAAGCTCTGTTTTTGATTCAGGTGTTTCAGTCATCTGGTAAGAGAGAAAGACCCCACCTGGTACTGATTTCTTTGATGTAGTTTACTCTGCTTTGGGCATCCTCAAACCCCTCCCTGGCACGGAAGGCCAAGGGGACTGAGAGCATCCACCTGGGCTGCAGGGAGGTGATTAGATTGCATTGCCATCTTGTGGAACAGGAGAAAAGCAAAGGCAGGGAAAGAGCTGCTCAGGCAGCACTGTGCAGTGGGGGGTTCTGCAGGACACACATCCTGCCCCAGGAGGGGACTTGCTGGGGCTGTTCCTCCTTCTCCTGGTTCAGCTGAGAGGTCAGAGGGATGCACACAGGGAGGACTGCACACACAGGCTCTGCTGCCCTCACACTGCCTGCAAGGGATGGATATGGATACCTCTGTCAGCAGTGGAAGTCTGCTCTTTTTTGCTTGTTTCTGCTGGGACAAAGTCATAATTTTCTGTGTTGCTTCCCCAGGAACAAAAGCAGCTTTTCTTCGTGGCTCCTGGAGAAGCACCAGAGAGTGACTTGAATAGGATCAGGAGCAGAACCAGCAATGCCCAGGTGCCCTCCCCAGTTCATGGTCTGGTTCAGCAGGAACTGGAGAACATTTCTGACTCACACATTGGCACAGTTTGGATGCAACCACCTCTGCATCCATCACATCTGCCAACAGGGCTCCCAGCTGCGGCCTGGGTTACTAAAATCCCTGTTTCTTCCAGACACAAACACTTCAGGATGCTCTAATCACAGCCAAAGCCTGGCTTAACCTTCCTCTCTGCAGGGAGCTTGTGTCTTCAGGTAATAAAAACAACTGAAAAAAAAACTACTACAAAACTCAAGGATGGGGGGAAAGCTGCCCAAAAGCACCAAGCCCTTGTTGCCAGCCAGTCTGGGAGCAAAAGGAGGAGTTCTTGCAGTTGTTCTTGTGTCCAGGGAAGGGCTGGCTGTGGCACTCAGTGCTCTGGGCTGGTGACAAGGGGGGGGCAAGGGGCACAGCTTGGACTCGATGGTTTCCAACCTCAGTGATCCTGGGATTCTGTAACCCCAAAGGGACCAGGGGTGGAGACTGTAATGGTTGTGACTAAACTGGTGTGACCCACGACTGGAGGTTACTGGAGCTGTGTTACTGGACTCACTGGAGGTTACTGGAGGTGTGTTACTGGACTCACTGGAGGTTACTGGAGGTGTGTTACTGGACTCACTGGAGGTTACTGGAGGTGTGTTACTGGACTCACTGGAGGTTACTGGAGGTGTGTTACTGGACTCACTGGAGGTTACTGGAGGTGTGTTACTGGACTCACTGGAGGTTACTGGAGGTGTGTTACTGGACTCACTGGAGGTTACTGGAGGTGTGTTACTGGACTCACTGGAGGTTACTGGAGGTGTGTTACTGGACTCACTGGAGGTTACTGGAGGTGTGTTACTGGACTCACTGGAGGTTACTGGAGGTGTGTTACTGGACTCACTGGAGGTTACTGGAGGTGTGTTACTGGACTCACTGGAGGTTACTGGAGGTGTGTTACTGGACTCACTGGAGGTTACTGGAGGTGTGTTACTGGACTCACTGGAGGTTACTGGAGGTGTGTTACTGGACTCACTGGAGGTTACTGGAGGTGTGTTACTGGACTCACTGGAGGTTACTGGAGGTGTGTTACTGGACTCACTGGAGGTTACTGGAGCTGTGTTACTGGACTCACTGGAGGTGTGTTACTGGACTCACTGGAGGTTACTGGACTCACTGGAGGTTACTGGAGGTGTGTTACTGGACTCACTGGAGCAGGAACCTCCTGAGGCAGTGCAGGAGAAGCCCTACAGGCAGCAGTGCAAGTGCAGCAGTGACCTGAGCTGGCTTTGGTCCCCAGTAACCACACAGCACCAGCTCACCTGTCCTGAGTGACCCCACAAGAGAAGGCAGAGTCCAGCCATGTGCTGAAGGAACTCAAGGGACATCTCCTGGATTTCCAGGGGCATTTTGCAGACCTGTCCCAGGGCTGGCCCACAGACTGAAGGAAAGGTCCCTGTGTTGTGTGAAGGACTGGAAGGGGTGGTTCATGAGGATGCACTGGATAGGGACATGTGGGCTGAGGGGTGGGCAGTGTGCTGGGCTGGGCTGGGGGAGAGGTCATTTTCTTCCCAGTAGCTGGTGTGGGGCCCTGGTTTGGATTTGTGCTGGAATATTGACAGCACAGGGATGTTTTCCTTCTGGCTGAGCAGGGCTTACACAGCACCAAGGCCTTTTGTGCTTCTCACCCCTCGCAGCCAGAGGCTGGGCTGGGGGTGCACAAGGAGCTGGGAGGGGACACAGCCAGGACAGCTGACCCCAGCTGACCCAAGGGCTGTTCCAGACCAAATGGCATCATGCTGAGCAATAAAACTGGGGGGAGGTGGTTGCAGGGGGGCCACTGCTCAGGGACACTTTGGGCATCAGTCAGTTGGTGCTGAGCAATTGCTTGCATTTGCATCTCTTGTCTTTCTTGGGTTTTATTTTTTTGTTATTGTCCTTTTCATTACAATTATCCATCATTATATTCCAATTATTAAACTGCCCTTATCTCAAGCCCTGAGTTTTCTCACTTTGGACCTTCCAACCCTCTCCCCCTCCCACAGGGGGACAGGGAACAGGTGGCTCTGGGGGACTGGGATCAAACCACGACATCTCCCAGCATCAAAACCTGAATTATACTTTCATTTCTTTGCTTATTTCAAAATGCAGTTCTTAAGAGGACATTCTAAGAGTTAAAGTTGCTAATAAAACAGTTATTGAGACATGGTTAATGAATATTTCTCTGCAGAAACCCCTAAAGGTGCCTGAACTGGAGGAGAGAGGACAAACAAACGCAAGAGACTGAAAAGCCAGGGTTGTGCACGCAGCCACTCTGGAGCAAAGCTGGTACAGGCAGCCCAGCACTTGATTGATGATTTGTGTGAACACTCTGGTGAAAGCTCGATGCAAACTTCTGAAATCTCCGAAACTTATACATCCCCCAGCCCTGCTAATGCCCAGCACTCACTGGGAAGGGATGAAACAATGCCAGGCAGCGTGCAAACATTTGCCTGAGGATGACTGATGATTTTCAACAATAATTTCATAAATGCAGCAGGCTGGAGTCCATCCCGTGGTTATTCTTCCTCTGCAATCCCTGGGAGTTCCCAGTGACACCAGAGTGGGGCTGCCCCAGGCCACCGAGGGAGCGGGGCAGGGCGAGGGCTGGCGCTGTCAACAGCTCTTGGGGCAGCCAGAAAAATGGCCCTGAAAACAAGCTGTGAATGAAACAACCACCCAAAGCAACCTGAGGGCTTGTGCCAGGCCTGAGCACGGGCAGAGGGGCACAGGCTGCTGCTGTGCTGGCCAGGTGGTGCCAAGGACACAGCCCAAACCACAGCGGGCACTGGGAACGGCCCCCAGAGCTGCAAACGAGGTTTGCGTGAGAGAGAGATGTTGAAATATTGATTAAAGTTGGGTTTCATCAGTAATACTTTGATTTTATGATTATACTGGCTGCTAACAAAGACACACCCATTAATGCATTACATTCCTGCTTGTAAAACAGGGATTATTCCACTGTTCCAGCCAGTGTGCTCTGCTTGTATCCACAGCCCGTGGCTCCAGCACAGACACTCATCAGGAAAATAAAAAAGACATTATGATTTCAAAAATGAGGGAAAAACACATCAACTGTCACATGCTGGAACAGTGTGGAGACTGGGACTGAGTCAGGAAGGGGTGGGCAAGGGGGAAGGCTGAGCACTTCACCCTGGTATAAATCCACAGCAACACACCAAAACCAGAGTTACTGAAGATGTTACCAATTTAAATGAAATACTGGAGCAGGAAAAAAAAACCACTGAGAGTTACCTAGCAGGTGCCAGTTTTCCTGCTGCTTGGCTTTTTTTAAGGAATAATCATACAAGCAGGGAGGGTATTTCTCATCCTAACACACTTAGTTCATTCCAGTGCCAGGATGGGGGGGAAAGGGATGGGAAGAATGCCACTAGAGCCTGTGTCTTCAGCATTATTGCTCTAAAGCTCAGGCCAGGGCAGGAGGAAGCAGCTATCCCAGGCAATATGGTGTTTACATGTGCCCAAATTGTTATGCAAACACAGGAAGACCTACTGGAGCAGAGGGAACAGGCACCAGAGGCGGCACTTCTCACCAAAGCAAAATGTTTTTCAATGTGCAAAGGGTGAGAGAGGTCACCCCCAAGGAATCCAGCCCAGCATCCTCCCAGCCTTTGCTTCTCCCATCCTCCTCCTCCTCCTCCTCTGAAATTCCCCTTGGGCTTCCCAGGTTAAAGAGACAGGCTCATCACCCAGCAAT
This sequence comes from Climacteris rufus, assembly GCA_013398175.1. Taxonomy (NCBI): domain Eukaryota; kingdom Metazoa; phylum Chordata; class Aves; order Passeriformes; family Climacteridae; genus Climacteris; species Climacteris rufus. The sequence continues at coordinate 242,428 of VZRZ01007004.1, forward strand.
GTGTTTGAGGCTGCACTTGCATGAGGAAGCTCCAAAGAGGGGAGAAATCTCTCGTGGCTGCCACAGACTCCCTGCCTGCTCCGTGCACGTTGTGCTGCACTTCCCCACACTCGTGCAGAAAGTGAAGCCACAGGAATTAAGGGGAGACTCCAGAGGCACACAGGGGTACTCAGCATCATTCAAGTGCACTTAATTTTAAATTAAATCCATCTTGCATCAACATTCAAGATCTAAAATAAAAGAGTCAGTCATGAACTCTGCAGTCACGCCTTTAATTCCATCTGCAGTTGGTACGAGGGAACTCAGAGACAAATGACTCTGACAAGTCAACTTTAACCTTCAGAAGAAGCCACAGGTTTTCATCAACCTACATCAACCAAGCTTTCAAAAGTTGTCCCTGATGGAGAACCAAATAAATCCCTGAAATTGTCAGTGCTTGAAAGAGCCTCACTGCCAGCCTAAGCTGGGGAGCTTCTGCTGCCAGAGCCTCACTCTACAAAATCAAATCTCCCACCAGCCACAAACAGGTATGTGACCACACCAGCCCTTGACTTTACTTTTACTGAACTACATAAGCCAAATTTCAACAACATCTGACTACAGGTCAGATTTCTATAGTGCATTTTGAGTCTTCTAGCATGATAAAAACCATGGACACCAGAACCAGATATGTAACTTCCAGAACTGAACTGCCCCCACCTCCCCACCACAGACTTCATCCCTCAGTCAGTCACCCTCCCAACAAAAAGACCTTTTCTGCCATCACCCACAGCATCCTCCCCTGGTCAGGGCTATCAACCCCCAGCTCTTCACCTGACAGAGAAAACCTGCCTGTGACTATCACCTGTCTTTGGCTCCATGGAGAGGGTCAGTTTAGCTTTAGCAGCTCTCACACAGCTTCCAGAGTCACCAGGAAGGATTTCATGCCTGGCAGGCTCTGAATGCTGCTTGGTTAAGAGCACATTCCTGCAGGACACCACCAGGGATGCCCCTGCAGCCTTGGTCCCTGCTGTGCCCACTTTGTGAGAGCTGGTAGCAAGTTTTTGTAGAGCTAATTAACGTGCACTGCTCTAATTTCATACCATTTCATACAATCAGAATACTGTGCAATGCTGGAGTCAAACGACTCAAGGAAATTAACTGCACCAACACTTCAGCACAGCGAGTCGAACCTGCTGGAGTGCTGGGGTGACTGCCTTTCAAAGAGGCTGTCCTCAGGGGGGAGTGCATTGCACAGCAATTAGTAACAGGTAATAACTGCACAGCATCAGCTGCTGACTGCCCTGCTATGAAATGCTTTGTGCTGAAGCCATTTCCTACCACAGGATGTTGATTTCCTGTCCACCATCTTCACGTGCCGGCTCTGGGTGCGCAGGCGCGAGTCCGTGCTCTCCACCAGGTTCGTCAGGTCGTCGATGATCTCTGGGGAGAGAGCAACAGCAGCATCAATGTGAGCCCACAGCACCCCAGCACACTCCTGCTGGAGGCTCCAAGCTGGGAACCAGCTGCATCTTTCTGTCCTGCAGCGTCACAGCCCAGAGCTCACCCGAACCCCGGGCAATACTGCACAGGAGACCTGAACTTCAGAGTCACTGCACTGCTGCACTGCAAGAGAGGAGGAGAAAATACAGCCTAGAGGAGGGAAAAACACAGCCTGAAACAGCAGCATCAGTCCAGGCAGTCACAGAGTACAGGATGGTGGCAGCCACGGAGCACCAGCCAAAGGGAGGGAATTAGTGCATATGCTGTAGGAAATCTGGAATTTCACCCCTGGAATGGAGCATCTCAACACGTGGCCACACATCATCACTGAGCCACACCCAGGATCACCATCCTCACAAAGGCTCCTGAGAGCACTCGGTGCAGTCCCAGCCACGTCACCATGGAGGTGACAAGTCCTGCCCTGGTCCCCCCCTGGAGCTGTGGGGATGGCACTTCTCCTTGCAGCCCAGAAGGTCCTCTGGGAAAAGCAAAGTGGACAAAGTTTTTCCTACGTGTAGTTTTAAGAGAGGATAAAGAAAAGCTTCAAGCCAACCCACCCTCAACCTCCTGTAACTGATGGCTTTAATTTTGCCAGGGAAACAGGAGCTGGTACAAGGCTCACACTGAGAGCCATTGATGTGATGGTTGAAGATGAAAAGCCACATTCAGGCACTAAATTTCCCTCTCACTGCCTGTTCTGCTCTGATTTCCTTGGAACACACAGCCAGTGCCTCTTGTCTGAGCACACGGTGGCCGGGCTGCCCTGGGCTCTGCAGGCAGGAACAGCTCCCTCTGTGCATGACAAACCAGGAGAGGACAGCAGCCAAGCCCTGAGTGCTCTGCACAGCCTCGTGCTCTGCTGACACTTGCAGCACCTTCCCCACTGTTGATCCCTGTCTCAGTAAGTCCTGCCTGCCTTTGGGCCAGGGCTGGGGCTGCTGTGCCAGCTGGGGCTGCTGTGCCCCCTGCACCCCCAGGTCCTGGCACTGCAGCTCTGCCCTGATGAAGCCCTGGGTTCAATGGCCCACAAGCAACAAAAGCACAAGTTAGAGCACACAGCATCCAGTTAGCAAGATGTAGTGATATTCTGCTCAAACTTATGGATCATAACCCTGTATGGATGCTGGCAGAGGGTTAAAGAACACAAACCCCATCAACAGGACAGGGCCCTTATTATCAAGCCTTTATTTTGACTGTGTTCCTTCAAACAAGAGATTTCCCAAAGATTTCTACTAGGAGAAGGGATGACACTGCAGAGGGCATTCCTTGTACTTCTGTGACACCATAAGGAAACCTTGTCCTTACAAGGGTAGTGGCAGCGTGTGACTTGAACTCATGCAGCTTCCCTGCTGTCCTGCCTTTGACTGCAGCAGCTGAGCAGGAATGGTTTTCTCCACCATCCACCTTCCCACAGCAGATCACAGAAACTGCTGAGCTGGCAGGGACCCACAGAGATCACCCAGTGCAGCCCCTGGCCCTGCACAGACACCCCAACACCCCCACCCTGGGCATCCCTGGCAGCGCTGTCCAAATGCCCCTGGAGCTCTGGCAGCCTTGGGGCCGGGACCATTCCCTGGGGAGCCTGGGCAGTGCCAGCACCTCTGGGGGAAGAACCTTTCCCTGATCTCCAACCTAAACCTGCCCTGACACAGCCCCAGCTGTTCCCTCAGCTCCCAGATGTTCATTATGGGGGTGTTTATGTTCTCAGTCTTATCAAGGAACAAGCACAGTATCAGATACTGATAAAACCACTCTGATCATGCATAAAGATAACAAAAAACACATAAAATAATCAAAGCTCTGCAGACACAAAGGAAATGTCCAAGGCACATGGAGCACGGAGGTTTTACTCTCCCAGAGAGCTGAGAGGTTTAAGTATCACCCTTCCAATGCCTGTTTCAGTCTGCTCCACAAACACTCTGTCATCTCCAACAAATCCCTATGTAAAATGATATCAGGATGTAAAAAGCCCTGCACTTGGAAAACACACAGCTTTCTTCAAACATGAGCTCCTGATTCATGTCCTGCAGCCCAGACCATCCCTGTATCCACACGGAGGGAGGGCAGAGGGCAAACAGCAACCAATTCCTTGCAAGAGCAGTTTTATCCCCTGGATCTGACCCATCCACCCCTCCTGGGGTTAAGCAGCACCACCCCACCAATGCCGTTTTATTCCAGACACAAACCCCCCCTATTCGTGAAACTGTTTGTAATACTCAAAATTACTGTTCATCAATATTATTATACTCAATATTGTCCACCTACACCAAAACACATTTTCCCAAGTGATGGGAGGCATTCTGCCCGAGCTACAGGGTTTGCTCAGTTTGCAGTCCAGATATTCACTCTCCTCCCCCTCCCACCCCACTTTCCCAGGTCTAACATCTGCAAAGCCAACAATATTTGGGGAAACTTTATCTGTCCTGCATGATTCAGCACACAGGAAGAGCAGGACAATGCTGCCTGCAAGGGCAGGCCTGCTCGAGTCTGCCTCTCCACGAGAAAAGTGCCGAAAGTTCCCATCGTTGTCAAGGACAAAGTGATAAGCATGCTTGGGAAATTGGAGACTTTCCTTTGCCAACACTGACCAGACCCTCCTTGAAAAACATCCTGGTGAACAAGCTGTAGCTAAATGAGAACAAATGTGAGCAGGAAAATTTTCTGTCATCATTTCAAAGCCCAAGGCACTGCAATTGGGATTCTGTCTAGAGCCTCTCCTTTCCCATCCTCCTGCCAGGGATCATTTCTGAACCAGAGGGCTGGACTGTACATCCTGGAAGGAGCATTTCTCCATATATTTATGTTTCTTGACTAGGGCAGGTTCCAGGGGAGCAGGGCACTTCACCCACCATGTAGCCCAAAGCTTTGATGTCACAGTTAAGACCTGGAGAAGTTCTGGAGTGCTCATGGCAGAACCTGGAGGTCTGAGCAAGGTCTTCTCCTCTGCAGCTGGAATGGGGAGGAAGCACAGGGAGGTTCTTACCCTATCACCAGCTGAACCAGAAGTCCAGCCCAGCAGGTTCCCCAGGCCAGGGTGCCCTTGTAACCAAAATCACCCAGCAGAGAAGCATCCCTCCATCCTCTGCACCCACCAACACCCTGTTGGTGACAGAGTACAGAGCAGTTCTCAACCTCCCTGTAAATGAAAACATTTCTCCCCACACCAAAGCAAAGGAAATCCAAGGGAAACACCTGTTGGACAAGGCAGAGTTGAAAATGAGTACTGGATTTCTAATTCCACAGCTAAGGAAGCCCTCAGAGCACTGACACTCCCGGCAGCTCTCCGCAGGCTCCCACCTTTCCTGACCCACCTGCAACTCCCTCTGCCCTTCAAGCTGCCAATTCCATGTTCTGTCACCTCCCATTTAGCTGGCTATGCAAGGAACAGGCTAAAAAAAGATGGAGAGAGACCTGAAAAACGGGAAGGATGGAGGTCCCCCCGTCGGGAGGGAGCAGACGGGGAAGGCAGGCTGGCTGCTGGTGACCTTCCAAAGGACACTGCTGTAACACAGCCCTGCAAACCACAACTCAGCCAGGAACACAAATTTAGCCAAGGTCTCCTTTCAGGGAAGCAGGATCTTGAAGCAGAAGATAAAAACCCAGTGCCCAACCCCAACTCATCCAAGTGGGAGAAGTTTGAAGGTCGCTCAGTGTTGGAGGTGAGCTCAGCCAGGAGCTCCTCCATGACCAGGCTGCTCAGAAAGCAGTGCCACAGCTGTCCCCAGCCCTGCACGTGTGTCCTGGGCCCCAGTGGCAGCCCTCAGCCAGGCACAGGCTCTGGAGCTGGCTGGGAGCTGAGGCAGCCCAAAATTCCCTGGGGAAGCAGCTGGTCCCTGCAGGAGGGCAGAGGCACCACCAGCTCTCCTCACCTCATTCCTGCAAGAGCACGGCAGGGTAACACCACCTGTCCCCACAGATCTGGCTGCTTTTCCTGGTGAACAAAGCTACAAAATCGGGCATGGAGCCTTCAAAAAGGGCAGGGTTTCTTCAGAAACCTGGTATGTATCAGACAGCAAAATAATGGTGGGGTCTGAGCTCAATACACCTGAAACCAGGACAAAAATCATGGGAGGTCTTCACTGTGAGGACACAAGGCTGCCCTGGCTCCTGCAGCCACGGGAGCAGCCATGGAGAGGGCACAGGGCACGGGCAGCCCTCAGGAAACTGGGATGAATTCCACACACGGGATTTACAAAGCAAACACACCATGAGGGAGCAGCAAAGCCAGCAGATGGCACGAAAAATGTAGGTCGATATATCTAAAATGTTTGTTTGGTTGGTTTTTTTTTAAAAATCCCACAGCAGCAGTTTTTGATCTTAGGCAACATGTTTGGGACAGTGCAGAGCAGGCAGGCTGAGTGTGGGTCCGGGTCAGAGGGAGCATCCCTGAGGAAGAGGTGGCAGAGGCTGGAAGAGCAGCCCTGCAGTCAGCCAGCCCTCTCCCATTCCAATGTAACTCTGCCTCCCAGGGAGGGGAGAGGTGTTTACTGGAGAAAGCCTGAGCCAAGTGAGGAAAATCCCCTTTTATTTATTTTTTTAAAAACCAAACCCTGAATAAATGTTGGGTTTGTTTAATAATTTGCATTAAAGAAATTTTTGCCCATGTAGGCAAATACAAAAATCATTTACCCAGATCTGAACTTGTTGCTGCATCAGCTGTCACAAACAGGAAATTAAAGCTTCTAAGCCCCAGCTGAACACAAAGAGTTTAAAACCCTGCACATTGACTCCTTCCCTGTGAGCTGAAGCACTATCAGTGCCTACAGTCAGTTTTTAAAGGGCCAAGAATCCACCGACTGACTCAGACCAAGATAAGGCTGCTCAGAGAGGCAAGCACAGAAGTGTTAAATATTCCTTTTCAAAGGAAAATGGCAATCAAAGCAGCTGGTCTGAACCCTGGACCATAAGCACATTCCAGGTTGTTCCACTGTGCTTGGCTTTGCATTCCCAAATGATGCATTAAAGGCTGAGAAAGCTGGGGGTGCTCCCCTGGAGAAGAGAAGGCTCTGGGGACACCTTCGAGCCCCTTCCAGTGCCTAAAGGGGCTCCAGGAGAGACTCTGGACAAGGGCTGGAGGGACAGGACACAGGGAATGGCTCCCAGTGCCAGAGGGCAGGGTTGGATGGGATATTGGGAAGGAATTGTTCCCTGTGAGGGTGGGCAGGCCCTGGCACAGGGTGCCCAGAGCAGCTGTGGCTGCCCCATCCCTGGCAGTGTCCCAGGCCAGGTTGGATGGGGCTTGGAGCAGCCTGGGACAGTGGAAGGTGTCCCTGCCTGTGGCAGGAGTTGGAATGAGATGAGCTTTAAGATCCCTTCCAACACAAGCCATTCTGGGATTCTGTGAAAGGTTAAGAAATATGATACTTTAATATCTCTGAATTAAACAGTTGCATTACAAGTCACACTGGTATCACATCTTGCTGCTCCCAGTTTCTGGGGTCCATCCATGTGTGTGTTTGTGTTTGTGTTTTCCAAGGACTGTGCTGAAAGTCACTCCCAGAATGTAAAATCCTTCCCTGGAATTGCAGGGGAACAACCACCCGGCAGCAGCAGTAAGGGTGTATTTATACACATCTTTAAAACCACATCTGCTAAGAGATAGGAAAAAAAAGATTTATGCAAAGGACACCAAAGGGAGACAGATGATAAAAAATTGAGCAGAAGAAATTGCATGCAATCCCAGGAATTTCTCAGGAAAAAAAGCTCATTCTTCATCTCCTTTTTTCTTCAGAGACTTTGCCGCTGCCATGAAAATCAGAGGTGTGCTGTTTTAATTCCTGAAATCACCAATACCTTCTGTGAAATGCTGGTTCTGCTTCTCTCCAGCCAGGGCATGGATAATTTCAGTGCCTCCCACGGGACAGGAGCCCCCCACACCAGAGCTGTAACTCATCCCTGCAGGATGGCAAAGCAAACCCTGGCTGAGCCAGGGTGTCCAAAAGGATCCTTGTGCTTTCCTCCTCTGTTTCCCCTCAAAAGGGCAAAGCTCAGGCCCTGGGTGTGCCCAGAGCCCCCTGAAGCAGCCCAGCCCAGCCCACAGCTCCCCCAGCAAACTTCCATCTGCCTTTCCCATATTCCAGCATCTCTGTTGACATTTCTAACAACCCTTCCCACAGGCCTGAGAGCTGATGCCTCTGGCAGCCCCATCCTCTGTGTCATCTCGGCCATCAGGTCTTTCCACAGCTGCTCAGGAGCTCTCCAAGGGAGCAGTTTGCACCGAAGGCGTCTGGCAGACGATGAACACAGCTCATCCCAGAGCGCCGCAGGCCGGGACCGTCAGCGCTGCACCTCCTCACGGTGCCCTTTGTGCTGCAAGTTTCATTTGCCCAGCCTGAAGGGAATAACCAGCTCTCAGCTTGCAAATTCAATCCTGTTTCACCAACAAAACCAGGAGCCCGAATTTCCCAGAGAGCAGAAGCCCCTGCTCCAGCTCTTCCAGCTCTTCCCTCCCTGTCCAGCCCCGGTGCTGAGACCCCAGCAGTGCCCGGAGCTGTGCTCAGGAGCTCACTCAGGAGAGAGAGCAACTCATCAGGCAGAAATGAGCAATTCCTTTAGGGAGTGAAAGCCAGGCACAGGCAGAGCCAGAGAGCACAAGGAACTTCATGTTTCATTTTGCAGGAAACCATGTGGGGCTTTCCCTACTCTTTCCTCACTCCAGAGCAGGGAAATGACCTGATTCCTTTCCATCCTGTGACTCCTGTCCCTTCCCAAGGCCCACACAGCTGCACCACCTTTCTGAAGGCATGGCAGTTTCATTTTTTATTAATCACTCTCCTTAACTCGGAGTCCCTGGGACCTTCCCATCTCTTCCCATGAATCAGAACAGGCTTCAGAGTTCTGTTTGCATACATGACTTTACACCAACTGATTTGTTGTGTTTGGTTTTTTTTAAATGCATAGAAAGCCTCATTTGGTTTTGGCAACTCCATCTCTGACTTGCACTCCCTCTGTCTGTGGAGTGAGAAACCCAAAATCCAAGCAAAAGTGGCCACGTGAAATTCAGCACTGGAAGAAAGAAACAGATCCAGGGTTTGATCACAGTGTAGCAGAGTGATGTTGCCGACCACACATTTCCTTAGAATTGTTTGGATTTTCCGTGGATTTAAATTCACAGATCACTCAACAGCATTTACTGATGAGTAAGGCACCTCCATGGCATACCCCACTGAGTCATGGAAGACTGCAGTCAGCCTTAGGAAAACATACAGAGAACTAGAACCCCTACACAAAACCAGTTACAATAAGGCTGGAATTTAGTGGAGAAGCCAAGCAGGCTTTCCCTCCCTCCTTCAGGTCTCTGGTGCCTCAGGAGAAGAGCTGGATACCAAAGAAATGAATCATGTAGTGAATGCCAACCTCTGTATGTCCAAACCCCATAATTACATGTTAATAAGGAAGCATTGTTCCAAGTGCCAGGACTATGAAATGAAGATTGCAACTAATGTAAGTACATCAGAAACTTAAAGCACCTCAGCACGATGTGCCAGCTGTAATGTCAAGGCAGAGTGAAAAGAGAGAAAATACAGTAAAAAATACAAAGCCAAGAATCTTAATTTCTCTCCCTGGCTGCAGCCCTGCCTGGTTTTGCAGCCCCTCTGAGGTGTGCAGCTCTCTCTCTGTGCCAAGGGCAACACAGGGGTGCACTCCTGGGCTTCTCCTCCTGCAACTGCAGCTCCCACCCCACTGCTGCTCACCTCACCCGGCTGCTCAGGACACCAGGACTCCACCACTTCCTGCTGGGATGAGCTCAAAAGGGATGAGCCCCTTCCACCGTCCCAGATTTCACTGAAGACATTTAATCTCTTCTTTGGCAGAACTTCATGAGAGCATTAAAAACCCCCAAAATACAAACTTCTCCAAGGGGTCAAACCAACTTGTTCCTCTGTGTTCCAGCTGTCTCACTCTTTAGCTCTTTTCATTAACAGGGATCTTGATGGTCCTGGGGGACAGGAGAGTTCAGAAGTTCTCTGTGGGCTCCTGCTGGGAATGTGTCAGGATGTGAACAGGGCAGGGCCAGAGCTACAGGGAGGCCAGAGGGGATCTCACCAGCACAACCCTCCCACCAACCAAACCCTCACCCTCCTCAGGGCTAACACGTGCCAAAAAAGAGGAGCCTGTTTGTTGTGCTACAGAAAACTCTCCATCTGCTCCAAGGACACATCCAGGACCACTGCTCCCACCACACACCACCTTCCACGCTGCAGCCAAGCAGCCTCACTCACCCATCCCAAAATATTTAAGATTGTATCTGGGTCACACTTTGATACCCCCAAGCAACACAGAACACTTCACCCTCTCAAAAGCAGGGCCAGGAGCAGCAGATGGTGACTGGAGAAAGCACAGAGGGGACACAGAACCATCCAAGGGTATCAGCTGTGGAAGCCCTCACCAGATCATCCACAGCTACAGAGCAACACTGGGAAAACAAACAGTGGTATCAATTCCAGCTCACACAGTTATTAGTTAAGAGTTGTTATTTTAAAAGCACACACTGAGAAGTTTTCCCTCCTCCAGCTGCTTATTTTGTTTGATTCGAACAAAACCCATGGACATTAATTTTAGCTGTACTTAATTGAATAATTTCTCTGGGGAATGGTTCAGGGACAGTTTTAAGGCAGGCTGTTTCCAAGAGCCATTACTAATTGGCATATACCACAGCCCCAGTGTGCCAACCAAAATAGTACTTTTGAATGTTACTGGAACTGCTCTCAGCCCAGATGTGTTGAGAACTCGCAGTGATACAAGGCAGGCAAGAACTATATTCACATGATATGGGATTTTGAGCTTCCTCTCACAGTTATCTGGGAGGAGATAAGAGTCTCCTCCACTGGAAGTATTAAAGTCATTTGTTCCTCCCCTTTACTCCAACTCCAACCTTTCCTTTTCCTCACAGTGTTTGAAGCACACCAGCACAGTCACCTGAGATCAAACAGATATTTATAACAAAAACATTCTCATAGGAATTATAAAATGTTGCCTCCAGTTTACAGCACTGACTGCAGTCCCCAGTGCCACACACCCAGCTCACTGTTCCCACTCACTGGGCTCTTTGCACTTGTAATTAATACTTCTTTTTTATTCAATTCCCAATCCGAGTGCCCCAGCATCACAAACAGAGCTTTTTGGGCCAGACTGTCAGAACATCCAGCAAAATCTTCAAGTTATAGGGACAATGTCATCAAATTATTTTCCTACAGACGTGACTCTGAGAAAAAGCAAGGAAATCCTGCTAATAGATAAAATAACCATGAAATGTGCATGTCTAGGAAAGCCTGGAGCACTCAGGGGCTGGAAGGCCACTTCCATGGGTATAACAAATCCCTGCCAAGCAAAACACTTTTCCTGCTACAATGTGTTTGTTCTCTGCAAACTTACAGCAAAAAAATGAAAGGACAGAAGCTATTTCAGACTCCACATTTGTTTGTTTTCCCTTTATCCAAAATCTAAGCAGGATTTTAAAAATACTGCCTTCAGAAATTGTTGGTAACATTCACCCCTGCTTTCTTTTAGCAACTCTCATTTTTCCTAAGTCTGTAAACCACTGCAATGCTTTGCCATAGATATCAATAGCTTTCATTACAAATACACAGCAGTTGCCATAATTAGCCAAGGTAGAAGGTTTAGCAATCCCCATAAAACGCTATTTGGCTACTAAACACCCTAAGCTGAAGTTTCCAGTCCACTTCAAAAAGAAAAAAAAAACCAAATCCCCATAAAAACACTAAAACCAAAATACCTAAAACCAAAACAACCAGCACCAAAACAAAAACACACACCAAAAAATCAACCCCCCTACATTACACTCCATGCAGCTGTTGCTACTTTAAGACCTCCTTGGCAATTCCTGCTTCCACACTTCATAAAACGTGGGCCCATCCCAGGAACACAACACAACCCTTGTGGGCACCAGCAAACCAGGCCTCAGCCCACTGATGCCTTATCCCTGACTACCTAAAAACAGAAGCCACTCCAGATTAGGAGAGTAAAAAGCATCTATTTCTATTTCTATTTCTATTTCTATTTCTATTTCTATTTCTATTTCTATTTCTATTTCTATTTCTATTTCTATTTCTATTTCTATTTCTGAAGGGCCTTCAGGTACATTTAGGGCAGACAGAGCCCCCCAGGGGCTTCACCCCAAATGGATGATGGGTCAGGGGTTTTCATCCTTTTATAAGTTTGGTCCATTTGCATATTGGGGTTTAATCTCCCAATTACAGCTTCAGCTAATGAAGTCATTTACCCCCAGTTTCCTCCCCCCAATCCCACTTTTGTTTACATTTCTTGGGGCCTCAGACAGTGAGGTGTCCCTGGGTCTCAGACCTGGAGAGGAATTGTTTGTCTGACCAAAATGGGAAAACAGCAGCTCACACTCTGTGTGGAGTTTAGAGTTACACACTAAAGAATTGCAGGATTACATATGTATGAAAAAATATAAAAGCTAAAATCCTAAGGCATCACACTGAGAAAAACATAAAATAAATTATTGAGGCACAGCATCTCACCCACCCAGGTCACAGCCACCTCAACGCAGACCTGCACCTTCCTCCCACGAGATAAAACCCAACTCTCAGCTCTTTTTCCAAAAGCCCTTGCATCCATGGAGGGCCCCCTGCAAAGCCTCAGGAGAGGTGCCCAGCAGGGCAGCACCCATGGGCCCGGGCACCCTCGGGGGCACCCGAGCCTGGGCACCCCGGGCCGGCCGAGCGCGGGGCACGGCGCTGCCTCACGGGTCAGCCCCTCCTCCCCACCCAGGGCCCCTCGCCTGCGAGCCCTGGCACAAGTTTCCCAAGCACCTCTGAAAGGAATCAACCTCATTTCTCAAAACGTGCCCACGAGCCAGCCCCAGCTCCAGGGCGGGTGGGAGGGATGGTTATAAATGACTGATGTCATTTTGTCCCCAGGAGAAAAATCACCAGATTGTTCGGCTTGGCTGGGAAGAATCGCCCTGCTCCGTGGCCAGCGCCTTCAAAGAAAGGAATACTGAAATTCCTGGGATGTCTAGCAGGCTGGGCAGGATGTATAAACTCATTCCTACTCAAAATAAAGAAAACTCAATCCAAAAAGCAGGACCGAAGCACGCCCCAAGTGTGAACTGCAACGCCGTTCCCAACCCATCAGAACACCCCGCATTTTTCACTTTAAAAAGCTGAAAAGTCAGGGGAACAACGCATTGCTGCCACAGTCCCTGCAAGTGAGAATTATTCAACAACTGCAGATTAAGTGCTCTTGGTTTCGACGCAAATTAAAGAAGATTGGAAAAAATGACCAGCAGCGTTCCTGCCCAGCTGGAGACCAAAGCTGCCTTACATGGACTCAGCTTGAGGAGCAGAAAGGGAAGGGATGCTGCCTCCAGGGATCCACACTGAAGAGCAGCCTTCCCTTCCTTCCAGTTTCATTCATTTTCACAGCAGGCAGTGCCTCTCTCCCGTGGCACAGACACCAGTCCAGTGAGCCACCACTTTCTGGAGGGTTTGTGAGGGTGACCCACACAGCACAGAGCTCAGCCCTCGCCCTTTAAAGGAAGACAGGGCTTGGTGTTTCTTTTTCTTTCGTTTTCTTAAATGAAAATGCACATTAGAAATCTGATGAGCACTTCCCCCAGCCAGACCAACCTGATCCTGTGTGTGAAAGAGAGGCCCAGAGCTCCCCATCACCACCCTCTGCAGAACCCCAGCATCACACAGGGGCACATGCAGAGTTTAGTGTCAGGTCCTGGCTCCCAGTCATGGCAAGGCAGAAATCAGCCTCAGAATTCACACAGCTTTTGGAACACCACGAGTCCACACAAGCTTTTGAACGACCTTAATGCACAGAGCTGGGGGAGATGCCACTCTGCAGCCCATTCCCATGGGATGACAATGGGTGACAAACACAGCAGAAGGGGTCACCAGGCCAGCAGGAAAAATCTCCTCACCAGCCCACCCCTTATACCCATAGGAGCTGACAGGAACTCCAGCAAAGTTCACCAAACCCACACTCAAAATGACCAAATGACCTCTGCCAAGTGCTAAAGGCTGATTTCTACCAGCCAACTGGCTCTGCTGGTCTACAGGTCCACTCTGTACATCCACAGTTAAACCTTTTCTAAAATATCTCAGTCCCACCTGAGATTTTCACTCTGCTCAGGATATTTAGAGAAGAGGAAAAGGCAGAACCATGTAGCAGTGGGAGGACAAGCCTGCAGAACACAACTGCCATTTTAATAAACACTCGGGTTGGGAATAAGCCAACAGAGCATCAGAGCATTCACCACAAGAGCATCATGCTGTGGACAGCTGCATGGCATTATCCTCTTGGATCACAAACGAGAGGAAAGCCACTTCAGAATTGGGCTATCAATCATGGGAGGAACCAGAGAACTTGCAAGTGCTTCATGGTTACAGTATTGAAAGCAGCTGATAAAGCTAAGGTCAGCCCAGGCATCTGGGACCAATCTCCAGCTGACATACTTCATCAAGCTCTACTGGAATCAGTGATAAATTGAGTCAATTAGCAAGAGGAATACATCACCTAACAACATGTTCAGAGCTGGGCAAATAGCAGGAATTAGATGCCCTGCAGTGATGGCACTCCTTGGATCTCAAAGGAATCACAGGGTCCTGCCTGCCCAGCCACCTGCCCAGGAGCCTGACAGGCCAAAAGCAGAGAAAAACATCTCTGGAACTGATGGCTCACAAATATTCCATTCCCAGTGTGCAGGCATGGAAAAAGTTCTGATTACTCAGAGAAGTGGTTAAAACAACAGAAAGGGTGGAAGAAGAACTTCCACAGATAAGACGACCTCAAGTCCACGGATCCCCGTTAGCCTTAGCTAATGATTTTCTTTCTTCCCACTTCCTTCCACCAAACGTTGTGCCAACTTTCCACATGCCCTCCCATGGATTTTCTGCAGATGTGGCTGAACACTCAGTGTTTGGGGTGGCTCTGTGCCCGTGGATTTCTGCAGAGCAAGGACAGGCTGTTACACAGAGCGAGCCCTTCGACAGCTGCTCTGCTCCTCTACGGTTCCCTCCCTTCCCTGGCTCCTTTGTTGGAAGGACCCAAAGTGATTCACTGGCACAGGCTGCACAAAGCCCAGGGTTGGTGCCACTGAGCCCCAGGGCTGGGAGACCCTTCTGTGCACAACCCTGCTGTGATGTCCACACACAAGGTCTGAATCCAGAGAGATGAACCCCAGTGCAGGCAGGAACCCTTCAGGAACCCTTCAGCCTCCCCTTTGTCCAGCTGCACAAAGAAAGGGGTTCCCAAACTGCAGAGCTGCCTGGGGCTCACTGAGCCCTCCTGCCACTGTGTGCACCAGTGCTGGGATGGCTCTCCAAGGCACAGGAACAGTCAGCACAGAACCTGACTGCAGCAGAGTTCATCCACCAAAGATGTTCCTTAGCCAAAATACATTGTTTTCAAAGAGAAATTAAGAAATAAACAGAAAAGAAAGAATTTGAATATATACAGGGCAAAAAATGAACTCCTAGCTCTGTGTGAGTATTCTCAAAGTTGGTATTTCTAATTATTCCGTTCATGACATCCCACTTTAAAAAAAACATACAGTGATGCTACAAAAGGCAGTTTTAGCCCAGGGGTTTTATTTTCTTCCTAATCTTTAACTAGGAAGACCATAACCCATTTCTGTCATTTGTTAAACCTGTTTCTTAGCATACATGTACTCATCTGTTGTTCCACAACCTGGAATAAAGGCAGAGACCTTTCTAAACAGAACAAATACCAACTGAATTTACAGAATGTGCCTCTTCTACTTGCAAAGTCACTGTTCTGCAGAGGCTTCCTGAGCCTGATCAGAAGAGAATACCAATAGGATTATTAGTCTCAAATAAAGAGCCACAAGCTTTTTACTTGACAAATCCCAATAAACCCCATTATATTTCCCAAGGCAATTTGAGAATGACCTGCCCTGCAAGGTCTGCCCTTTTTACCTTCCAGGCTACAAGCTCAGTTTTAAGACATCTGGTAGTACAGACTCCTCATGTTTGCTCTTCCCAGATGGGCTGGGAGAAAGTTATGGATGTTTTCATCATTTCTTTGAAAGGACAATGAGCTTTTGCTGCATTGTTTCCAACCCAAACAATTCTGAAACCCAAAGGGGTATTAATTGGTAGATGCATTGTACAAATCTTCACGAGCACAAAGGATCAGATTCAATGGCTTGGCTGAGGCCATTGTGTTTCTCTCTTAAAAAAAGATGTTTTGGGCATTAAACACCACTATTAAATCCTCTTCCAGTTCAGTCATGACCCTGGGCCCTGGTCAGGCCCTTCCCCCTGCAATGGGGATGGTGGTGAGCAGTGGCTGCAGCAAACCTGGGCCTTCCTCCACACACCCTGGAAACAAGGATAATTCTGTGAGCAGGAAAACTGGGGGGGTTCAGTCTGTCAAATCAAAAAACAAGAGCTACAATCTTTCACTGTGAAAACCAGGGAAACACAATCACTTCCAAGCACCCACAGTTGTACCCACATTACTACACAGGCTTCAGCAGGAGCAAAACCCAAACCACTCCTTAACCTGCACTGACTGCACTGAAGATTCATAACTGGATTATTTGGCATTTTGTAAAATCTTAGGAAGCCCCAGGACAGGCAGTGGCAGGTGCTCCAAAAACCACATGGAACCCAATGATGAACACTCTTTCAAATCTCTGCATTTTGAAGTTTCACATCCCCAGCAGTATTTCAAGACTTCAGATGTTGGGTTTGGGGCCTCAATCTTAAATTATTTTTTTCAAACCCTCTTAAAACACATTTAATCCTTTGTTTTCTTTGTGAGGAGAAAGGTTTCACATCTGGACTGTCAACCTGCATTCCTCAGCATTAGCCTGGCAAACCAAAGCAGCTGAGCTGTAAATCTCTGAGCACAGAACTTGTCATGGAAATCGAAACTCAGCATTAACTACGAGCCCAGTTCAGCAAGAAAGCCAACATAAAAAGCCAAAACAATGCAGGCAGCCCCAAGACAACTTTGAAAATGAATCCTGCTGTCTGAGAGAGCAAACCAACCTCATCTAACACCTTGGACTGAAGCAGCATCACTTACCTGGCTTTAATCCCAAACAGACACATAAAAGCCCACTGAAAGCAACCACTCAGTTGAATCCTGCACCACTTTCTACAACCAGCACCCCAATTTCATGAGCAGACTGCAGTTTGTGAACATGCCTTGTGAGAGCTGAATGCTCAGTCCCTGTGAGCTCCAAGAGAACTGAGCTCCTTGGTCCCGCAGGCTCCCACCTCTGATGGCTCTCTGCTGCTGCTGAGTGTGGGGACACAAGCAATGAGACAGAAAGAAACAAGATGAGCTCCAAAGATTTAAATTCTTCCAGTCAGATTTCAATACAAATCCAAATGTCAGCAATGCAACATGAAAAACTGACTCAGCAACAAAAGTAAAACTAATAAAAACTAGAAAAATCCAAATCACCCCAGGACAACAGCATGTTACCAAGTGTCTCAGCTAAGGCCATAAAAAAGTGCTACTGTAATATTTTTTGATCATTGCAGCATATATTTGTTAGGATTTTTATCTCTGTAAGTTAGCTGCTAAGAGAAATCCATTTTGGCTATTAATTTGTGCCCTTTAGAGGGAAAGCAGTTTGGAAAAAGACAACTTGAGGCTTAATTCAGCTCTGGAGCAGTCTGGAAGAAAGGCCTGGCTGAGGCACAGATACTGAGCACCAGTGGTGTGCTTGGTTCTCTGTCAGCACTCACTTCCCAAACACCCAACAGCCCAACTCCATCATTTCTTATACTTTATACCAAAGTACTTTATTAAATCTCTCTTCCTCCCAAGCAGACAATGCAGAGCTTTGTGTGCTGGGCCCTTAGGATTATTTGATCCTTCAGCTCTCGTTCCCTGAGCGTGGCTCACTGCTCTGAGCTCAGCAGGACTCATCTCTGCACCTTCACTGCTCAGCACCATGGCTGGGTCCTCTTCCTTGTTCCAAAAACCTGGACAGAAAGCCCTCATGATGAACTCCATCCAGTTCTTCTGTTGAACTCACAGCATCACCACAGCACTGCTGCTGCTGCAGGAAGGCTGCCAGAAAACCCCTCACCCTGCGAGATCCACCCTGTAAGGCAGCCAGGCTGCTGACACACACACTCACTACATCCACAGCAGTCTTTCCTGGCTGGTTCCTAAATGAGCAGGAAAACACACACAGGTTCTCCCCAGACTATGACACAAGTGCTGTGATACCTGTAGCTGGTTCCTGAAGGGAAAACACTGTGTAGGAGCACCTTCTTATCTCCCACACTGCTGCCAGCAGCATCCTGAGCCCCCACAACATCTCCTGCTACTGTTTTTGTGCTCTCACCCACCAGCTTTTCCCTGCTCCCCAGGGCTCAGGGAGCTCCAGGCTCACTCCAGGCCAACCCTACCTGTGCAGCTGCTCCCAAGGGTGTTGGCAGCAGGAGCTCAGGGGCAGGCACAGCACAGGGCAGAGCTGACTCCTGCCTCCCCAGGGACCCTGCCCTGCCAGCAGTGAGAGCCCTTCCAGCCCTGCCCCGGGAGATGAGCGAGGATTACCCCGAGCCCTCCCTCTGCAGACCTTTCAACAAAGGCCACTGTTACAAGATTAAAACCTAATTGAAGTAATTGTGTATGGAAATGCCTTTTATTGGGGCTGTGGATGGAGTCTTACCAGGTTTCATGGCTCGGGGAGCTCGGGCAGGCAGGAGTGGTTGGCAGTGTCTGCTGCAGCTGTGGGCAGCTGCTCCTGCTCCCCTGCTTTCTGTCACACTGAACCAGGACACACCACACGCTCTGTGACAGGCACTTCACTGGAATAACACATTTCTCACTCAGTGCCAAGTGCTGAGCATAATTAAAGTGGTGATCACCACACCTCTGCCATGCAGCAGGCACAGATACCCCCTCACTGCTCACAGCACCAAAGAGCTGCAGCTCGTTCCTGGGACAGGTCTCAAAAAACAGCCAGATAAGCCACTAGAAGGACACCCACTCCAGCCTACAGTACAGGAGCAGCTATCCAAAAATCCAACTCAATGGCTGAAACAGGGTAAAAAGTGTTACAGTGGGCAAAGGCCAATAACCAACAGAAAAAAACATCAGCAAAGAGTGCAAAGCCACCACAGGGTTATGTTCCCAAATCCATAAGAGAGCACTGCACTGCTGCCAACAAGGGTCAAAGCAGCTTAGAGGAAGACCTCTAGGTCAGGAGGGGCAGCTTTAGGCAGGCTGGGACATCTACACCAGCAATGCCCACCTCTGTGGGGGCACTCAGGGCCCAGCTGCCAAACTTGCCAAGGTTTAACACCCTGTACCATGCAGGGGAGCCACCAGGTACCACCTGAGGGATGCACACCCTGCCACAAGCAGAGAGCAAAGGGAGAGAAAACAGGCACAGAAACACGGAGAAAAAGGGAGAAGATGGGGTTGACAGGGAGTGTGCTGGCACAATGAAAAGGGATGGCCTGGCAAAGCTGGCATTCCCTGACCTCAACCTTGACTGCCCAGATTGGATCAGACATTTTCATTTTCTACCTCAAGCTGTGATCACCAGGCATCAGTTCCTTCTCAAGGAGGCTCAAACAGAGCACTGAAAACCCACCTGTCAAAGCCTGCCATCCTCCTCTGAGCATCTGAACACAGCCAGCCTGAAACACATTCCTCAGGGACAATACCCAGTGGATTCCGAAATCTCAGCTGAACAAAGTCTTCAGCTCTCCAGCTTCCTCTTCCTCTCTGGCTGATGCCAGTTTTCCAAACTCTAAATGTCCTGGAGATGCTCCTTAGAAGAGAAGACACACAGAAAACCTGCTGCCTGCTGAACTCTCTGCTGGCAGGGTCACCATGGGCAACACAAAAACCTACGAGGGCACAGCCCAACCCAGAGAAGAGGCTGCTTTCCTCAGGCTGCTTCAGCAGCCTCCAAGTGAAGACTTCTTTGAGAATAACCCCAAAGAAGTGTGAGAATTTATCTTAGTTCTTCTCTTGTTCACAGAACACTTATAAAAAGTCCAGTCTGGTTCTCAGAAGTCACTGTCAGAGTCATGTGTAGGGTTCAGCTACTTTACATGCCTTTCAGAGCTGGTTGTTCTCACTTCTCACCCTCTGCATCCCAATCCTGGAGCACTGCACCCACACAGAGCTGCTACCCCACCCAGGCAGTGCTGCTTGAACAGGACTTGGAGCAACCTGGTCTGTGGAAGGTGTCCCTGCTCATGGCAGGGGGTGGATTGGGATGAGCTTTAACATTCCTTCCAAACCAAACCACTCTGTGATTTTATAAAACTGGATGCAGCAAGTTTCAGTGTTTCAAGCTCACTCACACAAGCTTGGACACCTCCATCTACCCCAAATAACCAGATATATGCCCTCAGAGGTCTCTGAAACTTTCTTATAGCTTTAGGGCTGCAGGTGTTTGAATAATCAGAAAAATACCCCACATGCTCCAAGCACCCTTCTTGCTTCAGGTCCCCTTCACTGTCTTGGCCACAGGAGGATGATGCTGAGGAGGTCACAGGCTGGACCTGCAGCCAGACAGCCACCAGAGCAACCATGTCCTGCTGGACTGACAGCACTGTCATCACCCTGGAGCAAATGAACCCCACCAAAGCAGGCACTCCTTTGCTGCTGGCTATGGGCTGAGGTAATGGCTCTGAGCTTTCACAGGGCACAGCACACTGCGTATAATACAATCTTTTGAAGTCCAGCAAGAAAGAAAAAAAAATAAAGAGGGTTTTGTTGGGTTTGTGTGGGGTTTTTTACCCCTTTTCTTTTTTTTTTTTTGAAGGATGTGATACAAACCAGCTTGATACACAAATTAGAGGTGATCTCATCAGTCCATTAGGACTAAAGCAAGACCATCACTTGGGAGGGGATGTGCTGGCCAGATAGCACTGATTGGCCTGTGAGCAGCATTAGTGTGGGGGTACAAATGCAGCCTTCATTACACAGGCAAGGCATGGCTCCCAGCTTTCAATCCCCCCCTGCAAAGTGCTTGGCTGCATTGAAAAGTGGGATTTGGGAGCAGAGTCTCACAGCCACCATCCCTAGGCACAGACTGTGGGCAGCCCTGCACCTCTGTGGATAGAAGGAAATGACCTGCAGACATCACATGCCTCCCTGATTCACAGCAAACACAGGCCTTGTACAGTGTCAGTGCCTGAAAGCAGGGCAGGAAAGGCACTTGAAAATTCCCTAAGAATAGTAAAATGTGGTTTAGAAGCTCTCGCCTTTCATTGCTCATAAACTAGAACTCCATCACATCTTTCCACCAAGTTTCTTTGGATTTCTTTGTTGTCAAGCTAACAATGCTTGAAAGCAAAGAAAGTCTCATTTCTAAGATGTTTCTGTTTTCAATCGAGCAGCAGAACTATTTATTTTCCTAGCAGTGATGGAATTAAACAATTTGTCTTTGAAAACTCTATAAGCCTTCACCGTGACATCTCCCCATCTGCTTTTGAGATTAAGGTACTTTGATTTTTACCAGCTAAAGGTTTATGAACTGCTGTATAAACCCAATTACTCTCATAGTAAATTATGTAAAGCTTACATGTTATTTTTTAAATTTTCCCCCACGGAGTACTCTGGAGACTCAGAACAGGAAAGGCTCACTGGGGCATTCTGAATTAAAAACGTGTAACAGGGAAAACCACGGAGCTCCCAGAAACGGAATAAAAAAGAAAATAACTCAACATCATTAAGTGAGGATGAGAGACACCCCAGGAGAGGCTTTTCAGGGGAGGACTGTTAAAAAACGAGGAAACCCCCCCCCATTTCAGTGGGAGGGAGTTCTTTAAAAACAGATTAAGTTTCATCTGAGGTAGTATTTACTCCTCAGCCGCTCTCTGCCTCGCTTCCTGATTGAAACCAGGGACAGCAGAGATCTCTGTGTGCTCACTCTGGATGTCAGCAGTGGACAACAGGCAGTGCACAGTTGGATTGAAGGAGAGCTGCCCTCACTGTGCCTGGCTGAGCTGTGCCCACAGGGGGATGGAGCATCCCCAGAGCAGCAGGGCAGGACAAATCCTGGGATCATGTGTGGGGACAAGCACTGAGCCCACTGCTGCTCCTCCAAACTGGGACTGATCTAGCAATTAAAAACCACAAGTCCCAGGCAATAATCACCATCCAACGCTGGCAGGAGCTGAGTGATGTTCTGGGCACCAGTTCTGGCACAACTTGCACTGCCTACAGAGAGGGGCAACTCCAGAGCACAGATCCTCCACGCTCTGGAGCAACTCTGGGGCACAGAAATCAGCACAAAACCTCACTGCAGGCACAGGGCTGTGGTGAGATACTGCAGGGATGCTGTTTGCCTGTGGTGTGACACTCTATTATTTGGAGAACCCCAGCAGGGCACGTTCATCTTCTGCTGTACATCAAAAGCTGAGAGATGGGCAACGATTCCATTCTTAGTTTTAGGACAGTGAGTAACTGCTCCCATAAATTAATATTTGTCCCATGCATGCTGTTAAAGAAAATAGAGCCCCAGGCACGCTGCCCAGAGTGGCCAGAAGCCTGCAGGAAGCGTCTCTCAGGATGCTCCAGGCAGGGCCACCAAGGGAAAGCAGGGAACCCCCCCAGGCAAAGAGCCCCATTCACAGCAATTCGTTCTGCAGTTCCCTCCCTGCTACGTTTTGTCACTTCTGCATTCAAGCACAAAAAAAGTGTGTTATAACACCATCCCAGCAACACTGAGTGATTCACTGGAGATGTCTGGTGTGCATGTGCCTGTGGTGCCAAAGACTGACTGACGTGACCAGTGTCCCAGATTCCCAGTGTCCCAGTCACCCTCCCTCCCAGCACAGCCCAGCTCAGCAGCAGCCAGGTGAAATGATGTAATTTAGGTTAATTACCACAGAATCCCAGAATGGCTTGGGTTGGAAGGGGCCTTTAAAGCCCATCCAGTGCCACCCCTGCCATGGGCAGGGACACCTTCCACTGTCCCAGGCTGCTCCAAGCCCTGTCCAGCCTGGCCTTGGACACTGCCAGGGATGGGGCAGCCACAGCTTCCTTGGGCACCCTGTGCCAGGGCCTCCCCACTCTCCCAGGGAACAATTCCTTCCCAATATCCCATCCAACCCTGCCTCTGTCAGTTTGAAGCCATTCCCTGTGTCCTGTCCCTCCAGCCCTTGTAAACAGTCTCTCTCCATCTTTCCTGGAGGGTCCCTTCAGGCACTGGAAAACCGCAGTCAGCTCACCCCAAAGCTTCCCTTCTGCAGGCTGAACAATTCATTAGGGGAGAGCCCCAAGAGCCCTGACTGCCACAAGCAGAACCCAGCCCATGAGAGGGATGCTTTCCCTCAGGGCTGCTGCCCTCCCTGCAGCAGAGCAGGGCTGGCTCCCCAGGATCCGCGCTGGAGGGTGCTGGGGAAAGCACACAGGGGACAGCAGCGGGGCCAGAGCTCACCCCAGCATGATGAACAGCTCCTCCAGAGCTCCCTGTCAGGGACTGGAGCTGTCAGAGCAGCACTGACAGATTTCAGCAGGGGTCATCACCCCCTGGCTGAGGAAGACCAAGGTGCTGAGTTCAGCAGCTCATCTGGGGCAAGGCAGCAGCGCCTGCCCACGCTGCCTGCAGAGCCCTGCAGAGCTGCCTCGGGGGGACCAGCACCTCTGCCCCCAAAATGCCTCCCCAGGGTCCTCTGCAAGGCAAAACAAGGAGGAATTGAAAGCTGTCAGGTTTGTAATGCAAAGGGCTGGCACCCAGGTGGGAGAGCAGGTCAGGCAGAGACACAGTAAGAGGGAGGTCTGACCAGCAGTGTGGGACAGTGAGGAGCTCCAAAGCCCCCTCCCTGGCACTGGGGTGGCACCAAAGGCAGGCAGCTGCCACCCCTCCACAGCTCCCCATGAGAAGTTGAGAAGAAAAGAGCAGGGCTCACTTTGCAGCTTCTCTTTTTGGCAACCACCTCCCCAAAGCAGGACATGCTGCACAGCACCCTGTACTTGCAGGCTGGGGTCCAGAGAGTGAGGAAGGAACAGGAGAGCAGTTTAAAAGACCTTGATAGCACATGAAATCCATGGGAGCACACAGAGAGTGCTGCCCTTTGGCTGACTGTGCCCAGCCATGGCTTCTCCCCCTTCTGTGTCCCTCCTGTTTTCTCCAGACACACCAAACCCCAGCTCAGCTCTTGTGAGGACACAGCCACAGCCACTTTCACAACCTCCACGCTGAGGTTCCCCCCAGTGAAACTGAGCCACTCACTCCAAACTGATGCATCTTTGTTCCTCTCTTCACAAGCTCTTTTATTTTTGAAAACGGAGTATTTTGGTATACTTGGTACACTTCTCCTTCAACTCACCTTTACCTATTTGATAACTCTGCCTCAAATCTCCCAGAGCCAGCAGGAGCCAGGCCCCATGAATTTAGGACACTAACTGAATTTAGCACTTTCCAGACCAGGAAAGGAGCTGATGGCATTTTATCCTCTAACTCCAGCATAGATTCACTCAATATTAAATCAGTTTTCCTGCCTGGGTTCCCTCTGACTGCAGCCAAGGACACTGGTGCTGCTCTGTGACAATGGGTCACATACTTCTAGGACTGATGCATCTGTGTCAGAAAAGCTTCAAAACTTGTGCAGAACAGTGTGCATGCTTATCACACTCTGAACACAAACCCTGATGTCATGTGCTTGCCAGAGCAGTCGCAGCCCTGCTGCCAGAGGAGCCCTGCTCTGCCTGTGCTCGTGCCACTGAGGCTCCATTAATCTTGTATTTGCAGCTACCCACAGTTCACAGCAGATCAGATCCCGAGGTTCAGCCCCAGATCAGATTCCCACCAAGCCCCTGAGCAAAGAGCAGCCAGGCCCTGCAGAGCAGAGCAGGAGCTGTGCCAGCAGCACCTGGAGCTCCCCAGGCTGGGCAGGGCCACCCCTGGCCCTCCTGCACCCATCAGTGCCCAGGACTGCTGCACCCACAACCCCTCAGACCTCTCTGTTCACCTCAGGATCCACTGCTAAGGCTCCCACCTTTTTTAGGCTCCTCCCAGCCACACTCCTGGTATTCCCTCCCCTCTTCTGTTCAGATTCCTCTCTCTGGGACCATAGTTTGCTACAGGAAAAAGATAAACCCAGTACTCCAAAGTGTATTTTGCAACACCAAATTCAGATTAATCCAGCAGCTCTATTACACAAGCACCAGGATCTTGATGCCAAACACATCTCTGTGTTCCAGCATCTGCAGGATCTCTCAGCCCAGCCTCCCCTCAAATCCCAATTCGTTCCGGGAGGTCCTGCCCATGCCTCCCTTTTGTCTGCTCTGCTCACAGGGGTGTTGGAGGAAGTTTTAACAAATCACTGCATGGCAGTGTCAAGCTGTCAACATGACCACAAGCCCACGCTGGTTGTGAAAGGGCTGTGCTGTACAGCAGCCTCTGCACCAAGGCACAGCCCAGGAGCTTGTGAGGAGCCCTAAAACCCAGCAATTCCTGCTTGGAAAACCACAGATCAGCACTAAGGATTCAAAAAACCTGATGCAGACTATAAGGAAAAAAGAACACTCCAGAGTTTTCTGAAAATTGAAATAAAAAGCTTCTGAGCTCAAACCACAGAGATTTGAGAACTGGAATATCTGCAGTGGTTTGGTTTAGTCACCCCATGACCTTAACAAAACCTTTGAAATAAGCTCTGTTTTACCTGGGAAGGTTATGAGCACCACAGGGAACGTTCAGCTGTGGTGGGATAAAGGGCTGCCTTACAAACAAGCCAACTCTGCTGTGATGCTGCTCAGAGAAGCAAGAACCTCCACAGCACCCCCACAGCCCCTGTCCAGGCAGGGACCTGGAGCAGGATACACAGACACACCAGGACACACACACACACTTGGAAAAAATTAAAATATTAAGACTGAAGCAAGAGGAAACAGGAAATAAAAGTATTAGAGATGGCAAACTCAGAGAGGACTCTCCCTCTTCTTTTATTTTCAAAGGTTTTTCCTCTTTGGAGAAGAGGAGGAAAGTAATTTCCTTACACAAGATGTTTTAATTCACATTTTCCCTCTGACATCTCCTTCACAGGCCCACCAAAGCAACCCGGGGAGAAGGTCAGACACAGCTATACATTAAGCAGCAAGGAAAAACAAGGCACATCCCACGCTGAGGACACGCTAATGGCTCTTTGCAGTCAACACTTACCTAATTCACTTTTTAAGACTTTCAGTTGCAAATTTTTTATTCAGCTTTCACAGCACAAATAGCCACAAGAAAGCGACCCAAAGCCCCAAGTCGCCACGTCAGGATTATTTGATATGAAGGTCACTTCCTCCAGCCCCAAGCAAAGTGCTTCAAACCCTCCAAGAGACAGAAGGAAAAAGGACAAGGAATACTTGTATCGATTTTAGGATATGAGACACAGGTCAGACACTGAGTGCACCAAAATAATTCCTGCTTCCAGAGGAACAGAAAAGCACTAAATGCTCAGAAATGCCCTGTGCTGGCATCTGTGGGGTGCAACAGTTAATTCATTAAGACAGATTAATGTACCCACAAACCCTACAGCGTTAAGGCAATTCTGACCTCTCCACATTGGCTGCCAATGTGATATAGGTCCAAAAGAAATTACCCTGTTCTGCTGCCACAGAACAATAAATCGGCTTCCTCGAATACAGTGGTTAAAGAATCCCAGTTCCTGACCTTGAATGTTTCCCTAGTAGGATGCTGTGCTGTAGGGAACAATCAGGATGACATCTGCTGAAATGTGTGGGATTTATGATATAATAGGTTGCACATATGTGCCAAAAGAGGAAAAAAAGCCTCTTAAATCCAAGCAAATCAAGATTAATTAGCTATTAACATAGCTAAGAGAACACAGTGCAGTACAGGTGGTACAACAAACCAGCTCCCTTTCCCTGCACAGTGACTGCAGTTGTTTTTGGGGTCACCCCGTCCGTGTATCTGTGAGCGCACTCTCACTGGGAAAAGCAAAACTTGCTGCTCCTTTGTCAACTCCTGCTCCCTGCAATTCTCCGGGTTTGCACTTTCATAAACAAACGTTACGCAGCCCTTTCATAGGAAGTCCCCCTGAGTGCCCAGGAAAATCCCATTTTGTCTGGCTTTGATCAGCAGGGCAGAGTGAAACAAACCCCGGAGCCGTCCCAGCGCTGCCCGTGCTGGGGGAGCCCCCCCAGCCATTCACCTCCCCCTGCAGCTTCTCCCCCTCACCCAGCGTGCTGGCTGCTCCTTCCACTGCTGCTAATTGCAATTACAGGTGTCCCAAAGCCAGCAGCCTGGCTGATGCTCATACCTGGAATGCCAGTGCTTTGCTGGGGTCCCTGTCTGTCCAGCAGCACCACCAAGCAAACATTCCCCTGGAATCACAGCAGCCTGGCTTCCCTGGCCCTCCCCACAGCCCCAGGAATGGGAGCTGGTTGTTAATTCCCTGCAATCTGCTCAGTTTCCCTCCTAATGCTGCTGTTCAGCAAGGCTCTCCTCACTGGAGACCCCATCACTGCACCCCGAGCTGGGACAGTGTGGGACAGAGCCAATGTTCCTGTGAGCCCGAGGTGGGACAGCTCCCTTCCCAGCAGTGCCCCACGAACCAGCCCAGCTCCCTTCCTGCAGGAGCTCCATGTGCCCCAGGAACCAGCCCAGCTCCCTTCCCAGCAGGAGCTCCATGTGCCCCAGGAACCAGCCTGGCTGTGTTCCCAGCAGGAGCTCCATGTGCCCCAG
>VZRZ01007004.1:269629-282222 GCA_013398175.1 Climacteris rufus
GGGACAGTGTGGGACAGAGCCAATGTTCCTGTGAGCCCGAGCTGGGACAGTGTGGGACAGAGCCAATGTTCCTGTGAGCCCGAGGTGGGACAGTGTGGGACAGAGCCAATGTTCCTGTGAGCCCGAGGTGGGACAGCTCCCTTCCCAGCAGTGCCCCAGGAACCAGCCCAGCTCCATCCCCAGCAGGAGCTCCAGGAACCAGCCCAGCTCTGTTCCTGCAGGAGGTCCATGTTCAGCAGGAGCCCGTTCTGCCCTAGCAGAGCTCCATGTGCCCCAGGAACCAGCCTGTTCTGCCCTAGCAGAGCTCCAAGTGCCCCAGGAACCAGCCTGTTCTGCCCTAGCAGGGGTCAGCACTTGCACTGAGCCCAGCTCTCTGCAACTCCAGCTCTCCTGGCTCTCTGGGCAGCCTGGAGCAGCTCACACACAGAGCCTGCCCTTTCCTCTGTGCAGGGGCAGAGGCACACACACCCCTCTGCTCCTGCACAGGTCTTCACCCAACACCTTCATGCAGCTCTGCACATCCCCAGGGACTGGGAAACACAGCACAGGGAAAGATGGCTTGCAGCCCTGGTCTGTGTCCACGTTAGCCCTGGGAATCTGAACCACGTCCCTCCTTCCAGGTGAAGGATTCGCTCCTTCTTTGCTCCAACATCCTTATTCTGCAAACTACCCACAAAGCCATGGCAAACTATCCATAGGGCTTGTTTTGACACCATTTGCAGCAGTTCTCAGTTCCCCACCACCCACACAAACTCACACACATTTCCAGCACTGGGCAGTGTTGGGCATCCCTTGGTTTGCTCTACACAGCCCAGCAGCAGAGCCAAGGAAACAGAGACTGACTGACCAGTGCTCCACACCCACATCTGGCATGGACCCTCCTCCTCCATTACCCCCATCCAATAACTGAGGTTATTGACAGACAAAATAATGAACATGAAAATAATTATAGAGCAGATTGACCTGGTGGAGAGGCAAGGACCAGTGGACACAGGGCCACGTGGGTACCACAACACTGAAACTTGGGCAAGAGGAAGTCCCTCCCCTCCAGGCTTTTGGCAGTCTCCTTTAATACTTCACTCTTTTCACTCGGCTGTTTACAGGACATCTGAGCTATTTGTTAAAGACTCAGCATCCTCTGCCACTTATCTGGAGAGGGGAAAAACTCCTTTCTCCATTCTTGTAGTACCAAAGTACCCTGAGCAAACCACAACTTGCCTGACACAGGAAGGAGCTGCTCAGCAGAAGCCTCCCACGTGAACACCCTGATCCCAGCACAGAACACTGACAGACAAAATTAGCAGGGAAAAGCTTTGAATCCTCCCCAAAACTCACTCCTGTGAACGCTTCGCTGTTTAGGGAAACATGACAGGGATGCAGTCAAACCAAACACCACTCCATCACTCGAGTATTTGCAAAACACCTCCTCAGTGCTTGTCATTTTCCAAAACACAACCCAGAAGTGAGGGCAGCTTGCTCCTGACTCAGTGTGGCTGCTGCAGAGGCCGAGGGGAGCAGGGACGTCCCTCGCCCTGGGACCGCGGTGTCCTTGACGGACGGATTAATTGGAGGCAGCTGCAAGGAGAACTCTCCTAACGACATGATTCATTAGTTTGCACAGATAATTACATCTGCTCATGGCCTCCCAGGGAATCACTCATTTAGGGAATTTGGGGGGCATTACATTTAAATGCAGTAATCAGATTTGTTAATCCGTGGGACAAGGCAAAGCAAACACCATTTTATTCAGGGAATTGTTTATACCTTCAACATTGACATGAATTCAGCAGCAGGAAAAAATTAGCAGCAGAATGTATGCTCAAGAAGGTTAGAAATTATTAATGGTAATCTTCACTCCCACAGTGCTTGTGAGCAGACTGGACAGATCTCTCCTGGGCTGCATGGACTGCAGGTTCCTTCCCTGGATGGATCTCTGTGCAGCACAGAGTCCACTGGCCTTCTTACAATACATGAAGATTTTTTGGTACTAAGATCTTTTGATAGAAAAAGTTAGAAAATAATGAAAGAAAGAAAGGAAAGTATGAAAGAATGAAGATAACTGACACTTGGTTTTGCCACTCTCTAGATACAGCTGGTTTTTCATTGTTGATGTATTACACATTAAATAATAAGTTTTAAACATAGTTTAGCTGGTTTTATTAGTTTGAAATAGCAGCACCTATCCTCAGATAGAAACACCAGAAAAACCTGCAGATCCAGGCCAGTTTCCCCCCATCAAATCACAAACTCTTTACTAAACTGAACTCCACCTTGAAAACTGATAATTTTGTACCCATTTTTTCTGGAAGCTTCTTTGGAATTTCCCATCTCTCAGTTTAAAAAAAAAATAGTCATGTTCTCATCTGTACTATTTATGGTCAATTCATTCCCATTTTTTCTTGAACCAATATCCTTCTTCAGCTTCAGTGGTTTTTTCCCTTCCCAATATATTACTGCCAAAACACGAACAGAAAGCAAACCATTATCTCCAACCCATCCCCAGCTGGCCAGACTACAGCACCCAAACATCAGAGCCCTCTCTGTGCTTTCTCACTGACCCCCACAGCCCTCACTTATCCTCTGCACCTCTTTCCCCTCAAATCCATTCTTCTGTAACAAGAACCAGAAGGTTCAGGGAGTATTTTTCACAAAGCTGTGTCCAGGTGCAGTCTTGGCCCAAGCACAACTGTAACCTGCTCCACCTCATGCTCATTCTCTGCCCACCAAACCAATATACTTGGTCAGGTTTGGGACAAGCTCAGGACGTGGTCAGTCAGTTCCTGCAGCTCAGTGACCAAGGGCAAACTCAGGGCTTCACTCACTTCACTTCAGGAACTCCACCCTCATCAGTGATGATCTGAACCACCTTGAAGAAAATTTGAAGGATCTGGCAAGAGGCATCTTGTGGCATGTCAAAGAATCCCACAAACTTCCAGCAAATCAGCCTTCAGAGAAGAGCATTCAGGTCCACCAGCACCAGCACAGGGGAAAGACCTTTCTGGGGGGCCTGGAAACAAAGGGCAAGGTAGAGGAGCCTGCCCAAAACCACACAGTGAGTCCTTGGGCAAGGCAGGAATGCAACCACCAGACCACAGCTATTCAGGGACAGCCACAACAGAGCTGCTGCTAGGTGTGCAGGAGAGAGCACCTTTGATACCACAGCTTGGATTTCTCTAAGTCACTGCTACTGCTGAGAGCCTGACATTAATGTGCAGCTGGAGAGCTCCTGCTCTGGTGAGGCTGCACCTACACACTCGTATTTTATCTCCTTGAGGTTTGGGGGACAGGGGGTTGCTCCATGGAAGCTGGAACAAATTATTATTTCCCTGAGAATTATTATTTTAAGAGAAAGAACCAGCAGAAGCACAAAGGTAAGCCAACATCTTCTATTTTCTTTTAGTGAAGCGTCTGACAACACACAGTATATCTTAGCAGGCTCCATCCCCAGCACCACAGAGTGAGAAGCTCCTCGTTGGGCTGTTACTTGAAAGCATCCCAGGCTGCACAGGAACATCCCCATTCTTGCAATGCCTCCAGCTCAACGCCCCTGTCCCAGCCACGACTCCCAGAGAGACCTTTCCCCAGGAGCAGCAGCCGAGCCCCGCGCTCCCCTCTCCCCAAACACGCTGTTCCTCTTCACTGAGTGCAGCACCACTTGTTTGTGTAACTGGAGAAGTGTCAAGCCCTCTCTTCCAGTGATTTAAACCCTGCCCGTGTTAGAAGCAAAACAAAGAACAAAGATGCTGAGCTATCCATCATCTCGCCGAGCGGCCGTGGGGAGCGCGGCAGGAATGCAGCGCGCCGGCCCCGCTTCCAGGTCGGCACACTCACACTCCCCTTCCTGAGCACACCCAGAGGACTCCAGGAATTCACCCCCAGGGCTCTTCCAGCCCCTCCAGGGCTCAGCACCCCCAGCAGCAGCTGCCTGACCCGCAGGCACCCCGGGCTGTCCACGCTGGGACCACACTCGGGGACCGCAGCAGGTTCCTGGCGCCCGCAGCCTGCACGGGCAGAGCCCTGCCTGGGTTATTCCTCTGAGGAATTCAACACTTGACAACAGCAAACCCAAGAGCCAGAGCTGTTTGCTAAGCAGGGTTTTGGTTACTAAATGCAGACAGCCACAGAAGATATTTTTCTCTTGTTCTCCGAATTTGGAGATGATACACACACGTGTTTCATTAATACCATCGACTACACAAGTGCCATGAAAGGAACTCATTGCCAGGGAAAACTAAGACACCAAATTCCCTCTCACTTCCCAGGAAAAGTGAGCACAAGTGGGGAGATAATTAAAATAAATAAGAGAAATGGGATAGCAAGCACACTGCAGAGCCAAACGAGCCAAAGGCTGTCCTTGGAAACCTCAGCCCAAAGGGACCACGCTCAGCACAGGAACAGCTTCAGGTCAGCTACTCCAGGCAAACTCAGGCACAACCCCACAGTGCTCGGTGTCCCTGCCTGAAAGGGGCAGGAACAGCTATGAACCATGTGGTCAACAACTCCTCCTCCCCACCAGCAGAGGCACATTGAGCTGAGGGCAGTTCAAAAGAGAAGATGTGGATGTAGAACATCAGTCCTTCCCTCATTTCCTTCACTGCAGTTTCACTTGGAGAAGAGTTCATCAGTGACTGTCAGAAGTCCACTTAAGGAAAAAAGCAAACGCTCAGGGCTGTTTTCAGGAGCAGGAGAACCAAAAGAGCAGAGCCACAGCACCAGGGAGAGACAGGAGTGTTACTGCCACGCCAAAACTTGGGCTCAGCACCTTGCACAACACACCCAAGGTGCCCCAAGGGCATCCCAGTGCTGGGCTGAGGAAGGGGAGCCAGCACAGGTACCCTGCTCCCAGGACAGCAGCAAGGGAGAGACTCCCCATCACTGAGGAGCTGGATGTGGCCAGCCCGCTGAGGCTGTGGTTGGGCAGGAGCCCTTCCACCTCCTCCTCCCCTCCAGGCAGCACTACCTTTTTTTCAAACAGTTGGGCAATTGTTTGAAGGAGAAGTCTTAAGAGGGGAAAAACACATTCCTCTGAAACAGCATCACTGCCAGGCACAGGACTGCAGGATCATCCAGCCTGATTGCTGACCCCATGCTTAAAAAGCACCTTGAAAATAAAGTACAGGCATTATTTCAGGCAATCTTAAAAGCAAGAAGAAAAGCAATGTCTTCTTTTTACAAAGGTCAAAATGTACCTTTTGATTTCTAACTCTCCTTTTTCAATGTTTTTTTTTTTCCTGTGCTTCTCTCCCACGTGGAAGGGATGAAGAAATATTGGTGAGGGTGGTGGTTCAGGACAGTTTAAGTGTGCATGAACCGGCTGTTCACTCTCAGCACAGCACTTGTGCTCCAGAGAGATCACCCCAAACCCATGACACTGCTCGTTCCTCCAGCAGACTTTCATGAATTCCAGCTGGAGACTCCTTTTTCTTCCCTCAGGGCCAAAGGGAAACTGGCTGATATTTTTCATGTTTAGGATGTGGGGAAGGACACACAGCAACACTGAAACAGATTAAATTGCTGGATTTCTCTTCCCCCACTCCTCCCTTTTTTTGCAGAACAAGGGAGTGTTCCAACCCCTAAAACAGAGCAGAAAAGCAGAGTGCATGGGAACAGCACCAGTGAGAACCAAATCCATGTGCCCCTCTGAGCCCCTGGGCACCACACAGGAGTCACCACACTCTCACAGAAGCCACCACCAGCTCGACTCCCAGCTCCTTCAGCTGGTGTTCAACCACATTTGCTTTGGGGGAACAAGAGGAAGAGCATCCTCTGCAGGAGGAAACACAACCCCAGTGGTCCCTGAAGCACTGGGGACAGCTTCTGCCTGTGTCAGTGCTCATCAGTTTGCAGCTTCGGGCAGAAAAAGCTGCTGCCAGCAATGACACATCTTCCTATTTCACCCAAGATCTCCTGAGCAAAGCTAAATTTGGGGAATTCAGTGTTTATCATCATCCCTCTGATCCAGAAACACAAGAGATGTGATGGGAGCTTCAATGGGCAGCCTGAGTTACCAAAGGCAGTTGGGCAGGACACGAACTGTGCAGGGTCTGTGGTTGATTTTCACACAATAAGTGTTAGTGAGAGCTTTTGGAGAGCTTCCCCCTTTCAAAGACCAAACCTCTCACTGAAGCCAGCAGTACCAGGCAGTTTATGAAATGTTTTTATCCCAAACTGAAGAATGGGGGTTTGGCTGTGTTGGTGTTTTGGAGATGTCTGTACATTTGGATGATTTAGACAAGATCTGCTGCTTTAATGCTGCTTTAATAGCTGCTCTATTTAATCCCTGCTCAAACTGGTTTTCCCCTTCACATTTCTTTAAACACTACTGGAAGACTTGTTTAAAATACATCCCTTATAAAGGCTCCTGGCAACTCTGAAATGAGAGTTTTCCTTACTCTTCCTACTAAGTTGAGGAGATAAAGTGTTCAGCTTGTTGATGTGCTCTGACAGACCAAGAGCCACCCAGCCCTGCAGAAGAGCTGAGCACCCTGAGCCCCCCAGCAAACACTGCTTCATCTCTACTAATTAAGATCCTCTTAACCAGGAAGGTGATGGTAGCAAGTGTCCACCAGGAAGAAAAAGTTCCTGGCCATTTTGTGCATGGAACTGAGTGTACCTTCCTAGAGAGATGATTCCTGGAAGTGCCTGACAGGGTCAGGCTCACATCTGCACTCGGCCTTTGTAGATAGGAATGTTATTCCTCCTTCAATTCAGATGCAAATTCAGATCAAATACATAGAGATTGTGATAAAAAATAAATACAACCACCTTTTAAAATATCAAACAGGCAAAACTTCACACATAACACAAATGACATTAATTTGGCTTGTTATCAAGCAAGAGTTGAAAGCACGAAGCAGAACAAGCCTGGCATGTGGTCTCTTTAAAAGGGGATTAACTTTTTTTTCTCCATTATTCACAGAAATCTCAAAGCTTCTCTTTCAGCAGGGTCTGAGGAACAATTTTTTACCTTCAGAATAAAAACATGTAGAGCCCCAGATGTTCAGGGTAGTTTGCCATCACACTTGCACTTTGAATACTCAACAGAAAGCAGAGTGAGAAATCTGCCTTATGCTTGCAATAAAGCTCTAAGATTCCTTTTAAATCAGCTGTGACTATTGTATTTTTGATTTATGTTTGCTTCTGAGGGATGCAACCTTCCATCACTCCATAAAACCTCCTGCCACTCTCTTCCAACCCGAATTCCAGTTTGACACAGAGCTGGGCAGGAAGCACAGAGCAGATCTGGGGGTTATTTCCATTTCCAAGAGTTCCCTTACGCTGGGAAAGGAAACTGGAACCTCTCTAACAACTCCCTGCACGTGGGGAACACATCACAGGCATTCTGTCCTGCACACTGACACGGGTCAGTGCAGAACTGGGTTAAATCCCCTGCTTTCCTTTCTCCAGCACCTGCCCAAGAGATAAAATCTGTTCCAAGTGCTCAGGGAGGTGGAATCAGTCCTGACTCAGATGTCAGCCTGCCTCTTTTGCTGGTTTGTACAACAGCCTCCCGGGTGAGAAGCTGATACAGAATTACACAAACTGACCCCCAGCAGCAAGGCTGTGGTCTGTGGGACTCGGTGCTGCAGAACATCAGTGACACTTTTGTGACACTTCACCTCTGCTAAAAAGCCAGATAAGAACTAACACAACACCCACAAAACGAGATGAACAGGTAAGAGAAGCCCAAACTGCCATCACTTCCCCCACTTCCAGCATTCCCAATCACGCTTTTTGGAAAATACAAAGACACAGCATCCAGCAGCCCCTTTCCATATTTTGTGGCCCAGGGCAGGGACATCCCCTGTGCTGTGCCCTGGGGCACCTCCAGTGCTGGGGCAGCTCTGGGCACCTCATGGCAAGGAGGGCACGGAGGGGCTGGAGGTGTCCAGGGCAGGGAACGGGGCTGGGAAGGGGCTGGAGCCCCAGGAGGGGCTGAGGGAGCTGGGGGGGCTCAGCCTGGAGCAAAGGAGGCTCAGGGGGCCCTGCTGGCTCTGCACAGCTCCTGCCAGGAGGGGCAGCCAGGGGGGTCGGGCTCTGCTCCCAGGGAACAGGGACAGGAGCAGAGGGAACGGCCTCAGGCTGGGCCAGGGGAGGCTCAGCTTGGACAGCAGCAGGAATTTCCCCATGGAAAGGCTGCTCAGGCCTTGGAACTGCCCAGGGAGGTTTGGAGTGCCCATCCCTGGAGGTGTCCAAGGAAGGGCTGGAGGTGGCACTCAGGGCTCTGGGCTGGGGACAAGGTGGGGATGGGGCACAGCTTGGGCTCCATGGGCTGGGGGGGCTTTTCCAGCCTCAGGGATTCTGAGAGTCCCAGAGAAGGGGGGAGACCCCAGAAGAGGGGCCCAAGGACAGCACCTGCAGCCAAGAGCTTCCTTGCTTCTTCAGCACCTTCAGCTCTGCTGCCCTGAGGTTTTTTGTGCCCAATCACGAGAGGCTCCAGGTGAGGAAAAGGAGCTTCATTTCTGCGAGAGCAGCACCCAGGGCACCACCAGGAGCTGTGTGAGGCAGTCCCAGTGCTCCTCCCCACCAGCACAGACCCAGCAAGCAGCACCAGACCCTTTCCTAGCAATGTTCCCTGGCACCCACCCACCTCAGTCCTGCACCTCTGCACACTGAGACCTCCACAAACATCTGAGTGAAGAGGCTGCAGCCACCCAGCTGGCCCTGGGGGGAAGCAATGCAGAGCTCCCTGCAGAAAACCAGTGATCAGGATCCATCTGTTGTCTCTAGTTCTGGTGAAGAACTAGAAAACTTTGAAAACAACTTTCTGAAAGTGGAGAACAGAACTGGAGGGGAGGAATGAGACAAGTCTTTGGAATGAGAATGAGCTTGGGAAGAACAGGAGGTTGCCAAGTGTCATTTACTAAAAGTCATCTTCAGGCAGCACAAGACCCAGCTCTGAAGAACCTCTGCTATGAGGGCCTCTACCTCCTCCATGCTCAACATCCCCAAATATTCAACCTCTTGGCTTTAGCAGCAAGCACCAACCACTCTGGATGAAGGCTGGTCCTGGAACAGAAAGGAGGAATACACTGATTTGACACTCAAACCCTCAGCCCTTCCCTCACAAAAGTCCTGTGGTCTCCAGCTATGAAAGTAATTTTCCTTTCATTGAAAACACACCACCCACATTAGCCATAAGCAAAACTATTACAGTTCCTATTGTAACAAAGCATCAAATGGAGTTTTTCCGTAAGAAGTGAAGTCACAACAGCTTAACCAGTGGAAAGTACCACACTTCAGCTAAACAGGCTCAAATTCAACCTTCAGCACCACTACAATTACCTGTAATTAGTGACATGAGACAGTTGGAAAACCCAACTGGCCAACACTGACCCCAGTTGCCACACAGAGGCACCAGCACCAGAAAATGCATAATCCAGCCCCAGAACTCAGAAGCTCTTGGACAATGAACACATGAACGTGTGCCTTGCTGGAGTCTTCTCTATCCCCAGGCTGGTGCTCTGACACAGCTTGGTCCTAATAATAATTTCCAAGTGAAAATACTTTTTTGTAACAAGTACATATAAAGTAGTCTATGTCCTAAGCCCAAGCAGAAGGAAGCTTTCCTCCCAGCTTATCTGATTTTCTATTCATTTAAAAGATCACGTTTCGGAAGGCCACTTCAGAGTTCAATTCACACTGTTAATTTGCCTTGGCAATTCCCCACGTTATCTGCAGGCCCCGGTTGAAAACCCAATTGCAGTAATGTGATACCCACACCCTGTTGCACAGCAACTGCATAACACAGGGACATGGAAAATGTTGATATTTCAAAATAAGGGCAGGTGACAACATCAGATTGGGGGGGATGCAGGAGTTTGAGAGGCAAGAACACCAAAATGAAGAGGTGCCAGCCCAGGCCCCCAGCCTGCCTGGGGCCCTGTCCTGTCCCTGCCTCAGTGACCCCTCCTTGGGACACTGAATGCCCCAGAGCCAGTGGGCATCTCCTGCTTCCCCTCCCTGCCCCAGCCCCTGCACTCAGGAACCAGGCAAGGTCCTGCTCACCCCTGCCAGCCAAATCACAGCTTGCTTAGGGAAATATTATCTGGAGACAATGAAGGAGACAAATGAACAGGTCTGTGCTGGAGCACCCTCCAGGAGATCTCCCAGCTCAGCCAAGTCCTGATGGATTTTTTCCTCAAGCCAAGGACCACCTCACATCAGTCCCTTCCATCACCACCTGTCTATGCTACAGCAGAGATAGCATATAAAAATAATTGGAAGAGTTTCCACAGAGTAAAACCAATAATTTCTAGGTTTCTTGTCCATACCCCCATGTTTCCCACTGTAACTCCCTCTCACAAAATGACAAACACAAGGCCCATGACAACAGTAAGAACCAAAAATCTTCCCTCCACCCCCCAAAAGTCTTTGTCCTGCAGTGTTTGCCAAGGGAGGAGCTGGGCCCTGATCCCTGTTCCCAGGGATCCCTTTTTTCAAGGCACCACAGCCCCAGGACTGACACAGATCTGGGGCTTTCTCAGTGGGGCTGGGCTGTCCTGTGGTGCTGCTCTCTCTAGTTCAACACAGCCCTGCACACACAAAGGGCAGCCTTATACAGAATAAACATTTGGGCACTTTACACCAAAGGTTATCTTATTTTTAAGTATGATTTGCCCAAACCCGACCAGACTCAACCTTCTGAAACCCTGGACTGGAAACCAAAGTTCCTTTCAGCATTTCTGCTCACACCTGGAGGAGCTGATGCAGCAGGTTCAGCTGAGCAACCCCAGGGAACCCCAGAGTCTCTGGTCCCCAGGCCAATCCAGGGGATGCTGCTCCAGCACTGGAACCCCATGGCCTTGCTATCCCAGAGCCAAATTCATCACTTTTTATCACAAAGGTATCACTTGAATTCCTACCCCGAGCCTGGAAAAAGGCTGTCAGGCCCAGATGTTTCACACTAAAGACTGGCCTCAAACCAGCATTTTTCAGCAAACTTGGTCCTGTAAGAAAATTTCCAACAAAATGTTGAGATCAAACACCCTGGAGCTGTTTCAGCACAATGTGGTCTGTGCAGCCAAAAGCCATATTTGATTGTGCCACTGCACTCTGATGCCAGAGACTTCATGTTATGGGATCTTATGTACCTTATGTGATTTATTCCCTCCATGCTGCAGTGTTTCTTATAAAACTGTTGGGAGAAAGTAAAGTGGAATTTTGTCTGCTTCCACATCCAAGACTTGTACTACTGTTGGACTGGAGGATTATTGCAGTTATTGATGTCTGGAAACAGCAGTTCACTGGGAACAACAAGTACATCCCACTCACTCCCAGAGCTCACCAGCACCACAGGAAAGAACTACAGCCACTCAGCAAGGCAGAATATTTTTCCCAATGCATGGCACAAACAGGATAATACCTGTATAACTTATTTGGTTTGGGATGCAGAGGTATAAAACACATTCAATACATCAGCAATTCAAACAAAAACGTTACACTCAGGACTTATTCCACCCAAGCTCACAAGGAGGTTACTTTGATTTATAATAGTTGTAGCACAATGATTTTATCTGGTTTTAAGTGATATCAGGATGGTCTAAGAAATCGACTTCACTGTTTTAAAAGAATGCCATGTTTGTGTCACATTAATCACGTTTCTGACTGAAACTCAGCTTTGAGGAAGGAACTGCTCCCAGCTTTCCCTCTGCTTCCATCAAGCTGCCATGACCTGTGGACACTCTGGTTTCAGTGTCAGAGCACAGCCAAGAACCACCTGCCTTCAGTGCTGCCAGGGACAGGACGAGAAGCAATGGCCATAAATTAAAACCCAAACAGTTCCAAACCAAAATGAGGAAGAACTTCTTTCCATGGAGGGTGGCAGAGCCCTGAACAGCTGCCCAGGGAGTGTGGAGTGTCCCTCTCTGGAGACATCCAAACCCACCTGGATGTGTCCCTGTGTCACCTGCTCTGGGTGGCCCTGCCTGGGCAGGGGGTTGGACTGGGTGATCTCCAGAGGTCCCTTCCAACCCCAACTATTTTAGGATTTGGGGATTCTGGGATTTCCAGCCTGGATCTAAGAGCAGATTTGACATCTAAGCAGTATTTAAACATGAAGGAGGAGAGCCACATTTCCCATTCAAACACTGCACAACAGAGATCCACACACAGCACCTGGAGCACCAGCTCTGTCCTGCTTCCTGCTGCTGCTCTGCTCAGAGCCCTGCAAGATGCCACTTCCATTCCCTGCTTCTGAGAGCTGCTGATTGCCAAGGAATCCCATTCCCTAAGTCACATTTTCTTCCTGCAGAACAGATCAGCAGAGAGCTGAACCTGCCTGTCCATGGCTCATCCTGACAGGGCCCAGCAGTGTCCCAGACAAATCCCACACACAGATCTGTGTTCCAGGGCTGCTGGCTCACACAGTGGGGCAGGAGGGGCAGCACTGGTCCACAAGGGATGTTCCCCATCACTGGGAGTTGATGGTATTGGCCTCCTCACTGCATCCACCCACACTTGCACACATCAAGCACAATCCCTCCAGGATACAGGAATGAAATCCCTCCAGGAGACAGAACACCATCCCTCCAGGAGACAGGAATGAAATCCCTTCAGAACACAGGAACACCATCCCTCCAGGACACAGGAAC
>VZRZ01007004.1:282477-297574 GCA_013398175.1 Climacteris rufus
ACAGGGACACAATCCCTCCAGGATACAGGAACACAGTCCCTCCAGGAGACAGGAATGAAATTCCTCCAGGATACAGGAACACCATCCCTCCAGGATACAGAACACCATCCCTCCAGGATACAGGAATTAAATCCCTCCAGGAGACAGGGACACAATCCCTCCAGGAGACACAGGGACACCACCTCTCCAGGATACAGAACACCTCCCTCCAGGATATAGGAATTAAATCCCTCCAGGATACAGGAACACCATCCCTCCAGGAGACACCTCCAGCTCACACCTGAGCTCTGGGAGTTAACAGTGTGTCCTGCTTTACCACCTCCCCTCAGCTCCTGCATCCAAACTCCACCACATCTCCCTGGCATTAAATAAAAAGGTCTGACACAGAAGAGGCCAAAACCCCTTACAACAAAACAGCTCCCACAAACTCTTCAAGCACAACCTGGCACTTCAACTTTCTTTAAACTCAACACTTACAAATTACATGACAAGTCCACCCACAGTGGACCACAGTTACATGACCACAGTCCACCCACCTATGAATTGGCTCTGTTGTCTCACCCCAAGCCCAACTTCTTGGGGCCAACAGATTGGAATTGTGAGTTGTGCTGGACACCAGCCCAACGTGGAACAACTCCACACCAGGGATTTGGGGCATGATAAGTCATTATCTCCAGAGGACTTGACAGAAGAGCCATAGAAGCAATACATTCTGCTTGGTGTCCAGGAGCAGAGGAGGGATGGGATCATTTCTCCATGCAGAGGTGGACAGGCACTCAGGGGTAATGGGAAAAGCAGGAGGCTCTGCTGGAGAGCCCTGGCCAGCCTGCTGGGTGGTGAGCAAACCCAGTTCAAAGCACTCCTCACATTCCAGCAATCCCTCCCAGGAACAACGTGCCCAGAAACGTGGCTTTCTTATTCTCTGCTGCACTGGAACCGTGCAGGTTCCAACCCCACAAGGTTTCTGGGAAATCTATTAAAGCCTGTGAAGTGCCCACCACCCCTCACCAAAATCACCATGATGCAAGAGCAGCTGCTTCCCACCAAGCATGACTTCCCTTAAAGCCTGAGTGTCACCTTCTCTCCAATGCTGCCTGAGCAGGCAACTCACCCAGGGATGTGGGACAGAGCAGGCACCTCCTTCTTCCCCCCCTTAAACCTCAAAAAATCCTCCAAGAAGGGGAAGGCAGAGAGGAAGCACTAAAGTCAGAGTCTTTCATGTATAAACTGAAGTAGAAACCCTCAAGCTGTATTTCACTGCCACAAATAGCAAATATTTAAAAATAAAACATTATTTTTAGCCTAAGTGGTGCTTAACAATTCGAGAATAAAATATTGCCCAGAGACAGGGAAATGTCATCATGTGAAAACGCTGAAGCAGCCTTGTCCTGCTCAGTGAGCACCAGCTCAGGGCACAGAGAAAGCATTTGGGATCCTGCCTCTAACTTAAACCTGAAAACCTTCCCTGCTTCAACCAAAAACCAGAGAACGAGTCAGGTAAAACATCCTGATGTATCTACAAAGGTAAAATAAATAAAATCATACAGAAACTCCTGTAACATTTTCCTAGATCCTCCAGCAAAGGCTGTTCTGTACCTTACAATTGATCCCTGCCTTTCTTTTCCACAAGCAGGGACTGGAAGGTCAGGATAGAGAATTCCAGTTGGTCCCAGACAGGTAGGGATTTACCAAAGAGGGGCTGTAAAGGAGAACAGACTGGGTTTGTCCCTTCCTGCTTCTTTACGATGCATGACAGACAGACAGCCTAAGAAAGTAGGAAAGCAGGCTGGGAAAATAAATCCCCTCTCCATGGTCTCAATTTGAGATTTTTGTGAACGGAGGAAAAGCTAAATTAACATGGAAAAAAATCATCAGAGTTTTGAAATATCTACAATTACAGTTAGGTTTTGTTTTCTTTTTAAACAGTTTAAATCAAATGCCTGGAGGAGCAGATGGGAAACTCTCATGTGCTAAAAGTTGGGGCTTATGTGCCCACTAGAGCTGTCCATTAGTAAACTAGAGCAAAAGCTTAACAAATAAGATGTTTAAGATCATAATTCTTATCAAACCATCCTGCAAGGCTTAAAAAAGTTAGGAACTCTCTTCTCCAGCATTTCTGGTCACTGTGCAGACAGATGGAGGGAGACAGCTTCCCCCTCCCCAGCGCGGGGTGGGTGAGGTAGGGATTGACTAACTGTGGAAAAATCCACATAATTGAGAAGACAAATGTTGAACAGTTATTTTATGGCCTGAACTATTCAAGGAAAAAGGCTGCCCGTGCCAAGGGGCCAGACAGGCTCATTGTGTGTGTGAGGAGCCCTCGGCAGCGGCGGCGCTTTCATCGCCCGCCAGGTGCTGCCCCGCCGCTTTATCTGCTCCTGCATCCACTCCAAAACCCTGGGAGAAGCAGCAGCATCTCCCTGTGTCTTGTCCACACACAGAGCAGCAAGATCCACACACAGGCTGGGGAGCATGACCTGCTATTGAGGCCATTTGCTGCTTCCCAGGAGCAGCCCTATTTTCAGTCGCTTCGAATGATGAAAAGCTGTAACGACTCAGGCTCAAGATTCCCAGCTTGGAGCCTGCTTCCAGATGAAAAAATAAAAAATAAAATTAAAGTTTCAGCCAAAACTTCCAAGCCATTTCAGAACAATGCTGCTTCTTCCATGTTCAGACTCTGCAGTGGCCTCGGGAGCTGCAGCACCCCAATG
Source organism: Climacteris rufus (assembly GCA_013398175.1). NCBI lineage: Eukaryota > Metazoa > Chordata > Aves > Passeriformes > Climacteridae > Climacteris > Climacteris rufus. Next base: position 285,189 of record VZRZ01007004.1, read on the forward strand.
TTTTCAGAGCAACACACGCAGAAGAGAGAGGGAAAAGGACCCAGGAGGGTTGAGCAAGAATGTGGAGTATGGATGGGTGGTTTCAGAAGTGAGGATGAGACACATTCAGAAGGGGAGATTAAAGATCAAATCAATAAAAGCAGCAGAATGAGAAGCCTGAAGGAAGCCAAGTTGTAGAAGAGCGAGGAAAGAAAGAGCTAGGGAAGGTCACAACAGAAGGTTGTCTGGTCCATCTCCTGCTCTAACTCAGCTGAAGCTGTCTAGAACAATACCTGCTCTTAAAGATGTCCCACAACAAGGACTTCTCAACCTCCTGGCACAGGACACTGCTGTGAGAAGGATTTTCTGCTCCTTTTGAGCTCAACTCAATCCTATCACCAAAAGCCCCCCTCCCCTCTTGAACCAGCCTTGCCTCATTCCTCAAGAACCCTGTGTTCCCACCTCACCTTCTCCCCTCCACACCCAGCTACCCCAGCAGGTCACCCTTCCTGGGGCTCCCCATTTCAGTGCCTCCCAGCAGCCCCCTGCCCTCCCTCTGTGCCCTCCCCTGGTCCCCCCTGAGCACTCCTGGCCCCACCTCAGCGCTGTCTCCTGCTTGGAACAAGAGTGACAAAGGAGCAAACACTCTCCAACACCACTGGCTTGTGCAGAGCCTTCTCCACACTGTTACACTTCTGGTTCACGAGTAAGAGCTGGCCCAATGCACTGTACTCACCTTTTGTTTGACTGCCCTTACAGAAGGGCCATCCTCTGCAGGCAGCTCTGTTTCTCAGGAGCACTGGAGGAGTTCCCAAGGGAGCTGCAGCCTATCCCAGCCTGGATTCCACAGGAGCTGAGTGAGCACAGCGTGTGCCTGCCCTCCCTGCCCTCCCCACAGTGCTGAACAGGGCCAGACAGAGCCACAGAGCCCAGCTCCAGCCAGGAACAGCCAGGTCCTGCCTGCATTTATCCATCAGCTGTACCCAGGCTGCCACAGATTTACAGCAATGTCTCATGCAACAGCACCAAAGCTGTGCTGAGGTTCAAATGACACCTCATTCTTTTCATAAGGCTCTTCCACAGAAAAACATCCAAACTTATTTGGCACAACTGACTCCTCCAAGGGCTTAGGTGGGAGCCACCGCAGAACTGTCATCTCCAGTGCTCACAAGGAGTTTGTTTTGCTGTCCCAGTTTGACTGCTGGAGCCTGACAGGCAGCACAAGGATGATTGCTCCTTATTCTTCCCTCTGCTGTCAGCAACCCCTCGTGAAGCCACAGGCAGGACACCTCACACCTCCCTCATGCTGCTCCCATCACCCAACACTGCTGAAATTACCCTCAGCCTGTGCTCCAGAGCTCCCTGTGCAGGTTCCCATCTGGCTGCTGAGCCAGCCTTGGAGACAGATCCATTCTGCAGTGGCTTCCCTGCTTTTTCCACATTTCCTTTTAAGAATACCAGGAAATTTCACAGATAAATAAACACTGGAAACACTGAAGCAGCAATGGCTTGTACTTTAAAGGTCAGAAAACACTATGAATAATACTATTTTGTGTAGATACTTTTTTCAAAGCAATGCAAATTCAGCATAACTTTGGTTTCCAGCACCCAGCTCAGGCAGGATTACTTCCTTGACAGATCCCAAGTAATTTGTTTCATCCTCATCATCCAGCACAAGGACACATTCCTTACAGACTGCACACAACTCCAGCTCTGCTCTGAAGAGTTAAAGCTCCCTCACACACCTTCCCACCATGGCCCTCCTGACAGCAGGTCTGAGTGTATTTTGATTTTGACAGCTTCCTTGGGAGATGAAGCACTATTATTCCAACTCAGATGGAAAATAGGAAAACTAATAGTTAAGGTTTATTTTGGATGTTCAGTAAAAGAGGGTTTGAACCTCTCTCTTTTTTAAAGCCGCAGGCAAACCAAACCTTATCTATCTTTCCAAGCAATATTTAATATATTTTGATAAATTTCAGGGACATGGTTTAGTGGTGGACTTGGCAGTGTCAGGTTTACAGCTGGATGTAAAAGATCTTTCAGAACTAAATGATTCTACATTCCCCAGTCCTTCATGGGGGATGGAGCAGATGATCCCTGGAGCTCCTTCAAGCCAAAGCACTCTGTGATTCCCTGCCCCAGAGCTCAGCCTGCACCAATTCCTGCCCAGTGCCAGCAGCCCAGGCCTCAGCAAAGCAGAGGCTGCAGTGCCAAGTCAGGCACACAGAGGGAATCCCTCCTGGAAAAGCTCTCTTAGGATGGCTTAACCACCCTCACACCGAGCTCCTGGGCACGAGCAGAGGCACTTTTATGCTCCAAAGCAACATTTATCTGCTGCTGCTGCTGCCACAAAACCTCTCCCAAGCCCTGCCTTACTCCCTAAACGTTTTCCCCCACCTGGCAGAAATGAGGCAGAGACCTTACAAACAGATTTTGTCACCACATATGCACAGCTCAGCCCCAGAAGAGATGGAGTCCCATGCACAAAATGAAGCAAGACCTGCAGAAAACAGCATGCAAATGCTTTAGGACTAGAAATACGTGCAAGAAGTGCCCTGTAACCTCAGTTTTGGCACTTCCCAGCTTCTGAGTGTTCATATGCAGCCTAAGTATTGTATATTTAGACCACTCATGACAAAAACAATGTTAATTTTTCCCCTAGGAAGAGTTAAATCCACTTAAACAGCATGCAATAAAGCCAGAGCAGTCCCCAGTAACACTGAAGTTGTTTCTATTCCACACAATGAGCTGGGGAAGCAAAATTAAAATCTATCTGCATGGTCTGAGGTCACTCAGGCTAGGGATGGTTATTTTAAATGTGAGTATTAAAAACATATGCTTCTCTATGCAGCTTTCTAGCAAACCTGAAGCTGCTGGTGCCTTTCCCAAGGAATGCTGACACCTCCAGAGCCCAGGGAGCCACTCCCAAGGGGGTCACAGCAGGCAGGGCTGGAACTCCATATGATGAACACAGATCTTGTTTAGACAAGATGATGAACATTTCTAAAAATTGAATCTTTAATCATTTCTTATTTACAAACTAATCCTAACAATGAAGCAATGCATCCACAGTCCCACTGGGCTGAGACTCATAAGTCAAACACAGCCCATACACAGTGCTAATTAGTTTGTATTATAGCAAAAATGCCCTTAATAAACAGAAATGTGAAACGACTTTTTGATTATGCAATAGCCATGTAAATAATCTTTAGGAGAAGCCCTTTCCTGGCCGTGCCCTGGCTGGGCTGTCTGCACCAGGAGCCTGTACAGGCTGAGCACTGCCCTGGGAAAGGGCAATCACATTCCTGATGCTGTTTCAAGAAGTCTCTGCATCACCAGGAATACTTCCACTCCCTTCTCTGATGATACCAGTTCTGTAGGTGTGTACAGAGCAGCAGGCAGAACAGGGCTCCAGGCTCAAGCATTTTGATGGCAAAGTGTCAGGGTAACACAACTCACACACCAGGCTGAGCTGAGTCCCCCAGGGAGGATTTTGTGCCACCCACTGTGACCAGAGGTGACACAGCAACCTTGATTTGCAAAGCTATTATAAACAAACACATCATGCTACAATTTTGGGTCGGTTTTAGAAACTTGATTTTGACAAGAAATTAAAAATGTTACATAACCATGTAATTAAAGGATTATTATGAGAGAGAGTTTACTTAAAATGATCCTTTTTGGTTAAGAACATCCTGACTGTGTACAGCATTCTCTTAACCAGCAAAAGGACACAAACAGTGTCTGATTTTGCAGCTTATCTCTTTATGAACTTATTTATGCTCTGCTGTAAACTTTGAAGGAGCCAGAAGCAAAGGAATCCACCCTCAGTGGTGCAAACCAATGGACACTGCCAGGGTAAAAATGCCAAACAGGGCAAGTTTTGCAAGCTCCCAGTATTTACCATCCATCCCAGAGTACTCCATTCTCATGCAAGCATGTCACAATGAGAAAACAACATCTCTATAAGGGTAAAACAAACAGCATTCACAATTTCTGAAAGCATTCTTCCACAATTATTGCACTAGATTAGATTGCCTCATCAACAGGGCCACAGGCCATTTACACTATTTTCTTTCTTTTTTTTTTTTTTCATGGAACAGATGAAAGGATTACAGAAAGTTTTCTGGGGCCAAATTTGGAGCTAATGATGGGAAAATTCTTTTGCTAATCCCCACTGCTAGCAGACTCCTGAGGCTGGAAAAAAACAATGTCTCCTGGTACCCTGCTTCTATTTTGCTCATCAGTGCAAAAGACCCTGCTCAGGAGGTTTGCAAAGGCCCATCAGCTTCAAGCAGAGCCATAAAATCTGCAGGACAGGGCTGTAGTGAGAACCTGAGTGAAGAACCACACGAGCCACCCAGGAAAACTTGGATGCAGCACAATGAACCCCAAGGATGGGGCTGAGCCCCAGCAGGCACCTCCAGCCCAGCCCAGGCTCCCTGCACCACAGGAAAAGGGCTTTGGCAGGACACAGTGCCAGGCAGGCTGGGGGATGCCACCTGAGGCCCTGCTGGCTGCAAGGAGGCTCAGAGAGATGGGAGGAAGGATGTGGAGCCAGGCCAGGCTGGTGTCACCTTGTGTCACCTGGGTCACCAGCCTGGAGCTAAACCTGCCAGGGGCACAGCTCCCAGCACAGCCCAGAGCGTGCCCTGGGACAAACCCCTGCTCCTCCTGCTGCCCTCAGCCCAGCAGAGCAGGAGGGACAGACACTGCCAGGGAGCCTCCCTTCCAAAGGCACAGTTTAATCATTTTGCAGTCATTTAACAAACACAAAGGAATTCACATGTACCAACTCCGGTGGAGAAGTAAACTTTGCATAATTAATCCCTCAGTACTCGTGCATCTGCAAATGCACAGCTACACCCACTGGCACTCCAGGGAAAATGCCTCTGGCCACCTCGGAGAGCTGGGAAGTGCAAACATCTCCAGAGAGCCGGAGCTGCCGTGGAATGGAAAAAGCAGCCCCGAGGAGCAAGTCTGGAAAACAAGCACCCGCCTCCCTGAAGTCTGCTTCATTAATGGGCATTATCAGCTACTTCTGAACTAAGGCACATTTTATTCTAACACCAGAACAGGCTGCAGGCACCCACTGAGCTGCAGAAGGGGGGAACATCCCCAGCAGCTCAGGGCAGTGGAAGGGAAGCTTCCCACAGAAACGGGCGCTTCGGTGGAAAATCTGACTCCAAGGAAAAGAAATACTGAAGCAGCACTTAATGAAGATGAACTTCCCCTGCCTTCCCACAATACAGACGATGCCATTATCACTCAGCACTAGGAAGGAAAGAGATTCCAAGGAAGGGGAAATTACAGGGCAGTTATCCTCATCAACCTGAGCGTGCAGCAGTGACACGAGTTTGGCAGAGAGCCTGAGCAAAGTCTGCTCATGGTTAAGCACAGGGCATGAAGTAAGATGTGCACGGGGAAAAAAGCCCCTGGAAAATATTGCTAAGGGCTTCAGCTTTTCCAGGATGCCAGTGGCAACAAAATGTCTGACCTTATCCCCCCATATCCGCAGAAGAAAGATCAAAAAAAGGGATTGCAAAAAGTCAGCGGAAACATGGGAGTTCCACTTGCCTGGCAGGGATGGAGCCAAGTGCTGAGCGCTCTGCTCCCCCATCCATAAAGTCAGACTATTTCCCAACTGTTTTGGACAGCTTCAGCATCTCCTGATGACACTTCCTCCAAGGCTGGCAGCTTTCCTGCTGGTGGCTGCAGGACAGCCAGGAGCAGATCCCGGGCTCCCAGAGAGATCCAGGCTCTGCTCTGAGATCCCTTCCCAGGATCCCAGATCTGCCTGCAGCCAGCACAGACAATCCTCACCAGCTCTTCCTCCAAGCACTCAGGAAACTTTCCCTCTTCTGACAAAGAGCTGCCTGTAGCTCAAAGAACATCTCCCATGAAAACATAAGAATTTTGCTCAAGGCTTTGTCACTGTCTGTAAGACAAACACCACTGGGTTATTTGCATTATTTGTAAAAAGGAGGGTTAAACATATTCCCGTTTCACACGTTTTGAGGCCTCATTGCTAGAAGAAGTGTGGCAGAAATGCAATGGTACAACACACAGAACCTTCAGGGTCCCAAAAAAATAAGGATTTGGGGAATTATCCCCACAGAGAAATGGGACACAGATCTTGTATTTTCCTGAGGAGAAACCAAGGTTTCACAGAGAAGCCATAAACATGCTCATGCTTCCCACCTGTTTTCTATTTAGAGCAAAAAAAAGCAATTAATACGACTTTTAAAGCAAAGATTAATAAAGAAACCTATGAAATGAGATTTGTAATTGAAAATGTCTTTACTCACATGAGGCACATGATCAAAACATGACAAGACCACTAAGCACAGTCTCTCCCAGCTGCACAAACCATTCCTTAACAACCTCAAGATTAATAAACAAAGACATATTCTAGGCATTTCATCTCCCTGCTGGATTCAGCTGTGGCAAACAGGAGAAATCCATCCTCTTACTTCCCTCTCCTCCAGAACAGAGCTCCCATGCAGCACCTCACAGCAGTGACTGTGAATTTGGGATCCCCTCACTCTGAGCAGACAGAGAGGGATAAAGGGGGCAAACATCAGCCCAGGAAGCAGCAGATTTCACAGTTATCATTTATTAGCAAGGAAGAAGACATTTCCCTTCTCAGTGGTGAGCACAAGGCAAGGATGAAGCACATGGGTGAAGCCTTTGTGTGAGGGAGAAAGCTGGCCCAGCTCCCCCTGAACTCACCACACTGCAAGGAAGGAACAAGGCAGGAGGGCTGCAGGATCTGCTCTCCCAGGGCCACTTTGTGTCATGTGCACAATTCAGTGAGTAACAAAGTGTTTTTACCAGGAGAGCAATTCCAGACATTGGCTCGTCTTAAAGAAAATAGGTACTCTCGTGGTTCAATATTGCACTTCATTTGATCTACATTCACTGCCATGAAACCTCCCAAATCCAAATCATTCACAGCAAACAATGCAATGCTTCTCCTTTAATGGCTGGCTCAAGACTTTTCCATTCAGTTAATAAGGAAAGACACAGAATGAGAATGCTCAAGTGAAGCCCTGCAACACATAAAAACTGTCATAAAACGGAAAAATGCAGAAGATGGAGTAGAAAATTAATTTTGTGCTCTGGACCAGTAATCACCAATCTCTTTGTTCAAAAGACAGGCTTGGGGAAACATCCCAAGTGTTATACATTGTACACACCCCCAGGGAATGGAGTGAAACACAATAAAATCAGGTGATGAATGGCACAGTCTGCAGTGCTCGCTCGTACACAAACCTTCAGTGTCATCTGGGCAGTGTCTGTGTGGGCACAGAGCAGTGCAGTTCTATGAGCAGGGAAAAAAACAAAGCCCAGCTTACATAAAAGTGAGGCAAAACCTTGTTCTTACCATTCTGTTCATCCAGCTCATTCCCAATTTCCTGCCCCATTTGTTTTTGTCGGGAGATGATTGAGGACAGAGCATCGAGTCCAGCATCTTGTTCTGCACCAGGAAAATATATTAAATTACATTAAAAAGTTGCTGATATTAAAGGCTACATAAAATACGTAAAAGTAAAGAAAACTATCTACTCTCTGCTTGAAGGGCTAAAATCTATTACGAAAAACACATGAATACAACATGAAAATTAATCCTTATGGCAACAGTACTCTTGAAATAATGTGAGTGATGGGTAAATAATTTCTCTGCTTTGGCTGGGACATTTTGCTGAGGATCCAAAAAATTTAAAAAAAAATCCAAGAATTTAACATTCAGCTGTTACTCAATCATAAATGCAGGGGATTTTCTGGCACACACAGAGAGCTCCTGATTAGCCTTTTTAAATTTTCCAAGCAACTTTAAACATGAATAAAAGAAAACAGGTGATGCAAACACCAAAGAATCCAAAGAGATTTTGAAAGCTGCAAGAGCACACAGAGAGTTGAGAGCTGAGGGAGAGGGGCTGGGGGGCACTGGCAGCGTGAGGTGCTCCCAGAGCTCTGCAGAACCCCTGTGGGAGGGAGCACATCCCCCCTGGCAGGGTGGCAGCCCCTGAGCCACCATGGGCAGCTCTCCCTGCCCAGAGGTGCCAGCAGAGGCACAGGAGCAGCTGCAGGAGGCTCAGTGCCCAAGGGCACAGCAGCGATGCTGCCAGAGCAGGGCAGCCAAACGGGGTGGCCAGGACCCCCTTCCCCTCAGTGGCACTCCAAGACCTCTTTCAGCCCCCTCTAATTGCCTACAGTGCAATTAAAAACACAGCTTGAGGTTTCTCCTGGGCCATCCAGGCAGATCCTCCTGAGGCACAGCTACAGGTGTTGTTGCCATGCAGGGTGAAGCAGGTCTTATCTGGAGATTGATTTCATTCCATCACTTCCAACACTTTAATTGCATGGAAATGACCTCATTAACCACCTGATGTCCTCAGCCTGAGGTTTTCCAACACTTCCAAAGGCAGACATTCCTTATGGATGCTGAGGGCCAAGATCTAAAGACCCTTTTTAGATGAGTGACCTCGTTCCAATTCAACAAGACATTTAATGCACCCAGCAGCACCACTACACCCAGTGCAGTCATTGTGATCACTGCAAACCAAAATATGCTCAAAATCAGCTCTTTCAAAACTGAATTGCAGAAGGTGTATCCAGTTAAGAACATTGCAGCCACAGTGCTGCTCCTGCACACACAGCCACCAGCTGCCTGGAGCTGCTGGGTTTGACATCTCCAGATAACCCAACTTCAGCACGGGCTGGTGCATTGATGTTCAGACCAAGGCTCCCCTCAGAGCGCCAGCAATGCCACAACAACCAGAAAGACTCTGCTACCTTCGATGATCCTTCGCTGCTGCTGCCTGAGGTCATCAAAGCCAAGGCCTCTGCTCTGCTCTGCTTCTTCCAAGAGCCAGGGGTTGCTGACGCCTCGTTTGGCCCCTCCCGTCATGAGGCTCGATCTGCAAACGACTTCGGTGAGCGATTTCCAACACATCCCTGGCTGGGGATTGCCCCTGGCAGGGGCTGGCAGACAGCAGCACACAGGGTGGGCTCTGTGCATCCCCAGAACACATCAGCCCCAAAGAATCCCATGGTCTCCAACAACAAACCCACTCACAGGCTGGAAAAGGTGAGGAAGGAGAGAATTCATTTTACAGGGAACAGTTAAGCCACAGAGTGAAATATGTACCATATACAGTGTAACATATCCATATTAAATGCTGTTTGCATACAGAACACACAACATTCAAAACTGCTACCAAAAGAACGTGTGTTCCTGGGAATTACACATTATTCCTGTATTTGCTACATGATCAAAACACAAACTTTCAAAAACACTGCTGCAGCCTTAAAAGGACCCACTTGTTAATACAGTTGCAAATCAGATGAGAGACTAATGCCCTGCAATCCTGACCAAACCTAACCAGGAACGTTCCTGAATTTCAAAAACTGCAGATGGACTCAGCTCCCCCCCTGCATTTTCTAGTCTGGCACCAACCTGAACAAGAAGCCAAGAACACACACTTTTAAATGAAAGAGCAATTAGATAATGGGTTTTCTTTTAAAAGAATTATGACTTGAGATTGTTCACGTTGCAAACACTTCCCTGGTGACAATGGAAAACAAGTTTTTAATGTCCAGGGCACATAAATCCAGGCAGTAAAATGAAACCCCACTTCAGTATTTCTGTTTCCCTCAACGCCAGATTGCTGGTTTCTGCCTTTCAGCTCTTCACTGGTTTCTCTTACAAGGAAAACCTCATGACAGACTGAGAGCTACCTGAAGCCAGAACTGCAACCCAGGTTTGGGGGACAGTCATGGTAAGGTTGGTTCCTCCACAGATGTTCACAAGTGGCAGCCTTTGCTTTCTGCTTTGCTTTTTTAAAACTCTGTATTTCGCTCCCATTTCACCTTCTCCCTGTTCTTTCCCAAAGCACTTCCACAACCAACACAAGAACAGAGAGTTTTTAGGATCTTTGGATGTTTTTTAACGGCACCAAGCCCCCCATTTCCCTGTTGCAGTTGTTTGGGTGTTTCTCACCCAGCCCAGGCCGTTCCCCACGAGCTGCTCTGCTGCTGCCCAGAGCCCAGAGCTGCCGGGCACCGGGCTGGCCAAAGGCGGCTCAGAGCTCCCTGTGCAGGGGCAGGGCCCGCAGCTGCTGCCCCTGAAGGTGCCCAGCAGCAGCAGAGCTCGGCCGGAGCTGCTGGAGGAATCCCGGGCAGCTGGGGACATCTCCTGGCCGGGGATGGAGCGGCACTGCTGGGAAGGATCCCCATGGAACAGCCCTTCAGCTCCTCTGCTGCGCATTGCAACGTGGCCACTGCCTGCACCTCCAGGGAACACACTCAGCACAATGGAAAACAGGGGGGAGAAAGGCTTTTTTCGTTAAAAGTGATTAAAAAGCACCGCTTGTAAAGCACATCTCCCTTAATCGCCCCAGTGATGCTGAGCCCCAGAGCAGAGCCTGCCCTGCTGTGCCACAAGAGCTGCAGGTCAAGGCAACACCAGAGAGGAGCTGGGTGCATTCTGCACTCCAGCCCTGCACCTCCATTCCATTTACATGTGTTTGTTGAGGTTGGGAATCAGGCTTGATTAGACAAAGTTACACACATCTGGAATGTTAGACCAAGCTACATCTGGAATGCAGTCTTACACATTACCTAGCTTTCCTTCCTGCTTTGGGAGATTAAATATGCTTTTATTTCCCAGTCTGACAACTGCCACCAGGTTCACAAACCTAAACACGACAGAGGCACTGCACTTCTGAAGGTGGAAAAATCATTTCAGTTCACCCAATTCAGTTCAATTAGAAGGACACAAAATCCAGAGTAACAACATCTGACAAAGTTGTTTAACTAAAGCAAAGGGAACATGAAGCTCTCTGCTTGCTAAAAAGAGCACAACTATTTCTGCCTGTTAAAAAACAGCCAAGGCAAGCAAATTTGAAATAATTTGCAGCTCTTGCTCTCTCCCTCCCCTCAGTGATCTGCCCTATTCTTGTAGGCTGGGTCATGACAAGTGGTCTGCTCGTTACAATAATCTTTTTGACATGTTTGGTAACTACCTTCCCACACAACACAGCAGAACTTCCTCCTTCCTCTGATGTTCCCCTGCTTGGCTTTGGTGGTGTGAAGATTAAAGCTTATCCAATTAGCCACCCACTGCCTCCGCCAAGTTAATCAGGGAAAGCCTGGAAGCCGTCACAGAGCACTGGAGTGTGGGGATAGCTTTTGATTCCAGGAGCAGATTTAACTAATTACAGGGCTCAGCAATGTGCCCAAGTATAAAAGATGATGGGGTTTAAAATCAGGGAGCTATGTCACTGCTTAACAAGGGAGGGCTTATCTTATTGTTTCACTGATAATTCTTATAACACTTCCCCAGTAACTTAGATTAGTCAACCAGCACTTACTTTAGGCCAAGGCCACACATCGAGGCTTAGGGCTTTAGAAGACTGATCAGCAAGACTGAATCTTAAACAAAACCTAGGTCATATGACAATTGGGTGGATGATCACTTGAACATTCCCTTCACTGCAGTGGGGCTCTTTGAAGCACCCAGGGCACCTCAGCTCAGCTTCACAGGTCACTCTCCACAGGGCTGGGGAAGGACTGGGGCATTCTCTCACTTATGGTCTCGCTGCTCACACTGGTACTTTTAGGAAGTTCCAAGCTAATAAATAAAACAAATATAATTTTAACATACAGAATAAAAGCTCTCTCTAGCCCTCCAAAAACCCAGGAGAAGCCACACGAGCACAGGCACTTCCAAATCCCCTCCAGGTACATCCCAGGTGGAGATTTCCCCACAAGAACCTTTCCTGATGGGAAGCCTCCAGCATTCCCTGGAACTGGCAGGATTTCCCAGCCCCACCAGCACAAGAACTGCTTGTTCTTGTGCTGTTCTCACGTTCAAGGAAACTCTGTGCTGCTCCTGACACCATTTCCCTGCACCTGGGCTAACTGGTCCCACTGGCTTCAAGGACTGGAAGCTGCAGGTGCTGGCTGCCAGGCAGGGGACAACAGAACACACCCTGCAGCACCTCCAGGGCCCCCAACTCCTGCCCACAACATCAGCAGGGCACCTCCCACCAGGGGAAGCAGAGGAGCAGCACAGGGCCAGGCACGGGCTGAAGTGTGGCTGCATAGCAGAACAGGCACCTCAGCTGGGCACAACAGCCCCACTGCAGATGCTGGGTGGCTGGGGGTGGCTTGTGGCAACAAACACACAGAGGAGGTTCCACCACACCAGGGCAAGCGTCCCCAGCCAGGGAAGGTCGCCTCTTATCAAGGGTTACGCCACATTTTATTTCAGAGCACTCTGACTTTCCTGTTCAACCCCTCAAAACACACCCTACAAGAAACATTTCCATCAGACATCAGCCTTGCTATCAAATATTACTGTTTTCTTTGTACACCATCCCGTATTTTCCACAGAA
>VZRZ01007005.1:0-40647 GCA_013398175.1 Climacteris rufus
AATTTTCTCCTTGCATAACCTCAGGACACCTCAGTAGTCCTCCTGAGTTGCTCAGAAGGCTGACTTCCATCCATCCCGAGTGCTTGGCCTTATGACACACAAGAAAATGGTGGCAGAAATTCAGAAAGTGAGAAGGACACAGCCTATCACCTTGTTCTTCAGCGGTGTTGTCTTCTGATTAACAACCTCCAAGGACAGTGTTCCTCAGCTTGCCCCAGTGCAAGAGAGATGCCAGGTGCTCAGCACACTGTCAGTACAGCACTCTCTGTGGCTCCCTGCCTCAAGAGACATCTGAAAGTCCCTTGAGGGAAAAAGCTTTTCATACAGACAACCTTTCACTTTTCAGCCTTTCTGTGCCCAGGCCCGCTTTAAAGCCAGGGCAGGCTTTTGCAGGGGAAGGTTTTGTGGCTTGACTGGTGTATGATTGTGTGACATTTTTGCCCCTCGCACTCCGGTGCAACAAATCGAGGTTGTAGGACCTGCTTCAATCCAGCGCCTCCAAACTTGGAGTGCTTTGCAAACCTGAGTATGTGCCACACAGATTTTTGTTATAGGAGATAATCCCATAAAGGACTGGAGGGAGAAATATTCTGTTTCTACTTTTGATGGCCAGCACAGAAATGACCTCCCATATCCCAGTGCTGCATATGGAAAGAAGACCTCGTTGGTTCTCTAAGTGTACTCTGTTTGGGGAGTTGGACTTGATGATCCTTTTGGGTCCCTTCCAACTCTAGATAGTCTATGATTCTATAAAATCTCCATGGGTTGTAACTGCTAAAATAATTGAAAAATCTGACCTTGCTGCTCACTGATTTTAGTGTATGCATGCAAAATTCAAATAGGAGTAATATTGTTACTCTTTTAGAATTGGCAAGATTTTCATGTTCCCCTGGTTACGTTTACCTTCTACCAGGAATCAGCACATAAAATTTCAGTCCTCAAGACCGCAAGGTTTAGCAAAATTCTGAACAAGTAAGACACAACCAAGATTTCCTCATCTTTCCCTGTATAAGAAACTGCGTTACTGTTCTCATATAGAGTTTTAAATTCCAAACTAAAGATGATTTCCACCTAATGCTGTTTATGCAATACTCTTCATGCTGGGCTTGGACAAGTTGCAATGAGTATGGGTAATGTAAGTAGATCAGACACACTGCTTACTCCTGCAAAGCCTCCTGCTTGGCGTAGCGGCAGGTCTACCTACTGAAGAGCCCAGAGTTTATATCCAGAGTCCCAAGAATTTACCTCAGAGGGCTTCCCTCTTCAGACTGCTGGAGTTCATCGACCTGAAACTGACTGAGTACTTCAGCCGAGGTTCAGCGTGGTTCGGTCAGCAATCCTAGATTTGCAGTGTCTCCTCTGTTACAGCAGGGGCCCTGCTCGTCCCCCGGAGCTCCTGTATGGCCCGTACTTTTAGCCAGGAATGCTACAAATAGCTATCCCGGGGCGCGCTGCTAAGCTCTGTGGGTTTTTGTTTGTTTGTGTGTTTGTTTTTCCTTTTTTTTGGGGGGGGGATGTGGGGGGGTTGATTAATTTTGTTCGTTTATTTGGTTTTGTTCTTAAGGACGTCGATTCTCCTATTTCGAGACAGAGAACGAAGTGTCCGCGCGTCTGTCTCTCGGAGATCAAACAGTGACATCCAGCGGCCACTTTGCCAAAAATGTCACGGTGTCGCCAGCGCGGTGTCAGGACGTGCGGGGCAGAGCCAGCGGCCCGGAGTGCGTGGGGCAGGGCACAGGGTGCAGCCCCCGCACTGCTCTCTGAGGGGCTAAGCCTCACCCTTGCCTCTGGGGGAGGGCAAATGACAAAGGAAAATGGTTTGAAGTTATGTATTTCTTCACCGTGTAGATAACACGTTACCCAGTACCCCCCAATCTGCTTTCAACTGACTGTGTCTTTCTGCATAAATATCTTTCGCTATAGGTAGGGCTCAGTGACACACCCCTGCCCAATCTGGAAGTGACCTAAGTCACAGACAGCAGTACTCAATGGGCCACATTACCGAAATGGAGCTGGGACGGTATGATCTGCTCAGCATGACAGAGAGGTTCTGGTTCCTTCGTACTATCCCTTCAGGTCATTCTGCCCTTAATGTTTTCAGGCACAGATAATGTTTCTTTGAAGAAGGGGAGTGCCACAGAGGTGTGGGAACCAGAACATATATGGCACCACATTTGGCCAATTTTCCCTGGATCAAGTGTGTTGCTACTTCCTGTACTATCTGAGCATCCAGAGCAAAGAATGAGTGGCTTTTCCCAATTGCTTTAGATCATAACTTCTATTAAAATGTAAGCATTTCAAAACTATTTCCTCTATGAGAGTATATTAAAATATTTTGATTCCACCAGAACAGAAAGGAGCATTTATTAACTGTTTCTCTCTTAGTAGATGCAAGATAATGTTCTTGGCGCTTTCTTGTACATTTATGAGAGCAGTCTTAACAAATAATGCATACTGTGCATTATTTTGTATTGCATATACAGTTTGGGAAATGCTTAATTAAATTCCAGTGCTAAGCTTCCACAGAATAGCAACCAGTGTTGGTAGTTATCCTTTTTTGATTAATATATTTTTAATATATATTTATTTTGTGCTACTTCTTCCAAACCTGATAAATTCTTGATCTACTGTGACATTTTCTTCTGCCAACTCAATTCTGAAGTTAGGAGACCTGGTGGATCCATCCATCCCCCCCAGGGGATGGCTTGCACCAATCCCTGATAGTGGTGCAGCAAACTGAAGCATGCCTTACATAGTTGGTGTAAAACAGCTTAAATTATCCTATGGCTAGGACTGAACTGTGAGACTTGGAGTTGCTGCAAGAGGAATAGGATAAGCTACTGCTAAGGGAACTTGTTTCCCTGCAAATGTCCATGGTGCTGTATTTCTTGAAAATACTTAGACATTTTAGAAGAGATGCACTGAGGTCCACCTAAGATAATCCCAAGTTAGGACTAGTTATTTTCTAGATTTATTATGAATCTAAATAAGTACAATAAAGTTTCAGATAAATATTTCAAATACTACAGCGGTAATGTAGTCCCAAGCTGTGACTGCACAGCAAGGAAAGGGAACATCCCTGCACTATTGTGTACTTCCCACAGAAGCTGCTGTTCCTCTCTGATTTAGCTGAATTGGGATGAAGATGCAGGCAATCTGCTGTGGTTAGAAAGACAAAATGCTTCAGGGCAGAAGCACTGGGGAAGCTGGGGACCAGGCTATGTTTTCTGAAACTTTGTCCCATTCTTACAACAGGGTACCTATTCAACATCCCCCAGACAAGACTGGAGCAAAGAGACAGTATGTCCCTTTAGATATGCACCAGAACCCACTCATCAGATCCACTGAGATGTGGACTGTTGATTCTACAAGAAGTAAAGATTAGCCATTGTTGCTCTAAGCTGTTTGTCTAAGTTATGATTCTCTGAGGGACATGCTACAGTCTTACCAAATAAATAGCATGGTCAAAGTGGATTAATCATAAATTCACACTGTTGATAATTGCCAAGTTTGTTCCCCAAATGTCCACTCAGGATAAAAGAAAGTGGGATCTGGCCATGTAGTATAAGAGTGTTGTGAATTTTAGAGTTTGTTATTCATATCTTCCTTTGAAACTAACTGTCCCTGTTCACCATGTGCACATACCCTTCATCTGCTCCTCCCTCCTCCACAGTGCAGTTACTGCGGTTCAAGCAGTTGTGAGTTATAATTCAGATTTGTGACTAGTATTTCTAAGGAGTTTTTGCACAATGTAATTCTTCAATCAGATTTAGGGTTTTTACTGTTATTTTCAAAAGATTTAACTTTTGCTAAAGACATATTTTTAGTTTCATGATTTTAATTAGTGACTAGCAAAACGCTATATTGGTAGTTCATTTATTGGTCATCTTTCAAATAAAGTAAAGAAAAGGATTATTTTCACTACTGTTCCTAAAGCCTTGCTATGTTTTTTCCAAGAAAATTTTCATCTTGCACACTATGCACAAAAAACCCTGGAATATTTTGTAAGGATAACTCTATCACATAAGCAAGCCTCTCTCAGATAATGCTTGTCAAGTATAATCCAAGCATGTGATATTTATGCCTGCAATCAGTTATTTGAAAATTTCAAAATGGAATCATGTGAGTTTATGTTTTTTTTGTTGTTCCAGAAGTGTAAGAGGGTGAAATTCAAGCTCTCTATGCAAAAACAGTGAGGGCTGGTGTAACTGTAAGCTTGTGCTGCACTCAGTCATGAGGATAATGAATCAGGGTGACTGTCATGGTGTATGTTAAATGGAGTTCTTTTCCATTATGCATTAATGAGATTAAGAGACTAGGTCACTGCCCTAAAGCTACAAGATTGTTGCTCATGAGAATGAAAAGCAAGGCTAGTGATTAATTTTTTTACACTTACTGATTGGCTGAATTCAGGTGAAGCATGTTACTGTGAAAAATCCCAGGGAGACTGGAGACATAGTGTTACCCAGAGACAAGCAAAATGACAACTCTCTGGCATTTATTTTTCAATTTAGTTTTTGAAAGCTTCAAAGCTCCTAGTCTTTACTGAATGGCAGTCCCTGAGAAAGGATGAAATAAAATCTGATAAAGAAATTTAGCAATTCCTTCTCAGATATCTGAAATAAAGAACAGTGCTCTGAACCATTCCTCTCCTGAAGTATGACTGATGTGTACAGAACCGTTTTGAGTATCTGACATCCTTCTTATTCAATTGGATGTTTGTTTTCCTGTGCTTCTTTTTCAGTTAGCTAAAACATTTTATTATCTCAGTGAAGGCTTCTTTGTGGAGGCAGAAAATTCTCACCTTGGCAGATTTTGTGTCAGTAGTGTTTTTCCAGCATTTTTGTGAGGAAGTTTTGGAGCTGGATGTTGCTGCATGATGAGGGAGAAAATGATTTCTTTTGTGAGCAACATGAGATACCAGCTCACAGGAGACCATAGATAGTAGTGGATTACTTGGTGCCCTTTGTTTTTAATGAACCTTCTTTAGCTACAAGAGCCAGCAATACCACCCAGTTGCCACACAAAGGAGAATGCTTCTTTCAGGCTATGTGGACGCAATTGAGAGAGGATCTGCAACCAGTGCTTATGTTCTCCCTTTCTTAGACAGGTAGCTACAAAGAAAATAAATTGTTCTCTCCTTTTAAATAAACCCACTGAGAAGTATCTCTGTCTCGGTTCAGATATTGGCCAGAGTAAGGGACACCTGAATGAAACCTGATCTCAGAGGCAGAAATAAATTGTAACAGAATAAATGTTCTGGTATTCTTTAAAGCTTTAAAGTTAGAACAGTGAGAGTTCTTAGAGAAAACCAGCAGCTGTCTAATCATTGCTTTATTGACTTGAAAATGAATGACCATGAATAAATGCTCCGGCAAGAACAGATGTTTTGATCTACACCTCTTTTTTTTTTTTCTTTTTTTTATTGCAAAACAATTGTTACAGAAATTTCAGAAAGTTCTACTGTAGTAATTGTCAACTTCTGCTTTTTATTACGCATCTAAACACAGTCTAAAAGTGCATTGTGAATCCAGCAGACCTTTGGAAAGGACCATTTTCCCTAGTTATGTACATTTAGACAAATCATACTTGAAAAGCTTTGTATTAGTAGGAATTTGTTTAAAATGACATTTTAGTAATTTTGATCCCTTTACAAATGATTGTTATACACTTACAAATGATAGCCCAAATAATAAACGATTAAATAGCTATTAGTATAGAATATTGCAAACACTGTTCCAGACAGCAGTAGCAGCAAATAGACTCTCATCATGTACAATAACTGCAGTGGTGGAAAAAAGATATAACTTTAATATAATTTACTCTTGTGCAGGCATAAAACTGTATTTCACATCCAATTCCCTCTTTTGTCCCTTCCCCCTCCCTCCCAGATACTAAAATAAACAAGAGTTATCATTTCCCTGCAGCAGAAACAGCAGCAATTTAATAATAATTTAATTTTTTCCTAACAGCCTTTTGAAATAAGTATTGTGTGGCTCCATGACAGATCTGAAAGCATACAGCAAAATTAAAAGGTCACAGACTGTTTCAGAACCAGTCTGGCTCAATGGCTACATCATTAGACTTCCAAGCTGAAGATGATATAGTGTAATCCATGCCATGACTCAAAGTAATACTGAGTTAGAAATGCAGAATAAATCCATCTCCTGACATAAGTCAGAGTATGCCATTGAAATCAGAGGATTTTCTTCAGATTTGCACCATCATTGATAAGACTATAATTGTAGTCAGTCTTGGAGAGGAAAAGCCTGCGTGACCTGTAGTGTTCACAGTATGACTGGCTATAAAGCAGGGTGCAGAAACAAAGTCCCTCTCCATCCAATACTACTGCCCCTTCGCCAATGTGTGTGGCCGGAACAGTGAATACCATCTAGAGTAGTGAAGGGTTTCACTAGGTAAACAGACAAGCCCCAATGGTTTACTTCATCCCAGTTTGGACTGTGCTTTTATCTGAGGTGGTTTAAGGGAAAATTCATGCTCTGGGAAGCTTACGTATTTCTTTTGAAGAAGATGATCTAGACCTAGTATCTTTCAACTGAACTGAAAATGTGGCCTTGGTTGAACCAATTATGTGTATTTGTGCAAAAATGCAAATATACTATCATTTTTAAGTAAGGGAGAGACATCACAAATACTTAAGCATTCTGAGGGAAATTCAGGAATGACCAGCTCACATTTTCCCTTCAGGTGATTATCAAATCCTCGTCAGTGTTTTAACCTGAGCAACATAACAAGATATTTATGCTTGTTTTGAAAATCTGCACTACGAGTTTACAGAGCATTCTGTTTCACTGGCTCACTCTAATACCTTCAATAGCTTCTGCTCTCAGGACAGATGCTTGCACCCACTGCAGTCATTGGACTAAGGCTGTGAGCTGCTACCAGCACATTTTTTTTTTGAGCAGTTATTCATGTAGTTGCATTTTCCATGCGCTGACAGTTTCTAAGAAAGAAATCATTTTCTTCTCATACAAAAAATATACCTAACTAAGATATTTATCCCCTGACAAAAGGCTATCCATTCCGCAAAAGGTACAAATCGGTTTTGTTGGTTTTTTTTTTACCAAAAAAATCTATAAATGGAAAATTAAAAAAAAAGTGCTCTATGTCTGGAACCCAGAGGGATTTCCGTATGCAGATGAATGGATGTTTTGGTTTTTCATTATATTTTCAAATTATCCCCTCACTGCCATTTATTAACTGGCACTTGTGCTAAGAAAATAATGTAGCACCTGATCTCTTCCAAAAAAAAGAGAGAGCCAAATATCTGAGCACTGCTGTACGTTCGCATTTTGTGTTGAGTATTCAAATTTCATAAAATACAATTGTCACTTAAAAATAATAAAAAAGTCACTTACTTTGCTAAAGATCAAACATAATGGAAATAATGTAAACATCCAAAAGTTTGAATTCATTCCTAACTGGATTCATCTTTACAGGCAGGCAATAGCAAAATGTTAAGTCTCCTGGTAGTCCAAAGAAACTCATGGAATAATGCATGCATTTTCTTTGACACAAAAAAAGACTGGACTGTAAGGAAGAGAAACTACTTCAGTCATATCACACTGTTATTGTGAAAGAATAATGTGCTATAATACAATACCTAGGACAAGTGTATACCCCAACTGCAGAATAGAATCACTTAAACTGGAAACAACAGAATGGATTACTATAGGAAAATATTTATAAAATACTGCACACTGCTTCCTCAGTCGACCAGCATATGTAAACAAACAGCTAAGCTCAGTTGAGTTTCAAAATATTATTAAAGTTCATTTATCTTATAATCTTTTGCATAACATGCCAGTTCATCTTTTATACCATCCACAACTCATCTGTCACAGCCCACAGTGGCTCATTAAAGGTTTATACAACAGCTCATACAGACATTTAAGTGGAGCTATACAAAGAAATGTGTGAAATACACCAAATTTACACACTGTGACCAGAAATGCATATTTCATCTGTAAGCTAATAATTGGATTGTGAAACTTAATGTTTGATGCAACATGTGCTATTTTATTGAATGTTACAGATTTACAAACAAGACCATATAATGAGATATTAAAACTGTCCTGTAACGTTCACTAATATTGCCACATGTCACAACTATATATGTATCTATTTTATAAACTATCCTTTGATACAGAATACGTCATATGGCACATGCTATAGCTACAGAATGATGGATGATAAGATTTCTATCGCACTAAATGCTCATAATATTGAGAATGGGAAGTCTGGTCCCATTGCAATAAAAGGGTGTTTTGTCATTAAGTTCAAAAAAGAGCAGTTTGATGCAATGTGCAAAAACCAGGTGAAAATAAAATAATCTAGCATCCATCATAATATATTCTATAGACACCACATTGTAGAATAAATGGAAAACATTCAGGAAAAGTAGTGTTCTGACATCTTGCAATCACACTTTAACATCTGAATTTACATTTTATATATAACAGCAAAGTTTAAGAGGTAAATAAAGTATTCTGTTTCATTTTACCTGGAATGTGTGCTCCAGTTCAGTAAGGTGCTGTATCCTAAACATTTATACAGCTTCTGGGTTTGGCAAATTTCTTTACCCTGACAAACTAACCAATGAAATCTACCTCAGAGGAGAGCCCTATGCCTTGAACTAATTCACTAAGTGCTGTTGAGGAATTTCTAATGAATCTGAAATCCCTCTCGAGTAGACCAGTAATACGGTAAAGATGAAAGAGTCCACAACAGTTTCAGCAGACATTCATAAAAGTAACAAAGAAAACAAAGTAAGAATATCCCCCTCTACTCACCATGGATAGATAGATTTGGAGAAGCCTTACGAAAAGGCTGCTAACAGAAGGTTGGCACATTTGAAGCATATTGTTAAATACAAGTTCCTTTGCCCTTGGGCATTTTGCTATTCAACAATCAGCCTGCCACAAGCATGCTTCATAATGCACAGAAAGGTTTCCAACCTTTCTTGGTAACGTCATGTGACTGTAATGCTGCACATGGGCTGCAAGGCAATTGCATAAACACGGTGTCTTGGTGGAGTTTAGTTCATTGAAAGCCTGATCAAATAAAAGAAAGCAAGGAACACGTTGGTGGAGGAAGTGTGAAACACATTGTTCTTAACATCACCTTGCTGTATTTCCTTGTTTCCTGAACTTTTCAGCGCAGTAACTTGTTAACTAAATGTTTTCACCTTCTTTGCCTTTTTTCTTGAGGCTGATGATTATTTTTCTGGCTTAGTTCCCTTTTGGACTTAAGTCTCAGATGGTGCTCAGAATCTCCTAGGTGAGACTCAGTGAAAAAACATCAGCTTGCATTCTTAAAGCTGTCTTTCAAAGATAATTCTCATTTAAATAATGTGAAATATGTATCCCACTCACATATGTTCATTTTTAGTAACAAAAAGCTGGTTCTACACAGATATTGGTAATTGTAGAGATATTTTAACTTTTAATAGCACTAGTATCAACTCTTCAAAAGCTTAAAAGTTGTACCTTCGTAAAGGATGTGAATTTTTTTCCAGTTGCAGCTTATGCTTCTCCACCCTTTCCCAGTCTTCTGCATACACTTCCACCTGTGACCACTGGACACCTTCTCACGAGAAGTTTGAAACTCTGGTTGACAATGTGGACCCTTGCACTGTGGACGGGTCAGTGGAGTTACGACTGTTTTTAACCAAATCCCACAACTGCATTACCATTCAGACACATTTACTCCTACTAAAAATGCTCATTTGTGTGATATGCTAACAAAGAGTGGATGCCTCCTGACAGCTGATGGCTTTTGCTGTTTACAGACACTTGCAGTTTCACTTTGGTTCTTTAACCTACCCTAGAAGCTTATATAAATTTCAGTGTTTTCCAGTCCTCTGACAAAAATATTTTATTTTAAGCAGCTTCAGTCTAATTACATGAATCTGGATGTAAATCTTGTATACTTAAAAAAACCTAAAATACAGCTATGTCCACATGACAAAAAAAAACCAGAAGTGTATATTTTTAGCTGGGAGAATGATGTGAAAAAATGGCAGCTCAAATGAAACAGCAAGAAGAAGCTGGTAGCAGCATGGCAGATAAATCTCCCCAATTTGTATATATAATTAAACTGAGCAGTGAGAACCGGACACTATTACTGTGCTCTGCTCTGACCATGCTGTTCTTATTGTTTCATCACATCCTGTGATTTAGTGAGACAACATACTGATGACCAACGTGGTAAAAAAATAAATATATACTATTCCACTTAATTACATTCATCCTGAGCTTTCTCAGCTGTGCTAGAATCTAGAATGCCTGTTTCATACAGGAAATCACCTGATATTTTAACATAAATTCTTCTTCCATTTAAGTTGCAGTACAAAAGGCATTTCATTTCCCTCTCTGCTCTTGAAAATATAAACTTTCTATGGCACTAGAAGTTGATACAAAAGGTGACAAGTGAACATTATAGTTGTTATTGTGTTCCTCTTTCTTCATTTTCACAAGTGTGGGATGCAAGGGACTTGGGAGACTTTATGTTTGTTTGCTGCCAGTTCCTACAGAAATAACAAATGCTTTTCACTAGTCAACACAATGGTGACATAGACAAAAAAAGTCATGACTGAAGTTTAGAACATCTGATTTGTACATCTATTTTTTGCCAGTTAATTCCTGCATCGTAAAAACCTAAATAACGATAAAAGATTTTAGGATGCCCTCTAATAAAAGGCAGATATCTGGACCTATTAATTTACTTTTTCTGACTTCATAAAGGGGGCTTGTTATTCCTCTTGTTTACTGAAGTCTTTGTAAAGCTTTCCCTCCCTTTTTCCTTAAGTGCAAATGTCAACTGGGTCAAGATACAGTACCTCAGTGGTGATGCTGAGATTGAAAATGTGCTCCCTTGACCGGTGGCTAATGCCAATTGGACTTGACACAGGGTGATCTGAGGTTTTTTTTTAATTCTGAAAAGAAAAATGGACTGAAGAGCAGATGACCCTTAGACTGCTGGTGAGCTTTGTCTAAACCTAGCTGTGTTTGCTTTCAAAGCTGCAGAAGGCTCCTGTTCTTGATAGTCTCCTCATGGACACGTTGTCCCCTCTGCTCTCCGGCCTTGAGGATTTACTCCTCTCAAAGGAGTGCCGCAGGCCTGCTGTGTTTCGCTGTCTGTCGAGTTTGTCGCTGATAGAGTAGCTCTTCCGTGTGTGCTGTGCATACAATACGTTGGACTCCTCTGCAGAGTAGCTGTTGGCTCGCTCTATTTTTGGAAGTGGGATACTGTTGGCCAGAGTTGTTGTAGCACTGCTGTCTTGAGGAGATAAAGGGATTCCCTTCTTGTCCTTGACTTCAATATCCTCATGATCAGAGCTTGGGTGGCTCAGCTCAGCTTCTCTCTCTGGGTGGCAGCATCCCAAGTCTTCCACTTTGCCACTCAGACTTCCAGGGAAACTGGCCCTCTCTGCAATGGCCTGGGGAGCGCTCACACACCTTGTGTCTATGCAATCCGTAATACTCGTATACTCTGCTGTTTTGACTGGGACACCAAGGCTGCTGAAGTAGCTTCGAGATGGAGAGAACATAAAGCTGTGAGATTTCACAATTGGTGTTTCCTCCAGAATAAATGGAGTTGTAGCCAGGTAACGACTGCTTTTAGATCGCTCTAAAGTATGATACAAAGGAGGGTCTGAATCCCAGGGGATTTGGCAATCTGTGATTTGTGAATAGTCTGAAGAAAATGCTCTTGTTTCTATTCCAGAGGTTTCCTCATAATCAAGACTCCTGCCAGAGATCTTTTCACCAGGTACACTGCTAATGTATGCACTATTACCTAAAAAGGAAGAGGCTATGTGAGCCTGCAGAGCTGCATCTTCAGGACCAAGAATATTTATGGAGCTCTCAAGAGGTTCTGTGTCAGAATGTATCTCATCCATGGCGGAAACATAGATGTCTATACAAGACGAAGGTCTTCTGGAGTCTGGGGTGATTGACAAAGTGCTGGTAGGGGCTAATGGAGTCTTTCCTTCTTTTGCTATTGAGTGGGAGCTGATTGCCCGATGCAGGCTAGGAGATCGTTCCTTAAAAATGCTTTCCAACTTTTCCAACCCACACTTGTCCTTCATATTTGTTGCATAGAAAGAGTGGCTTCGCATGCGGGGTGTGATTGTAGGTGATGTTGGGGACATGGACTCCTCTCCTGTGGGATCAATGCTTTCTTGAAGCTTGTAAGCATTTCCTTCCTGACTGTTGAAGCTACTCTGTCTCACAATGTAGGCTGCATCAGTACAGTCAGATGAGGTCCTGGATCGTATCTTAGTTGTCTCACCTCTGTCTATGCCAGTCATTTTTTCTAAGGCAGTCACCATTCGTCCCATCATATCTTCCAGCTGAGCGAGCCTGATGTCAACGGTCTGCAGAGAGGCCTTCATGCAGTGCTCTCTCTCATTTACTTCTTCCAGTCTCATGGCCATATTCTCCACCCTTAAAAAGGGATAGATTAAACAGGTTAATTTCTATAAAGCAGTAATGTTCAGCGAATGGCTCACCAAAAGGGTTGGAAACAAATGTCTCAAACCCCAAAGGCAATGTACACCACCTCATCTGCTTCAAAATTCTGATAAAAGAGGTTTTGCAAAAAATCCCCCACACAGTCAGGAAAATGTTTCACTGGCTTAAACCAGGGGCATCAGTTGCATAATGTAAAGGGGGTTTGGGTGTGCCTTATCCCAGGGACAGGACTTATTACATAAATGTTACTATGAAGTACTGCCTCTCTGCTTCCAAAGCTTCTAATTAGGTTATTATTAATGAATAATACTTATAGCAGATGCTACACAATGTTGTCCCCAGTTTTGTCACAGGCAGGACCATCTCAGTTAAATGCAGACCTAAATGAAGT
Source organism: Climacteris rufus (assembly GCA_013398175.1). NCBI lineage: Eukaryota > Metazoa > Chordata > Aves > Passeriformes > Climacteridae > Climacteris > Climacteris rufus. The sequence goes on from VZRZ01007005.1 coordinate 12,889, forward strand.
AAGGAAAGTGGGCAGTCTGTCATAGAAGATAGGCAATGTAAATTTTTTTTTCTGGTGTTTGCTTCAGATTTGCCCCAGCTAGTGCTATGTGGATCTAAGGCGATAGTTTCTTTGTTCTCTGATTAACTTTTAGCTCAGATTTATAGAAAAATTATGGCAGCTATTTTATTGAACAAGTATAATATCAAGTTAAGTATGCATGAAATTTGCAAGGAGGAGAAACACTGATCAAGCCAAATACAGCACACAATTGGGTACATGCACTAAGAGTGTTCCATTACTGTGATTGTGCTTTGTCCGTATTAATAGTTTAGGGGTTGAAATGATAGATTTCAAGGTTAGTTTTTAGCTGCTATCAGAATAAGAAGTTAGATTAAAATATTAATAGGTAATAATTGAATGTAAGATTCAATATTTTAAATTAAATTTAATTTAAACTTCAGTATATCTTTTCTAGACCATTGATCTGTCACATTTTAAAATGTTTTCAATTTTAAGGTGAATTGTGTACAAATTTATGGCAGTGGCTTTCAACCACTTCAATTTTCTGGCTTTTAAAATGTGTCTTCTGAATGATTTATATGGAGTCTCATAATTTTACACAATGACATTTCTTCTTATAATAATTTTCCCTATTTGTAGTCCCTGTGGCAGTCCAGGACTTCCACTTTCTGCCAAAGAAGTATTAAAGCAACAATTTTATGTAGTTATCTTTGTCTGATAGGTTATAATTTTAATTTTCCCCATTTCTGTAGACACTGAAAAATTATCAGAGAAGCAAAAAACACCAACTGGCATGATTTCCACACTTTTTTCGTCACAAGTCTCTTTATGCCAGTTAGTGCAATTTATGCTCAAGTGTTACTAGGCACACTGTCACAGTTAATAGACACAGAAACCAGGATTTCTGAGGCAAATATCATCTACTACTACTGCTAGTTATTTTTTCAATAGGACAAGTGATTTAGAACTGACAACACCATAAACACTCTGATATGGCCAGAAGGAAGATTTTAGCAAAGTATGAATATTGGACAGCATTAATGCCTTGTTACCTAATGCTGATAAAACACTGAAGTCTGACTACCTTGTAGTGATCAGCAACAGCAACCTGTCCATTCAGGAGAGGACAGGGAGGAGTGTGACTTGGCTCCCTACATCCAATTTATGTCTCACATTCCTGGGAAATACAGGCTTTTTCTGTGAGTTTTGAAAGCACAAGCACAACAAATGAAATGTGCAGTAGTAACTGTATTGCTATCATCAGATTTCAATAGATGAAGCAATGATCAAGCAACGATCAAGCAATCACTGCTAGAGAAATGAACTAGTAGCTTTAAGGAATCTCATCATTACCATTTAGGCACCAGACTGTTTCTACTTCCACCAACTTCTCCAGCAAAACAGATTAATGTTATTGCAAGCACAGGATGTAATTCCATACTGAGAGCAGTTTATATGGGAAGAAGTTGAATTTTCACTCATGTTATTACTTATCTGAACTGCTATTTTATAAAAGCAATTATAATTTTGAAATATTTATCAGCCAATAATTGAGTCTTTCACCCCACATTCAGATTCCATTACAACTGCTCCAAGACGATGAACAGATAAAACATTACAATTTTAGGGCTGTCAGACATAAGGAAAAACTTGAGAAACCTCTAGGATTTTACTGGAGTATTACAGCTCAGATTACAACTGACAAAAAACCTTTCACCCCAGCAACAGTTACCAAGAACTGGAATGAATTTATAATATTCTTTGACGCTAACTGGATAATCTGGTTAAGGTTTTGCTGCATTGTTGTTGCTGTTGTTGTTGTTCTTGCTGTTGTTATTGTTTTGACAGCTGTATACAAGTGAAATAATTTTTAATACAAACATAGTCAGTTGGTATATGAGTAGAACTGTCCATGGTGAGATAAGTTTTGCATCCATCATTCATGTGAGGGCTGTGCAAAGCTATTGAACACAACTAATGCATCCCAAGGAGAAGCTAGACTAATACCTCGCTGGTACATGTTCATGTATTTGTTCTGCCTTCCCTGGATATGATCTAGTAGCTACTGGCAGTGGAACAGAGTGTCAGACAGGGAGACTCTCAGAAGGGAGACTTCTGAGTTCTGTGGTCTGTTGGTTGCTATGGAAGTGATGACAAATGCAATTGCATATACAGAAATGTAACAAGGTAAGGATAGAGCAGTCTGTGTTTAGAAACCAGGGGTAACCAGAGATGTGCATAGATAACTGAAAAATATATACATGTGTTCACACTTGATAAGCCCTGGCTATATAATTTTATTCACAAATGGAAAGCTTGAACGGTGATGATCTCCTCCAAACCCAAATCTACTAGCTCAATTTAGTCACCCTTAGTGATATGTATCATATATGGCTGCTCCCAGAATTTTTAACAAATATTTATTCTTTTAGTGATATTCTCTTGTATTAATTTGATGTTCAGTTCTGCAATCATTCATTGTACAGAACAGCATCATGCTCTGGGAGTAAACCTGTGAGAAACATGATAAAATCACATCAGTCAAACACTGTGAGCATAGGAGGACATGTTCTGGAGAATTATAGCCATAATCTTCTCCTTAAAATACTTTAATAAGTGAATTTTTCTATTTTTCCATATTCTTGGGAAAATACCCTTGCACTCAGTGAACAGACACCCAGACAGGTATTTCCTTTAGAAATAGTCTGGAATTAAAACACTATTTCAAAATAAGAATGCCCCAAGTTTTGCTTTGGATTTTTTTCTCCATGTGTACTCAGGAGCGAATATCAACCTTTTGGCAAATCTCACAATATCCATCTATGATGCCTCCTTTGCACCTGTGCTTTCCTTGCAGCAAGATTTATTCAATGTAGAATGTGCTGAGCCATCCTAACAGAATGAGAAAAGAAAAAGAGGAGGCTACATGTAAAACATGCATCAAGGTTTGCTGCTGAAGCTCAGAGATTTCTAATTGTGAAACAGACATGTACTTTACAAGGACAATATTGATTAATAAGTGGCCAGAACTCAGAGCCTGATTTTATATGACCTGTGATGAACCTTTTAAATTATGGTTTGGGAGATGATGACTTTTACTGGCATCCATTTTGGTGGGTTTTTTTTCCCCCTTTTTTAACCTTTGCACATCAGTTTATCAATAATTTAATTAAAATAATTCTTTAATGAGAGTAAAGCACTCTTTTCAGAAGTAGACCTCTTAATTGAATCCTTGAATTAAGTTCACAAGTTTCTCTTTGGACCTATGTCCATTTTTAATACATCATTTATACTTCAAAATCCTTTTCAACAGCCACAAAGATTGTAGACATGAAAGTCACTTACAGGGTGACATGACTGTGGAATGGTTTTACTTAAATAAAAGATAAACAGCAGTTCCCAAGCCTGTAACAGGGTATTGATATTTTGCCTGACATCTTTTGGCAAAGCAGTGCTGATGCAAGCAGCCAGCCACTCTTCCCAGGTGCAGTGGTTTACGCAGACTAAGGAAGTTGGGTTGTTCTGGCTGCATTCCCACTAGAGCCTAAGACCACTTAGCTTTTTATGACCACAGAGTGATGCTGCCAGATTCACACACCTTTTCTGCTGTCATTTTTCATGTGAAGGTGGATCTGGTAGGGTCAGTCTCTTTTACCGACACAAAGCTATTTCTGTGCACTTCAGCCTGCCTGCTCTGAAATCAAGATAACAGCTATATCATCATCCACATGGATTCTCTAAATGTAATTGCACTGCAGATTATAAAGTGCTGTACTAATGGATACCACAAAGTATCAAAGGTGACATAATATCTGCTCTAACCAGCTTATCTGATTTTCAAATACTGTTATGATGTATATGTGCTCCTTTTGAAATCAACAAGAGATTTTGCACAGGTATGAAAGGGTTGAGACCTGTCCATATGGAACAAATGCATACTAAAAAGATTGTTTCAGTGGCTTCAAGCCAGATCAAGAAAAATAGTGCAGTCTGTTTTGATCATATGACTCATGTCTCTGTGCTGGTCAAGATGTATTTCTGAAAAGTATTAGAAAGGAAGATTCTCCAGGAAAGGTTGTGATTCTTCCACTGCAATGAAGGGTATTTGTCCATCTTTGCTTTCTTCAGAGGTCTCCAGGAGATCCACCATGCATGCTTTGATAAATGCATTCAAGGGAAACACCTTACAGCCTTTGTATTTTTCCACATAGTTAATAACTTCCTCTGATATGTATCAATAACCTGATGTTACTTCCACGTGCTTGTGTGAGATCCTAGCTCGTGGGCTACTGTAGCAGAGCATCTCACCCCCCACTCAAGAGTTTATCTGTTGTCTGTTAACCAGATAACTCAAACAGAACAAGTTGTCTTGTGAGTTATTTTAGTGCCATGGTGTCAATGCTGGTCTGGTATCTCCCAGCTGCCAATAAAAATCTTACTGTTGAAGAGAGCTCTGGCAAGATAAGCTGACAGCCACTCACTTTATGACTCTAAAAGCCACACCAAACAGTCACAAAACAGAAATATTGCACATAATTTCCTGGAAATGTGTGGAGTTTCTCCCATGAGTAGGGATGCCTACTGCATGGTTAATCCCCAGGGGTTAAGTGAAAGAATCTGTACACCTTATCATAATTTGGTGGTAAGTTACATTAGACTCCTAATCAATACTATTTCTTTTGCTAGCTTTAATATAGGTACCTTGATGTAGTGCACTGTTTTATGTTGTGCTGTAATCCACTAGTAATTCTTTCAGTCTGTGTAGATGCTAATTCCAATTTAGATTTTTCATCTGTTATCTTTTGTCTGTTTAATAAATAATTCATTTTTATAGAAATATATCAGACTTGCCATCATAAAAATTTGTGGGATGTAAGTGATTCCTTAAATTCAAACCATTGCCAAAATCTGAGGGTAAGGAAGGATCTACATTCATTTAAACCCATTTCTGTGAAGGAGTTTAAATACTCAATGGAGTTCTTCCCATCAGACTCAGCAGCAGGGTTTCTTGAATAAACTTTGAGGTTCCCATTCTCCCTGCAACAGCCACTTCTCCAAGTTATTTAGTTCTTGAGGTCAAGGAAAGACAAAGATCAAGTGTTATTTTATGCTTTTAATTTCTGAATATAAAATGATCAGGTAAAGGAGAGATTCTGTGTTGTGACATCAAATCTGAACACATCTGTGGTGTCCCTTGCTACAAGAGAAGTAAAGAGATTCCTGAACTGAGGCAGGTCCCACAGGATGCCAGGGTGGCCTATTCCAAGGTGAGAGTATAAACTGCAGCTTGTTGTAGGTGAGTCAGACAAGACACCGTGGTCCTGCCTCAGCACAGTCACTGACTGCATAGCTGAAATTGTACTTTAACATCCAGGTCAATGCATCAAGAATCAGGATCTCTTCTTGTTTTGATTTTCTGAGCCCCTACCCTGTCTCAGGGACTCACCTAGACTTGATGCAAGACTCTGTTCCCATCTTGCATTTCTCTCCAGTGCTACACCCTTCTGCTTCTTCCAGGTATAGTGGATTTTGTATGTAAAGTGTGCAGCTCTTCTTCCTCCTAGCAGGACCTGGGGTACTTTGATGAACCCAGCTGCAAGTAAGAGCTGCTCAAGCAAGAGGGGAGCATATCACATAGGCACAGAGGCGAGGGAAGGCATGAGTGGTCCAGGTCCAGGTGCAGTTATGTCACACAGGGCTTGTCCCAGCCCTTCCTCTCGAACCTAATAGCATGCTCAACTTATTGCAAATGAAAGGTGTTCAGGAAGAACTTCAATCACATTTGCAGGGTTTTCTGGTTCAATTTTACACCACAAAAAGCTGACTTAATTGGACAGATGACTAAACTGGTATCTCATGGCTATAACACAGGTATTTTACCTGGTCTACTACTACAGACTAATGACTGGACATTGGAAGAGAAACTGTAGTCTTGCATCTTTTCTGTTTTCTTTGCTCTACGTCTTGTTACTTCTGCAATGATAACTCTATTAGGAAACTAAAGTGCAAATCTGGATTTTATATATTTGATGTTCCACAGGTTACAAAAGGTAAGTTTACTATTGTCAAGGTTTAGGAATGGTATTCTCCAATTTAGTACTCCCGCTACAACCATGCTGCTCCTTCCCATCCACTGCTCCAACTGGAGGCACAAAAGGCAAAGATCACGGGTTGAGATAAGAACAATTTTCTGGAAACAGCAATGAGATAAGAAAACAAACAGTAACAGGAATAATATTAACAACAAGAGGTGTAAGAAGAAGAATAATAAATGATTTACAGTGAAAAGCCCCTGACAATAAACAATACCAGACTGTTCCATCCACCATGTTTTCTCGACCAGAAGGAATCCTTTCCCCTCAGAAGCAAGAGTCCCTTTCCCCTGCACCCCGCAAAGACATGAGGTGGTATCAAACAATTTCAGGGTCCTTTGCACACCCCCTCCCAAGTACTGCAAAAATTAGTCCTGTCCTGGCCAGAACCAAGACAAGTGTTTTAGATTTAAGAGCACTTGGCAATGACTGCAGGTAAAAAAACAGACACAGGCATCCAGTTTTTAAAATGTGTTATGTATGATAATTAGATAGCCCTGATTCCTCAACCATCTTTAAAGTATTCCTCAGACCTATTATGAGGTAAGAACTGCATTTAGCTGGGATTTCATTGCTGTAAGCCCTATTAGTATGGCTGGGAGAGAGCTCTGTACCCCACAGGTCACTGCCTGGATCTCTCTTACAGGGCTGGGACATGCTAGTCTCCACATTAAAGTACTGGCTCTGGTAAACAGATTTTTAAAGAGCTATTTCTCTGTGAGACTCAGGTGCTTGTCTTCATTTAGGATTCATATTCATGAACTTTATTCTGGAACAAGGTGCTTTAAGCTTTTAATTTAATTTAAAGATAAGGGCTCTTTTCCTATAAAACAGGGCCAGCACAGAATGAAAAGACAGACTATTATGTATTTATTTTCAAGGACTTACAGCACTTGCATGATCTAGGGAAGGACCCAGCTAGATTACTTCTTATTTACAGGTTTTCAAACATACCTATTCCTTCTTTGGCCACCAAACAAAAAGCTATGCTGAGAGATTTATACTTGCATCTATGATTTTCACGTCTGTTCTGTGGCCACTGGACTAACAGAACACAAGAAAAAAAGGTACTCAGTTGTACCACAGACCAATTTAACCCACTATCTTACTTTGAAGTATATGTAATTTCCCCCCCTGTATATTCTCCAGTCTCTAAACATTTTCTGCTTAGGAACTTTATGGGATCAATATGATCTCTATGTATTTAGCAGTTCTTACTGTATTTCTCTTCCATAAGCTTGTCTAGTCTTGTTTGAATGTATGTAGTCTTTTAGCTGACATCATCAGCTTCTTTTAGAATCTAGCTTGCAAGAATTTGTTCTGTTTCACTACTTACTGCATGAAAAAAAAAATCACCTATTTTCTGGTTTTTTTTCAACCCGGGATCCTGCTAAATTATTCTGTTGCTCCCCAATATCTTGTTCTGGGTGGACAGCAAACAAATGATTTTTGCTCACCCTTTCCTTGCACTCATAGTTATAGAGACTTCTATAATTTCATCTCTCATTGTCTTGTCCAGACTCAGTAAAGCTTGATAACTTGGCCATACCTTATGAGGAAGCCATTCCATGCCTTAATGACTTCCCTTCTAATATCCTTTCCTAAAATGTATGTTTTAGAGTGCTTTCATTTTCAGTAATGCAGATGATTAAATGATATGATATCTTCTAATCCTACTCTGGGATAGATTTATTTCAAAACCAAATTAACAGCATGTTTCCTTGCCTACAGAAAACATAGTTTAGGTGTAGCTGAATCAGGGGCAGTGATAGAAGACTATCTATAAGGAGAAGAGTGCTACATCTGTGTAACTGATGAAAATGACAACTTACCTGACCTCTGTTATTCAAATTAAAATGGAGCTTTTAGGGAGTGGAGTATTCATTGGTTCATAAGTTTTACGAAAATCTGACAGGATATTGCCCTGAAATATTTACTGGCAAAAATGCTATGAATCGAGCACAAAATCTGTCCTCTGAATCTGAGCTCATCAGTGTTTCATGAAAGCATATAAGCACCACAGCAGATCAGTAGACTTAGAACTTTTTAAAACTGATGAATTTGAAGATGGTAGCTTCTACTGAATTACTGTATTGCTTTCGTTCTCTGTGCATCACTGTAGGTGAAAGGTCTTGCTCCATTTAAAATCCATGTGAGGATAGCTGTTGGTCTCAGTGAAACTAGCTTACCTAGCCAGGCTGACCTGAAACAAGGCTTGCTCCTTATCTGACTGGCTCACAGAGACCTAAAGTCACAGTTTTCATTGAGGAACTCTAATTTACTCTCCCATTTTGCTCTGACAACTTGTGCCCTAAAGTTCTGCTTTAAGAACTGAAATGCAAGCATAATCATAATTGGTGCCTCTCACTGCATCAGTTATATTTTATTACAACTGGATAAAAGGACCCTTTTACAAAACTTATCATACAACGATTTAGGTTGGAAGGGGCCTTCAAGATCATCTAGTTCCAACCCTCCTGCCATGGACAGGGACACCTCCCCCTAGATCAGGTTCCTCAGAGCCCCATGTAGCCTGCCTTGAGCACATTTGCTTTAGCTAAAAAAAGAGAAAAAGAGAAAATGAATCCATCACATTTTATCACTCAATTTTTTAATTAAGACTTACCAAAACTACCCCATTTCCCTTTCCAAGAAAAAAAAAGAGACAGTGAGGCTGGCAACAGAAACACATTTCCAGATCAACTTACAAGAACAAACAAAAAAACCCCCACCTTTCTGAAGTTACACGGATTCTTTCATCATTGGAGGAATTGAATCTGTCATCCTTTTCTCTAAAATATTCTTCTATGCATTGCTCTTCAAAATCATGGACCTTTTTCAATTCATCCTCAGTTATGAAAAGTTCTGTGGAAAAAATTGAGAAATATGATTTTGGCAAATATTAACATGTGAAATTAACTATTATTCGTATTCGTGAAATTCATGGACTAAACTTTCAAAAGCAAGCTTCAAATTTATATGGTGTTTTGCTATGAAAGCAGATGGATGCTGTTAATTACCAAATTAGTGGCTTTAGTCATGTATGATTCTGGAGATGGAAGCACTTAAGCAGGCAAATGCTGAGCAAACATGAATATATTTTGATTGTGTGAGATCTAAACACTGCTGCTGGTCAGGTCTTGGAGAGATGACGGAAGCCAAAGACCACCCGTAACCCAACAGATATACAATGAGATTAATAGACTACTAGGAAAGAGCTGAGAATACAGGGGTCTGTCTGACATGGCAAGAACTGATATCTGCAGGCAGCGCTGTGACAGGAGTGGGAGGAGAGTGATCTGGTCTGCATCTCCAGTGCCACATGTGACTCCTGCTCCCGCCTCATACAGAAGTGGGCTGTGGCATGGTTTAATGCTGGGAAGGGATGCACATCCCTTAGCTCCCTGCCTCTGGCATATATATTGGGGAAGGTGGAGGTATTCTGCCTTGAAGAACTAGATTGAGAAGAGGAAAGTGGTATCAAAATAATCTGACAGGTTTTCCATCATGGTATGGGATTTCATTTAAAACCTGTTGAGAAACTACTCATCCAATCTGAATCAGAGTCAAGGAGAAAATGTGTATACAAAATTGCTTTTCACTATCTCTCAGCTTACCTAGGCAAAAAGTGTGCTCAGGAAAGTATGTGCTGTTTGCTCAGAAAGTAGGAATGCTCTCTCTGTATTTTCAAAAATAAAACTGGAAGTGTGATGGACTGTAAAAATAATTCCAGCAATAACAGACCTCTTGTAACAGCAAAACAAATCTCTTTGCTTTGAAGGAACAAACTGTGCAACAACCCCAAAAAAGTTCTAGAAAAAACAGCCTCCTTAACACTCTGAAGAGAATGAAGGCTTGGGCATTGCACATAAAACAAACATAGGTAAGATTTTTGCAGGTAAAAGTTGTTATTTTGCTGGGAAGGGTATCAAGGTGCTGGACATTGACTTCGTGCATGTCAAACACTAGACATTATGAAGGGCATGGGAAAGTTCATTCTGTGGATTGTCTAAATCTTACTTAATCCATAGTCTCTCTCATCCGGGTCGCTTTCGTGCTTCCGCCATCTGCAGCAGAGGTGTTGAAATATCATAGTCATGTGGCTGAAAATTATCAGAGGTGGTGGGAGAACAGGTCTTTCATGGAATGTCATGATTAGCTGGTATCTTTGAAACTTCCATACTTGGTTAGATATAGATTTGACTTCAAAAAACGTGTTGCTAGAAGGCAAGAAGAGGAAAACAACACCATGAAAATGGTTTTGAGTACTTTGCCAAAGACGATATGACAGCATCTTAACCTAGTACATTTCACTAATATAGGTAAAAGTTTCCTTGTCACAAAAACAGGAAGCAGAACAAAAGAGTAAGTTTGTAATTGGGCAAAGCACAGTGGTAATCAGCCTTTTTGAAGTATCTTACAACTGTGTATGTCTGCAAAGAACAACCCCTGAGTCTTACAACCACCCATTGAGATGGGGAAGTATTTTTATTCTTGTTTTCCATATTGGGAGTGAATGATGCCATAACTGAACTTTTTAGGCTTTTTTTGCCCTGGTTCCCATTAGGTGTCTGTCCTTGTAAATGAGCACAGTGTGAAAAACTTGGCATTTCCCTCGTTCCCTGGAGACAAGCCTCTTTCCCTCTTCCCCTTACATCCTTGGAAAATATCTCTCAGCCAAAGCCTTCAACTCAGCAGTCTTCTTAGGCTGTGAACAATGTGCATCCTCCCCAAGTCTACACTTTGCAATGCGTCACTCACTTGAAAACTGCAATGAGGAGATTGACCAAAAGGATGTTTGCTACCAAGAGGTAACAGGCCATGATGGCAGGAACGATCCATGCTCCTGTCTTGCAGGGAGGTAGCTGGATTATTTTGCCATCTTCTCTGGTTTCATTTTGACCACAAGGAGCTGGGAACAAAAATTAAAAATAAAAAAAATGCAAAATAGGAATGAATCTAAATTTTTCAGTACTTTTTGCAGAAATATTTATTTATAAAGGCCTCCCTCCCAAGGTAATATCTTCCAAATAACAAATAACAGCATTGACATTTCCTCCAAGAAGTGTATGCTTGCTATGACAGATTTTACAGGCTGCAGTTCTTGTTACTGTGTGTTATGTGGATATTAAGATATTCCCCTCAGAAACTGCATGAGTCATGCCTGGTGTGAGTAAGCTGCCTGTCTGCATACATAATACAAAATACCATGGTACTCTGGTGGTAACTAGTGGCTGTGCAAATGAAATTATTGAAATGTTTAGTCCTACTAAAAAGCTTGCATATTATTTCTTTAATGGTGAAAACCTGGTCTTTTTTTATTGATTGAGAGGAATGTGATAAATAAGGAAAAGGAAATCCACAACAGTAAATAAAAGAGTAAACATTTATTCCTGTGCATTGTCTTAAGCCTCTCTACGTCATACTCATAATGACTTTCTGCTATTAAGGTCTCTTGACTACATGCCTAGAAACAATGGGGGAGATTATCAAGTCTTTACTGTTCCAGGTAAAGGGACATGAAGGCAGCAGAGATGCCACCTGTTTCTTTGGCAAATAAATTGGAATCAAAATGTTCTCACTATTAATGTTGTAGAACTGAAGCAAGGGGAAAGCAAACATGGTGGAATAGTTTTCCCTGCTTGTGTTTTATTATGTCTTCATGTGCAGTGATGGGTAATCTGCATTTACAAGCATAGGTTCAGTTTATGTCATTCTAGCCTCCGTCCTAGTGGTTCTATGTATCTCCATAATCAATTCTTCAAGAAAATAGTCAAAGCAGCAGCTTACATATACAAACCATCTTAGTATATTTTGCACAGCACTAAAGCTAGCTTCCCATCATCCCCATCAAGAAGAAGTTTAAGTGAGGAATTTTCCAAGGGCTCAGCACCAGCTCAGTTCCTACTGATATCAATGGGAGTTTTCCACTGATTTGACACAAAACAAAGTTTGCTGACGCCATATGTTTTGTAAAATTTCATCTCATGACAACAAATACATATTTCCAGTACTAACTATTGCATATTCTCAAAAAATGAACTTGGTTCATTGAGCTTGAATTTCAGTTTTGGATGTCTGTACTAGCAATCATATTACATGTCATGTTGATACTTGGCTTTGGGCACTGTACATAGATGCTAGGCTATTACACACAGAAATATTGTAGCCATATGGGATACAGGACTACATGATCTCTCCAAAAATATTCAACTCATAGAAAAAAAAGTTACAAAATCTATTACAAGCAACACTGCTTTTTACAAGTTGATTTGTTGTGTCTGGACACATGGTGTCACTAGTTCTTCCTATTTACAAAAACACATTACTGGAACAGGCTGAGAGTATGCAGTTCTTCATTTCTCAGTATGCATTGCTTTGCAGATCATTTTAAGGCAGTGCTAATATGCACACTGCTCCAAGCAGTGGTTTCATTTAGACATTCCAAATGCCATCAGTGAGCTGCTGTGAGTGCAGGGCTGTGTGCCCTTAGCTTCCACGCAGCAGAAACTGGTACGTTCAACACCTCTTGCTATCAGCACTCAATGTGAGACATCTTACACCTTTGTTTGTGTGGAAACACTACCTTGCTTATATATTGAATCAAATCTAAAAAATCCAATACAACACAGTACTGAAACCCTTATGATTTCACCAGTGAAGGAACAATCACTGCATCAGTTGATGAAACCTGTTGTTCTTTTATGTGCTGAAAACAGAAGAAGAAATATCTTTTCTAATAATGACAAAATTTTTGAAAAGCTTATTTTAAACCTTAGATCAATGAGTTCAAAACCTCAGCTCCAAGTCTGCTTACAATTCTGTTATCACAGATTTTTTTCAAAAAAATTATAGAATTTCAGCTGGAGAAGAAATCAGCTTTGACAGCTAAGAAGAGAAAACATATTTCCCTAGCTCTGTTTGCTTACAGCAGAGTAATCTCTGTTGGATTATGCCACTCAGTGACAGCCAAATTAGATTTCCTATGCCAACATATTCCCACAGTTTATTCTATACATCATTGTGGTTCAGCTTGCCCTGAAGTTTTGCAGAAGCTTTCTCTTTTGCATGTTTTGTTGTGGGTACAGTTTTTAAAAAACACGGGAATACTCACTTCTTGCCTTATTTTATGGAGGACTAAGCCACCACTTAATTGTCACATCTTGAGCTCCATGAGAAAATGTATGATATATGTCCAAAATGCAGAAGTCTGTGTCCCATGGCATGTCATTGAACATCTTCTTTCATCTTTGAATTGTAACACTTACTTTAAAAGATTTCCCCCCCAATATTAATTAAAAGTTTATATAAAACAAACACTCTGAGGAAACCAGAAAGAGACATGTCTCTCTGTGAAAAAGGTCTGAGGACTCTGTCAGGAGGCTAAAAAAGCAATGATACTCCTTTTAAATAATGAAAATATTTGTTTACATTTGAGAAATTAGAATTCTGTTTGTAGAGTATGAGAAGATTTGGCTGTGCTAGCATGAGAGAGTTGGCTCCCCATTTGATTAGGTCTGGTGTCCCAATGCTCCCACTGTGGTAATGCTCCCACTAAGGCTTTCCATAAAGCCAAAGATTTCACTTGCTGGGTGCTGTGCCTCATCCCTGAGAAATCTGCACCTGCGTTTCACGTGTAACATCATTTAATTATTTTAATTATTTCTGGAGAAATGAAGTAATTTTTTCTAATATGTGCAGTAATATATTGTAATATATTTCAAAGCACAATATTAAAATGTATGTAAATTTAACTCAGCTGTTTCAAATTATAGCCTTGCTTTAACAGAAACCACAGAGTACTTAGTTCTGGTGAAATGCTGTACTGAAGCAAATTCTGTTAGCGTAATGATGTGCCAATCTCAGGCAACTGAAAACTCCAACTACCCTGATACCGGCAGGCCATTGGATAAAAATCAGACATTACATCCTGAACTCAGACTTTAGAAAATAGTAAGTGTTTGCAATTTTAATTTTTAATATGTTCATTAACTTCACTCAGCTTTCAAACATTGCATCCTGATACCTGTAGAGGTACACACTTATTGGATCTGTTGTTTCCTTCTTCACAATCTCCTCCCATGCTTATTTTTCCTTCCTGACTCCCACTTAGAGTTTCCTGCTGGGCCTTTCCTGCTACATACCTAATACCTCCTCTTTCTTACCCAGAAAATAGTTGCAAAACAAATGACAGTAACTCAAGTCTCTGAGTTTCGGGCCTAAAGTGGAGGCAGAGCTCAGGAAGAACTAGTTTCTCTGCTGTAATTAGTGTCATGACACGGGCACTGCTCATTTCTACTGTGCATTGGGTGGAGAGCTTGGTGAACAATGCTCACATATTTCTGCTTCATGACTCTTCCTCCAGCTGCACCCTTCCAAAGCAGTTGTGGGAAATAATGAAGAGACAAACATGTACAATTGAACAGCTTTCTCACTGAATAGCTTTTAACCTTTGAGGAAAACTTCTCACTTCTCATATAAAAATGGATACCACTTTTACAATACAGGATGATTGGTTTGAAATCTCAAGAAACTGAGCAATGTTTTCCTATGCTCACAATTCTAAATAACGTGGAAACAAATAAGTGCAACCAAATAACAAACAATTTTTTAAAAATTCAAGACTAGATATTTTTAATGCACTTTCATTACCTTGTTTATGAGTATATAGACACCTTCCAATTTTGACCCAAAAAGAACCCAAAGGAAGCGAAAGTGTTTTATAATTTTTGAATCAAATGTCTAAGCAACCTTACCAGCTTGCCAGGCTGGGAAAAATTGAAAAAAGTCCCAAAAATCCTAGACCTGATCACTTCTTCACTGATAGAGAAAACACCGAAATCTGTGAACTCTGAGTTTCACACCATCACTCTGTTCATCAGTAGAAACATCCAGGGAGCTAAACAGTGTCTCATTACTTCAAAAAAGTTTCTTGAACTCCTGCATCCTGACCTTACATGTTGCTTCTTGCCGTAGGCCACATTAAAAGTGACTTTGAAGGGTCTCTTCAATCTGCTGGTATTTTAATAATAATTTATAGTAAATCCCTATATTTTTCTTGTGCACTCTAGTGCTTTCTTCCTCCTCCTATTCTCCTCCTCCCCCCACTAAAAATAGCCAGTGAAATAGAATACAAATTATAATATCGTGAGTGCTAGACAGGGGAATACTACTGCAATTCAGACCAGAGAGACTTTCAAAATTGTTTGCAGTCTGTGCAAAAATTTTATCCACTACCTTTATCTAACAATGTTAAAAATATTGCCACAGGTATGATTTATTCTATTTTGTGCAAAGCTGCTCTGTTTGTTCTAATTCCAGAATGATCCATGCAAATGACAGGCCTCATAGGAAGCTTCTATCGTGTCATGAAAAGCATGTAACCTGTAGGATCATAAGGAGTTTAGTATACAATTTTCATTTAGTATTGTTTGGTCATAATTATACTTTCCTCTGAAGTTCAGTAAACAGTTAAAACCTGTGTATAATTGTCTCTCATCTTCTGAAACAATTGCATTCTGGTTGCTTCATATTCCTCCAAGGCAAGTCAAAGAAAAGGAAGCCCCATCTTTTCCTCCGAAACTGTGTAGGTTTTTCAAAAAAAGGAGCAGACACAAGAAACAAACACAACTCAGACTGATCTTCAGATTTCAGATGGCACTTGAAGTACTGGTGGTAAGAAAATCATGTGGTAAGAAAATCCAGATGGAAATCTGACAAGTGACATTCCAGGAAAATCTGAAAAACTGGCCAAACCAAAAAACCCAAAGCCATGTTGGCTAACACCAGGTCCAGTTGCTTTGCCTTCTGAATACAGGAAGATATGAGTTATGATGTTCATTTTCTACAGATGACCACCATTCGTCAAGTTGCCATTTATTTCCTCTATCTACATGTTTTTTACCAAGTAAACTCACCTTTCCTCTTCAGTATTTATTATATACTTCTGTATCTGTAGTATTATGGAGGGGCAGATAGTTTTGTAAGCTGAAAACAAAATTCTTTGCACATGAGAACAGTGTTATGAATTTTTCTGGCTAAAACTGCCAGCAATAGTGCCAATGTATGGTGAATTGAGGGAGAGATTTTACAGTGTTTGTGGGAAATCCACTTCTGGACAGGCATTCACTAAAGCAGCTAAGTGGCTGGCTGCTGCTCCGCAGATCCCATCGGGCAGCACAAGGCTCAGATGGATTAAGAAAGACAGCCTAAAACAAGACAGTTGCACGTGCCATCACCAGTTCCCTAATTCAGATCCTCCTTCCTTCCCCAGCTATCAGTGGATAACAATAGATCTTTGTTTAACTAAATAATTGACCTCAGCCTAATTTTTTTCATCTTATCAAGCACTTATTATTATTACTTTTCCTGAAATGTATTAATTTTTCATTTTCCAACATTTAAATAATTCATAAATTTGATTCGCTTACTGCTTCCTTTCGATTCTCCAGTCTAAGCCTTTACTTGAACTCCAAGAGTTGTTAACTGGGATTTTCTAGGCCCAAGTCAAAATTCAATAGCCCAAGATGACTTCAGTCATTATCAGTGTTTCACTTGGACTGATATTTTGACTGGTTGAACTTTACCATGAAGCTTCACTAATCCCTGATGTTTACATACTTCCAAAGGCTGTTTGATGTAATTGCTAAAACTTCCTGAGTAGACAACATGGAAACCTTCTGTCAGTGCGGGATCAGCTAAGCAGAATTAGCAGAATGGCTGGATATAGCTGGGGGAACAATACAGTCCAATAAATTGCCATTGTGTCTCCTTTTGTTTATGTGTCTCCTTTGTTTATAGATCACACTTGTTCAAATTGTGCCTCCTTTGTTTATAGATCACATTTGTTCAAATTGTGCCTCCTTTGTTTATAGATCACACTCTGCTCATTTCCTGCTCAAAGACCTGGAGGAAGACCATATGATTGCACCATTTCCCCGTGCAATCCCCAGCCCATATGGGGCTGGGCTGTGGACTTTATGGATAGCTGGGACTGAAAAGGTATCAGGAACTCAGGATATCTCCATTGTTAGCAGCAGTCACACTTCTATATGTCTGTGGTTGCTCCCCAGCATCATTTTAGGCATATTCAGAAGTTTTTACTTCTCACAAGCTTCACCCAAGAATTACTTAAGCTGGCCATTCCAGTCCTGCATTTTTTTGTATGAAGTACCTGCTTAATATGACAAGATTTTTAGAAAGTAGTGGTCCTGTTGTGGTGAACTGTCAGTCCAAGAGGAACTACTTTGAGATTGGTTTTGTTGAATTTACCTGAAAATTTGAACACAGAGCTAGAACATTTACTCTCCTTTCCCTCTCCTTTACAACCGATTCTTAGTCAGGAATTTGTAGGTGTATAGTATTTATGTACATGACTGATAATAAACACAACCACTGAATAATGTATTCATATTCCCAGAAGTGAGGATATAATCTGTCCTCACTTTTGAGCTGGATATCACATGCCAACAGGACACTAACACATACTTCAGCTAACATGTTTTTCATTAAAAAAATTATATGAATACAGAAATTGTGGGTAAAAAATACAAATATATATGACATGCACTGTTTTAGAGCAAGGCATTTAGCAGTGTGTTGAAATAAAAATCGGAGTAGACCCACTGTATGATCAGGCTGTCAATTAAGGAGATGGATCCAGACATTGTATCTGGTCAGCCTTAATGGCATGCTTCACAAAATAAAAATAAATAATTAAATAGATAATTAAAAAAATATATATATTTGTAAAAATAAATGACAAATATTAGAGTAGCATACTTTTTTGTATATTTCTCAGATACCAGGATAATTTCTGGGAGAGTGGCTCAAATCAGTATGCTTTTCCATGATCAGCACTTTTGCTGAAAGTCAACTTCCAATTAATGTAGCAGTATTAAACACCAAAATATAAACAAAATCACAAAGCCACTCTTTTTTTTTTAGTTACAATAGTACTGATTTAAAAAGAATGCTCTAAGTTATAAAGTTAAATTGCAGTTTAGAAGTAGTGTAACAATTTCAGAACATGCTTATCTTATTTGGGAAAGCACAAACACTGTAGCACTCCGACGAGAGTACAGTGGCTGATTTAGCTTAGAACAACGTGGAAAATATACATAACAGCAAATGCTGAAATAATGAAAAAATGTGAGTATACTAGTAAAACCTTTTGGGTGTCCATCAGGTCATTTTGATTGTATAACAGCATCACCAATTCCTGCTCATATCTATTCCATAGATAACATTTTTGACACAACTCAGCCTCAGACAGACATGACATATTGTACATATTTTGTGCTGAAAGAGCAGCAGATACTAATTCCCCGCATCATCTGCCTCTCAGGAAGGAGGACATAGGTGCTGCTTTTCATTTTGACATAATAATTTTTGCTGCAACTCCAAGTTCCCTTGACACAGGCAGAAAAACAGTATGCCTATATTAAAAGCTGGAGTAGAAGTCAGCAGGAATTTTGCTTTCCCTAAGCTTCAGAAGTAATTACTCTGCATCTTTTTGCATGGTTTAAATGTTTTGTATCTGAATAACACACAAGATTATCCTCAAATCCTCATGCAAGGGCATGCAGCCTGTCACCCTGTTTTCATACTTAAATACCGTGCTTCATTCAAAGACTCTCCAGTTTCTTAGGTTTCAGGGTTTTAACTGTAATCAGCCCTTCATTTGAAAAAATAACAAGAACACTTTATTCAGCCCATTGCCATGTTTGTTGCACTATGGTAGTTAGTACAACATCAATAAATGGCCAATTGTAGACGGACAGACAGAATTCTGCTTGTAGAAGGAAGTCATGGTATAATGGTACAAACCGTTATCCCTCTAACGTGCTTCCAGAGCAGGATGAAGTTTTATATCCCCAAGTGTTACACCTCTGGAATTAATGAATTTTTAAAAATAAAAGTGAAAAGATAAAAATGAGGGAATTGGACAAAGCGAAACATTGTGAGAAATGTTGTTATTTTAGGTATTTGCTTACTTCCTTGCATACCATGCTGCCCCTGAAAACCAAGTGGGGAAGTAAAGATAAAAAGCAGATTGCACCTGTATCCACAATAATTATTCTGTGCTATTCATGAAGAAGAAATGAATATGAAAATGCTGAAATATCTGCCACGTGATATGTATACATCTATCCATCTGAAACTATATTAAATTGGGGACATTATTGGTGATATAGATACATTATTGGTGATATAGACATTATTGGTGATATAGATACATTTACTACTTTTAACCAACTCAGGAAAAAACATTGTCTTTTTCCATTCAAACTTTGTCAATACTGAACAAGGAGAAAATAAATTTTTAAAATGCTGCTCTTTCCTAAGGTGGTTCATAGAATAAAATGAAATATGCTAAACAGAGCTTTACTGGAAGCCATCTGCCACTGGAAAAGGTACTGATTTCAAGTGCTGCCAAGACTTACACACAGATAAGCTGCAATAATGAACATCAGTTGCATGACAGTATTTGCAAGAGATAACATTGTTTATGATTTAAATTTTGTCATCTACTGCATCATTTCTTGTGACCAGCTCTCTCATTTGGTGGTAATGCAACAAGTGGCACCAGGTTTACTCTAAGTAGAAAACCAGCATTTTTGTGATCACCTACCCAATGAATCCTGAGGAATTATTTAATATATATAATACTGGCTCTTTTCCTGCTTGCATTGGTGTGAGCACAGTCTTGCCTTCTAATAATAAATGTAGCAATATTCTAATAATGTATCTAATGTCCCCAAAGAATTGTGTCACAGGGTTTAGCTTAAAGGTGGCAGTGAGTAGGTAACAGAGAAAACTCAATGGATTGGTTCCTCATGAAGTACAGGAGCTGAAAGGCCTAACCCTCAAATATTAGACACCATGGACATTAGGTAAAAAGTACTTAGGTTTAAAATTAAACTCAGGGATGAGAAAAAAATAAATGAGTTTTTGTGTCCCAGGTATACCGCCAAACTCATGTGAGATACCTGGAAAGGGATTCCTGTCATCGAGCTTGTAAAAAACACCCCTTTGTAATGTTCTCTATATGCAAGATAATTTAGCATTACAGATTTCCAGTCAAACGCCTGCAAAGTGATGCCAGAAGCATGTTCTGAAACCGACACCCCAATATCAGCTGAAAAATTATTTTTGCAACCATTCTCTTTGTTGGAGAAGTTCTTGTCTCTGGAGCCATTTATTGAGCAAACACACATGATCTAATAGGACATCATCATCTGATCAAAGTTGGATACCTGACTTTGGAGTATGAAAATCATAAACTTGCTTACGGTCTATCTGGTCTGCAAACACTTCCCCATAGATCATCCAATAAGGCATGTAAAAAATGTTTTTCGCCAGCTTCCACGAAGGCTCCTCATTGGGGAAGAGAATAGCCTGTCTTGCCACACCAAAGCTCATCAGAACCACCAACATGATGATGACAAAATACATCATGTCTATCATCTGAATATAATGACAGGAAAAGGGGGAGAGAGAGAGAGAGAAAGGACAAGAATTAGAGGAACTTATTTGTTCATATTCCTATTATTATGTGCTGTAAAAAAAAGTCTGTGAATCTTAGAAACAGAACTTTCAAAACCAGGTTTTGAAAAGCCATTCTCTTTACACATAAAAAAAAATATTTTTCAAAGAAGTGAAGTGGTATTGTTCTGTCCTTGGTTTCACCCAGTGTTGCTTTTAAGAACTCAAATGTATAGGCTTGAAAATACAAAGTACCATCTGGACACACCAGTTGTCTCAACAAGAATATAGGTTCACTGGAATCAGCAGCTTGGTCTGGGCAAAAGTCGTGAGATGATGTATTGTTTATAGTCACCAAGTGGCAACTGTATCAAAGCAAAAGGACTGACATGGATAATTTTATTCACTGGTCTTCAGCAGCAAAGGGAGCTGCAACTAACATAAGGAGTAATGGGTGGCAGAACAGCCTGTTCCTGCAACATAAGGGACACCATGGTGGTAACCAGTGAGAAAGAGAAGCTGTGACACTGGCTGGGCTAGGAATCAGCTTGGTGGGGGAGCCTGACAAAAACCTTGTTAAAAAAAAAATCAGATAACAGATAACTCTATTCTTCTCCACTGTTGAGGCTGTCATTAGCATATGCCCAAGATTAACTCGTGCTTGCAAACAGTTCAAAAGTCCCATTCAAAAGTTTGGGACAGCAATCCTGCAAGTTGCTGAATAGCGTCTGAGGAAGCACTGTTGTAGAAAAGACCCTCAAGGGAGCAGAACAATGGGTATCGGGCAGGTACAGCAGAGATACTTTGTAACTCAAAATGAAAAGTGAAAAAAAATTGCGAGTCCTGTAAAGTACTTGGTAAGATCCCTTTAAAACTTTTACTTACAGACTTACTAGGTCTTTAGTCTCCAGACTTGATACAACAGAGCTGTTTTTCATAGCTTTGGACGTAGCTTTTGTTTCTAGCCAAAATCAACGTAAAAATCCTCTAAACCTTATGAGTTTTGTTCCCTCCAGTCTCTGCATTTTCTGGCTCAGCTGAATTCTGCCTTCCTTGCAAGAGTGGCATGAAACCAACCTGCACCTCAGCTGGTGGCCTTACGGCTCCAGGGGAGACCTGCTGCAACTCAAGGGCAGGGCTGCTCACAACAAGAGCTGCTGGAAGGGGGCTTACTTGCAGCAGATGGATATGGCACTGCTGCACTATTTCTTCAATTATAAAGCAACGTGAGGTCAAAGTATCACTGGGAAAGCATCTAAGAAAGAAAAGAGTGTTACAGGATAGCAAAGAGAAAAAGGTATACTCATGTTTAGAGAGAGAGGCTCATGTAAGAGAAAGGCACCAGCAGAGCAGGGGTCGGATAAGAGAATCTGGAAGATGGAAAGAAGGAACTGAGGACAAGTGAAAAACAGCAGGGGAAAACAAAAGTCTTGAGGTCCATAACAAAATGCAGGAAAGAAAAAAAACCTTTGGGGACATGAGAGGGGAAAAGAAACACTTTGAATAATTAAAACCCAGTGAAGTCAATCACCAACACCCCTATTTTATTCAGGGCATTAATCTCTCAAGAAAATATTCCTTCAAGAAGAGGAATTCCAGATCATTGTACTTCAGAAAGCATCCTGAATTGGGAAAGCTGAATAATCATGTTTAGTTCTTACTGCTTTTAGGAAATACACTTGGAGGTGAAACCTGACTCCTTCTTTCTTGTCTGATCAAACTTTGTTTCAGATAGCAATATATAACATATGATGCAATGTAGTACCTACTTTTAAATTCATGCAAACCAATAAACATAATGAGTATTTTGAGGCAATTTAAGACAATTTCTTAAATGTTTCAAGTGTTTTTGATTAGGAATCATACAGGTTTGACCTCATGTTGCAACAAATAAAATTTACAGTGCTGTTCTCTATTCAAGATGCATATTAGCTTTTCCCCTCTTCAACTGAGTATCTTCTCCAAATTCTCAGTAAATTGTCTGAAATACAATGAAATATATGGGCAAGTCTCCACTGACTTTATTGAACTCATTAGTCAACTGTTTAAAAAAGTGACAATGCACAATTTTTTTTTTTTTTGGTACAATTTTATAATTAAGTTTGCTCTATTTCCACTTCTTTATGTGCAGAAAAGCTAAGAAAATGTAGATATTTCCATACATTAAAGGAACTGATATATCTCTGACTCTCTTCACATTCCACAATGAGCAAATTTAATTCCTGAATAGAAGGGAATTAGATCTATCGCTGTGTGGAGATCAGAAAACCACAAGTATATTCTGTTACTGAAATTAGTAGACAATAACAAACTTGGTCATTCCGTTTCCTCCTTCTATCTGCATCTTTGCTTTAACCTATTGCTTTTAAACCACTCATGCCCACTCCTGATCCTTGCTTAATTTCACTTGTGTATTTATTCAGAATGCCCAGAGGTAAAACTTATTGCAGCTATTTTGTTGACTGCAATGCAGAGGCAGGAGAAGAGAAAGTTCTTCAACATTGGAAAGATAGAAAAGCCATCCTTTTCCTCCTGAGTCTAAAACCTATAATAGAAACTCAACAAAAAATCTCAGGCATTAAACATGGTCTGTTGAGGATCTCAATAGCTGTGATGGGCTTATTCTGTAGAAACATGTATAACCAGCTTGATGTCCTTCATAGTGCTGAATTGAACTTTCAATACTACTTGGAAGACAGAAGGCAAGGAGGTACATGGACATGTGATTTAAACAAAAATACACAAGAGAGCCCTTTGGAGCCTGGAGTCAGCACGTGCAACTCCCAGGGAGTGCATGAGCTGGAGATTGCACAAGAGAGTAAATAGATGTGAGAGGCTAATCTGTGTAACTCAAACCAGCTGGGCATTGCATGTGTGGGCAAAGGGCATGTGTCAGAGTTGCTGAAAGTGCATGGAAAGTTGGACAAACTATGAAAACCAAATAACAGGAAGGCACAAAATATAAGTGTGTGATTTCTTTAAGAGTTGCCCAGACCTTCAGAAAAGTTTGGCAGCTAAATTCGACACGTTTTAATGCAGGTGCTGAGCCTACAGAGCCTAGTGATTTTTCTGCATTTGTTTTCCACATAAAGTGAAGTTTGATTTGTTGTACACATGTGAAAATGACAAAAGAAGGACAATTCTATTAATTTCAACCACTTTGTATCTGTGTTGATCCCAGAAGAAAAAGAAACCACTGGTGGAGTTGGGCTCCTATCAGCCACCCTTAACACTGACTACTAGAAGTTTGTTATTCATGGCCACTCTACTGTTGAACTGGTGCTCACAGTGTCTGTGTTAGCACCATAGTTCTGAAACTTTTAGTGCATGTAGCTGTGAAAAATGAGACAGAGCAGAAGGGTAGTTGTTTTTTTCAGAAGTTTAATGCACTGTGTATTGTGTAAGCCCCAGTGACCACCAGTTCCACTGATGGAAAGACACAGTCCAAATGGGACAGAAAAGAAACCTTATAAGGCAGTGTTTTCCCTTTGATCTGTGCTACTTTCTCTGCTGTCATTTTATAATAACCCCTAACAAGAACTGTTGAGTAGTTTTACCTCTGCACTCTGGGGCTCTGCAAAACCTCATGTCAATACCCTACAGCCTTTCTTGAAGAATAACACTTCGAAATCCTTTATGCAGGATATAACAACTCGACAATCACTTTCTTTCATGTTTTTCCTCTCGCTCTCTCTCTTTTTTTTTCACTTAGTTGTTCTTTCTTTGTCAAACCACTGTGGGCTGAAAGTTGGTAAATGGAGGGTATAAGACAATGATTCTCTGGTCACCTGTTGGGCACGGAGTGTAACTGGATGTATATTTTGCATTTTAGTTTTATACCTGCTCACTGAGCTTGTTGTGACTAATGTAATAACAAGGAGATATTGTAGTCCGTGCATTCATATATGTCCCCTTCTCCTATGATGGTGAGGATGGCCAAATCTTTTCTTTAAGGACCATTGCAAGACAAATAAAAGAGACAGCCTGTTTGGATGTGCTGATTATAGTGCACATAGCAATCAGACAGCAGTAATATTCTATTTAGAAGAGTTAATATTTAGTTTACTTTCTTTTACTGGATGTCAGCTTCAAGGGGTTTTTATTCTATTTAGAATATCCCAAAATGCATCAAACAGACATGATTTACACTGGATAACTTCATGTGAAACATGAATACATGTATTAGCTACATGTACAGTTCTCAAATTATCAGGCATGTGTGTATGTGTGTCTGTAAATTCAGCCATTTTTTAAAACTCAAGAGCAAAATGCTGCTTAATTGCAACATTTCTATTAAAACATAAAAATTAAAAATTGAAAAGTGAAAAGTTATGCATGTGGCAGCAAATGTCTCTTGATTCCTCCTGTATGCATTTAGTATTACATAAGCTATTCATATCCTTGCTATGGTGTGTACAATTGATGTAGTCAGGGCACAGAGGTTATGTAAATGGATTTTTCATTTCACAAGGACACACCTGAACTTAAAAGATGGAAGAGCATGTGGACATGAATCAAACTATAGAAGGGTCAGTCTTATCATAACCATTATGGTTTTGAACATGCCATGGCCACTACAACACATAGAGAGTCTCAGCGTACTAAACAGCTGAACACTTATTTTTTAACCTTAAGAAACCACCTTCTTTTCTAACTACCAAATCTTTGCACTTTCTGCAAATGAAGCACAGAGGTGTAGGATGAACGGCTTTGCTGTTGAAGTGATCCCAGAGAAAGACAAACAATACACCATCTAACAGAACAGAAAGAGTCTAATCTGATTCTGGGTTCCTATGCTGAGCTTTTGATTCAATAAGGCATTGATTTCTAGCTTACATGGAAACATTAATGTGTAAAAAAATTCAGGTAAATCTGCAGCAACGTCACTGACTAAAGACACTGAGTCAAGGACATGCTGTTAAACATAGAAGGAGTACACCAACTTCGCTTACCATTTTCCCAATCATCATGACGTATGGTCCCAAGTACTTGTTCACACCGAAGATGTCTAACAGCCGGATGTACCAGTAGATGATGTTCACACAGTAGATCACTCGTCCATCGCTCCGGAGCGGCAGATCTTGCAGACGGAGAACCATCCCAACAGAGAACAGGAGGATAGCTATGAGATCAGTAACATTCCAGTACTCCTGGAGCCAGACTTTCACTTTTTGTAGCAGTTTCCCAGGCTCTGACATCAGTATCTGAAGGACAGAGGAAATGGAGAAGAAAGGAGCTAAGCTGTCTTGGTTTAAACTTGAAGAAATCTCTAGCAAACAGATAGATATATGCCACTCAGGACAAAAGCAAAGCTGACCGATTCCTATCATACAGATACCTCAGGTACTCTCTGGAGTTTTTTCAGAAATCTTCCATTTCACCCATTCTTAGTATGCATCTGCCTGTAAGATACTTTAAATGACAAAGTGGTCACTCAGACTAAAATCCTCACGAAATCAAAAGATATTTGTGTATGTTCTTCTGTTTTTCAAGTGTATCAATCCTACTTAGAGTCTTGGAACAAAGGGAAAAATATAGAAGGATTTTTTAATCAGAAAATTAACATTTAAAGAAGCTGTAGATTTAAAGAAAATTGTTTTTAAATGGCCAGGAAATAATTAATAACCATAAAGATCTGCATCAGCAATTTAATCCAGAGAGATAATAGATACTACTTGGGCCTGTTTTTGGAAATTAAGTTCCACAGCCAAGAATATAGTTCACAAAAATAATTAATCTTAACTTATGAATTTATTGTCATTCTCTTTGCCAAGATCATTTATGAAACTTGATTGTTTTCCCAAATTACTCCTAAAACTATTCTTAAAGTGATCTCCATCAGTAAGTCTTACCTTCTAGTGAGAAACAAGCTGTCAGTTTTAATTTTTTACATATAGCCCAAGAACACTTGAGAAAACCCATGCAGTTTCTTAAAAAAAATGAATGTCCTATCATTTATTTTCAGAATGAATTTTAGTCTCATCTGGGAACAGTTCCAACATTTGGTTAAAAATCAGTTGTGAAAAAGGTTTATGATAAACTTTAGTGGCAAGAACAACTTGGACTGAATGATTAGACAAAAATCAGCACGCATAATTCCTGTCTGCAGCCTCCCACCTGCTGGGCCAGTGGTGCATTGTCTCCATCAGTGTTGCAGAGCCCTTGGGATGCTATTGCTGCTGTTTTTCTTTTTCTTCTTGTTAATGATATATACTCATAGCCTACTCAAGTAGTGTCTTTTCCTCTGTCATATAATGTCTTTACCTTACAGTGTCAGAACCCTGTCTTTGAAGCCTAAGTGGCTGTTGCAAGACCACTTTTAGTCTAGTCCTCCACAGCACTGGCATCAGAAAATACAAACATAACTAGTAACAGAGTCAGGGGTACAAATGTGCTATGTCAGCTGAGGTCAAGAGGACTCACAATCACTCACATTAAGGCTGAATTGGGCCTCTGGTGTCACTGAGGAATAAATGCACATTTGGCTAAGTGAAAAGGCACAGCATTAGCTGCGAGTGTGAGAGACGATGAGGGTCAGGGTTACCAGAGCCACTTTGCTCACTTTAGAGACTGAGTGCCACCTGAAATGCTATCTCTGCTCTATGTGTCTGCTTTTGCATTTTTAGGGAGAAACACTGTTGCTTGAAAAATTAACAAAAGTGTTCAAGAATGAAAGAGACAAATGCTATTAGAAATGTGCTGTGATATTCCGTGTGGACCTAACATTTCCCCCAGACCTACCTTTTCTCCCAGCTGTGGCTCATTTAAAGCCTTGACATGAGATACTTGGACAGACAGAACAGCTAAAATTTTGAATGAACTCTATCTGTGTCTATTTGTGGGATGAGTATTATAACATGGGCTTTTCAGTTGTCACGCTGTCACCACATCTCTGTGTCCATTCTGTTATACCATATCCACTTTTTCTCTTCTTGAAACATATACCAGTTTCTAAGTCACATTTCAAGGAATTTAGCTGACCTTCAAGACTTGTCAAAAAACCATCCCATACTTGCGAATCCTATCAAATGTGCATCACACTGAAATCTGAACATGGAAATTTTGTGGGAGATGGATGGATGGAAGGAAGGAAGGAAGGAAGGAAGGAAGGAAGGAAGGAAGGAGAAAAAGAGAGAAAGAAAGAAAAAGAGAGAGAAAGGGAGAGGGAGAAGGAGAG